>JAPQRP010000019.1:31193881-31218508 GCA_037367295.1 Apogon hyalosoma | reverse complement strand
TAGATAGATAGATAGATAGATAGATAGATAGATAGATAGATAGATAGATAGATAGATAGATAGATAGATAGAGCAGAGGAGATTCACTACAACCCCTTGTGAGCCTGCCTTCCTGCTGCAGAGATCAGTAATCACTCTGGATAAATAAAGCCCACATGCACAGTCTTGTTTGTGGACATGCTTGTCATCATTGCAAAGGTCATTGAAACCCCCACCCTGCCATCCCCCACACTGCCCCTCTATCACTGCCTCGCTCTCTCTCACACACACACATACACACATACGAACGCAGACGAGAATAAAGCACACAAGGAAAAGGCTGGTATGGAGATCACTAGCTCATTTGTCTCTTTATCAGACTGTGTCTCCCTCTCTCCAGAGGAGGTGTCTGTTTGAAGAATGTGCCACGGTTGGGAGGATGAATTTGCATGATGAACTTGGAATTTATTTATTTATTTTCCATCAGGCAGAACCCCACCATCATCACCATTCCTAAAACTGATTTCTATTATACGCGGGGCAACTGCAGATTCTTTGTCAGTTAAAGGCAATGTCTCGGATAATGATTGTTTCCTTTAAGCTGTTACACATGGAAAAGCAAAGATTTGTTAGACTTCAAAAGAACATTCATACATAAATCCTTGGTGTAACATTGTGAAGCATCATAGCTTTCGAAGCAGCGTGCATTAGGATGGCTATCCACTGGCAGTATCCATAAAATGCAAAAGAACATCTGAAGAATATAATATGATAGGTGCACTAAGTGAGCGAGATACAATCTGATTACAGCAATCACACTTAGTTTCACTTTGTCATATGATAAATGTCAAACATTGACTTCTAAATTAAAAATCCTCCGCTTGTTTTGCTGAAAATAGATCTAGTCGATGGAGAATCACAAATGGAGAATCACAGATGAGGCGCCATTCCCATTTCCAGCTGTGCTTAAGCCCCCTTCACACATATAGGATGATAGGTGAAGCGATGGAAGATAATCTTAAAACATGAAATTACTTGTCAACCGCAGCTATAAGTCATGAGTCAGTTAGAGGGATAACCAATGCCACATTTAGATGCATCGTGAGACTGACTACTCGAGCAGTAAACGTTACAGCCACTCCAGCTGTGATGAGTCTACAGTACATCAATGTGTGGTCTACAAAGAGAAGAAGAAACGATAAGAAGCAGTGGCTGTTTGATGAGAACATTGATCTGTACCTCGTTACTAAGACATGCTTGAACAAGTGGCAACTGCTTTTCTATTTTATTGTTGTCATTTTATGGTAGAGAAGGTGACAGGGAAGAAAAATGGGGACATTTAACCTTTTCGCCTGCCTGAAGCAACCTTGAAATTGATAAAATCCTCCAATATTACATGTGATAATCTGGAGGTCAACGTCAATAAGTATGGGATCGTGCAACGTATTTCTCACAGATAAACATGGCTTGTGGTTGTCTGCATGCTGCCGAGGAGTGGCATGATTTGAGCCACTGGGGCACACTTGCATAAGGATTATAAGCTAAAGACACTGGTTTCCTTGACAACAATGAGCAAGTTTAGCACATGTGGTGACAGTCACTGCTCGAACCAGGATTTCTTTCCCTGGAACCAGTTAAACTTCCTCAATGGTATTGTTGTGTTTTAGGACTTGAAGCGTGTGGAATTTGCAGCCATGTTCCAGAGCAGTATTTAACCCATAAAGACCCAAATATAACCTGGCTACCAAACTTATTTACTGATTTAAAATGTTAAATAACTGTTGATCTGCTAATCCTATAAATACATGCAAATAACTGGTGTAAAATACAAATTATCATCTTTTCATGGTCATCAGATTTGACCCATTTGGACGTTCAGAGGCTCCGCAGTGAACGTGGAAACACCATCATCTTCTACAACATTGATTCACCAGTAAAACCTATGGAGCTGGATCAATGATAGTGGATGGAAATGCTTGATTCATGTGCAGTTAATGATATATTTTGCACAAAAAGTCACTTTCTCTTCACTTTTCTCTGTTTTTGATATAATAACCCCCAACTTTAATCTGAGCTTTATTGAATATCTACATGATCGGTAAATTGAATATAAGAAAATACATGATTTTCACTTAAAAATGCAAAACACAGAGGATAACATTACAGTAAATAGTGATAAATCACTTAAGAAAGATTAAAAAATAGAGAAAAATGAATTTGGAACTGCCACAAAAATAGCACTGGGTCTTTATAGGTTAACTCATGCAGCTCACTGACTTGTTTACAAACTTTTAATCCATAAGGTAAATGTGAAGTCACACATGCAGAAGAGAAAATGAAGTTACATCCACATGATCACTGGATGCCATTAACTGTCCTCTGTTCATATGAGCTGTGAGTTTGTTTCCTGTAAGCAGCCAAAAGCAATCACACACTGATTCATTGGGGTTTTCGATGTTTGAGTCGAAACTCAGATCCATACAAAAGTGAACGAAAACCAGTGCTGAAATTGCATCATTAATGTTTAATCATCTTACATGTGCAATCTATTTGCATGTTTGTATTTGCATGTGCTGTATGATTTCCACCATCTTTGTGAGTTAGTATCTCATGAGACCTAATTTATAGATCTGGCTTGAAAATATATAGGCTACACAAAAATGCATATGGATATTTCAATGCACAAACCAGGATTTGGAGACTATACCACATTTAGCATCTACATGCACCCATATAGACAACATGAGAAGATTTTATATTCATGAAGTACTGAGTGCATGTTTGTGTATCAAGATTCTAAGAAACAGATAACATAAAAAGGAAACACAGTGATTAAAGACATTAGAAAACGTATTAAACTTAATTGAACATTAAATTAATTGAGTCCATCTTTTGCCTTAATTGCAGGACAGTCACATGCATGTTTTATGAGGTATGACTTATAGTATCTGTACATAATGTCTCTAGTCATTTGCAGCTCAAGAAATAGGAGTGGTTGTGCATTACAGCTGTTTAGATACCCACTGGACCTCAAAGTCATTTAGCTAATTTCATTTTACTTGCAGATAAAAGCCCTTAACACTTAAAATATGTATTATATCAAAACTGTGTTTCTAGTGTATCTTAGATTCTATTTGAAAAACATCCCATTTTTTCCATAATAAATGCCTTAACCCATTAAGACCCAAACATCCACCATCAAACAAAATCAGATACTGATGTAAAATGAATGAACAAACAAATGAATGAATGAATGATCCACTAATCTTATGAATACATGTAAATAATTGGTGTAAAATGCAGTTTTTTGTCTCTTCATGGTCATCAGATATGACCCATTTATACGTTCAGAGGCTCCCTAGTTACCATGGAAACACCGTCATCTTCTACAGCATTGATTTAGCAGGAAAACTCATGGAGTCTGATAAGTAACAGTGGATGGAAACACTTGGTTTATGTTCAATTGATGATACATTTTACTGAAAAACTCACTTTTTCTTCAGTTTTCTCTGTTTCTGATATAATAACCTTCAACTGTAATCTGAGCTTTTATGAACATCTATATGATCAGTAAATTTAATATAAGAAAACACATTATTTCACTTGAAAAAAATGAAAAATGCAAATGATAATATTATAATAAATAGTGATAAATCAATTAAGAAAGATTAAACAGAAAGAAAAATTCATTCGGGAACTATCACAAAAGTAGCACTGGGTCTTTACAGGTTAAATATAGAGACATTTGATGTTTAAAGATGTGTATTGGCAAGAATCTGGCAATGCAATATGTATCATACGACAAGGGTTAAGACGGCGATTAAGGTTGTCACGATTCAATCTCAAAGACTGGTATTGGGGATGATGAAGGCATGTTTTGGCTTTATAAGCACAAACCTAAGCCTGATCCTTTGTTTCCTATCAGCTCTCAGAAATGTAAACCGAGAGCGCAATTTGTGGCAGGATGTGGCTCGAATGTCAGCAGTGTGGAAGTATTGTAAATTGGAACATGAAAGCGGTCCACATGTAATGACTGGCAGCAACAGAGCTGTGATCAAGTAACACTCAGCAAAATACAATGAGCTCACTGAAGTAACTCAGGCAAATGCTGCACTGAAGCTGCACACACAATGCTGGATATAACCGTTTTCAAAAGACACAGAATAGTTTTACAAGCCTGGCCTCCTGCTTCATTTTTGATTTCCAAGAGACGTTATCACCAGGCTCAGACCAAAATGTCTCTGGATGCAATCTGATGGACCTGCAGCCAATCAAAGCTACGGTCACGGACAAAAGCCAAGGCTGGACAGGCAGCAGTCACAGGTGGCAGCCCGTCATTGTATCACACCACATCTGACCCGCCCCATATCAGATAAATGGCTGTGATTGGCTCTACCAAATCTAGGCTCAGAAGAGATCAGTGAGAATGGGAGCAGTGCCAGACCGACCTGGGAGAACCGGTGGAGATTTACTCTCAAGGAGATGCATCGGGACCACAGGCTGTAGTTTTATTATGATACTGTACAGTTGAATTGTGATTTTTATTTGTGACTGAGAATGTAAAAGTTGAGCCATCACACCACTTCGAAGTGGAATTCTTAATATGTTATTGATTTTTAAACAATTTTGCTGGAGTTGTATAATTCTGCACTGAGTGGAGTGAGCCTTACAGAAGGATTTTTTTATTGTTTCTATTTGAAAATATAGATAGAATCCAGGTAGTTTTGGACAGTAAATTGAGCAAATCACTTTCCCTTGTGAAAATCAGCGAAAATGCCTAAATCACAAACATTCCAAATACAACAAGATTGTTTGGTGTAAGATTAATTGTCAACAACAATTTTTTTTTTTTGGGGGGGGGTGTCAACAAATAATGCTTATTTTTACTGGTGCAATTGCATTATTCAGGAAAACACAATTTACTTGTATTGACAGATTATTAGATAACTGGGATTAGGGTATCGGGATTTAAATCTAGATCTGGATACCTCTTATTGTTATATATTGCAGTATTTTTTTTTTTTACTTGATACATATTCTATATTTATCACAGTCCATGTAACATCCAACACCACAAAATGAATCACAGTGTTTAACTAATTTTACTATGTAAACTATAGAAAATCATAGCAATAGGGCTGGGCTATCTCACCATACTAGATTGTTATGCATCTTAATTTGGCATATGATCTACTTTTCACAGGAATCATACAGATCGTGTCATTAAAAAAATGTATGTAACAGCACTTTCAAAAGGTTTCTACTCAGCTAAGGTTTTCCATTTTTGTTTTTTTTATGGGCCTTTTAACTGTGTAATATGATATTTTACAGAGAGCATTGCTCTAGAGTTTTGTCAAGAGTGTAAATGTTTTTGATTCATTATAAAACTCTGACAAAACATAATAGGCCATGACAATCCACTTAAAGCTGTTTATGACTTTCGTCACCAATTTTTCATGAAATCTGTAGAACCAGTCATAGCCTAAGTATCACGAATCCACTAGTCTTTCCGTGATTACTCACCTGAATGTCTTGTTGCCGCTGTGGCCATAATGCAGCTGCGTGGAGCTCCACTTCCTGCAATGCACGTCGTGACGAATTTCCGAAAATACCTGAGTGACCTACCAGCTCTGTTTGTAAACAAAGGGATTGTTTATGGGGGAATATACGTCAGAACTGTTCACTGTGAGGGAAGAGATTCAGGTGAGTAATCACGGAAAGACTAGCAGATTTGTGATACTCAGGCTGTGACTGGTTCTACAGATTTAATGAAAAATTGGTGATGAAATTTATATGCAGCTTTAATTAATGCAGCAGCTGAGATGAAAATGTAAATTTTAGTTTACTTAATCGTGTATTATTGTCATAATTTTTGTCCAAATTAATGCTGAAATGAAGAGTTATAACAATAACTAAATTCTATCCTACACTGCTTAAGCGTCTGGAAACCAGAGAAAACTAGAGGAAAACATTTGGTTGTAAATGTCCTATATTTTAGAAGAGGTTGTTTCAGATTGTGGATTCATGAATTTTCCTCAAAAGATTTTCATATGATCTTTTCCTGGATTGTCCAGCCTTACATACAATATCAAAAAGCATTTTGCATCACTGAAGTCTATCAATATTTCTTTAGTGTCACATCACTTTAAAGTCCCTAAAGCACCTCAAATGGACCTGCTGTGTGGCATGTAAGCGTCTACTCTGAGATGTAAATGTATGCATAAATGTAAACTGAAAAACAGCCACTTTTGTTTTGTTTTTATTTTGCCAACTTTCTATGTAATACCAATTGTATGTGTGTGATGTATCTCTAAAGTAGCCTAACTGCTGAAAGTCTTATTCTGCCCAATTAGAGTTTATATAATGGCACTGGTATATTATGTTGTCATAGCCTTTCTAATGTGCCTGCAATTTAGAATAAACAAAACGCAGCAAACTTGTGGGTAAGGAAACAAAAGTAGGTTAGATTCAGCTTCCACAATATGTGACTTCAAGCATATAGCCAGTGCAATGGTTTATGGAAATGATATACTTAATGCAAATGTGCGTTTTCTGCAGTTTATATTCACAGCTATGGTTGTAATGGAATGGTCTTATGTTTTCATAGTAAAAGATCTTCTTAAGTATGAGCATGCTGTTCCTTTTTCCACAAATATGAGGAGCTATTTGTGCATGTAGATGTACAAAACATAGACTCAGAATGTACTTCTTTTCATTAATACGCTGTTGGCATTTTAATTTGCAGTGCACAATCAAAGAAAAAATGCCATTTATAGAAATCTATCACTTTATTGATTGCTCAGTTCCACGGCGCTACACTGGGGCAGATCCATATACTGTATGACTATTGCCTATTGTTCCTGTGTCTGCTTCCCTCTGCAACGCAGCTGTCCCTTTTTCAGTTGAACACCCTCTTATCTTGATTGTGTGAACCTGCCCCTAGCTGAAGTCAGCTAAAACATTAATTGGACACCAGGAAAAGTTCACATTCCTCCTAGCCATTCGTTGCACACCTTTCCATTATTTATGTTCCCTTATGTGAGGAATTCCCTTTGATAGAACCAATCAATGAGCACTTTGAACACTTTCTACTTAAGGAAAAATCGCAAAGACAGTATTGAAAGAACAGAAAATTGGCAAACCCAAATTCTGCCAAATGGCAAAAAAAAAAAAAATTGTCCATTGTATTTGGTTTGAAACAAGATGGTAGACAATAACTTTGATCCCTGCTGAGGAACCGGCACATTCTCAGTGAGAAGTAATACCTTTACTGGACATCGTTTGCAGCAGTGGTTCACCAAAGCACATAAATCAATCTCAACATTAAGTTAATGGGGCCCTTTTTTTGCTGTATATGTTTCATCTGCAGTAGTACACTGAATAATGCAGCTGACATCTGCCATAACCTCAAGACACTCAATATATGTCTCACAGTATGAGGATTCCCAGCATGTGTATCTGTAACTCAGCTCGCTAATGCACATACCATGTAATCCTAACATCCTAGTCTGAAATCTAGTCATGGTGAAGTGGCATTTCCCCTCTTTGTTCTGTTTCTCCAGGGCAAAATGCAGCAAAAATATTCTCCAAAAAAAAAAAAAAGAGAGACAGAGAATTCCCAATTCACAGTCATCATCATTATTCAGAAAATATTCCTGTTTTGATGAAATCTTGGGACTGAAAAGCTTTATTTACTTGAAAACAAATCTGAGCCCCTGATACACTGTAATGTGGACTGTGCTAACTGAGGATCCAGATTCTCAGTAGCCTGTTGTGTGAGCGCTGCCATCAAAAATTCCCTTTTAATATCCTTTGCAAATAAAACATTGTGTTCGGTTAGTTTCTGAAGATTTCCAAGTCTCTGTCTCAGTGCTCTCTAGTTGATGCAGCCTACACTTATTGATCATCTCACTAAAACATTCCCTCTCGTTGCACAGCAAGGACAAGAGCTCATGATTTAAGAATTAGAACTTAGTTTTAGTTTCGGCACGTTTCAGTTCACGTCTTTTATTTTCCCAGTGCTCAGCAAAATACTATCACTGATTTATTCACTTTGATTTCTAGGTGATGGCTGTCTGCGCATGGATAGCAAGCAGGTAAAAGAACCTCAGGACCAGCTAAATTATGCATGGGAGAGTAAATAAAGACAAAAACAGGTCAGTTCTAGTGTCTTTATATGAACAATTCTTACTTTTAATGTCTTTTTCAGAGTATAATTAGCCTGGGAACCAGACGCATCTGCCTGAGAGCAAATGTTCATTTGCTCTGGCAGATCGGTCTGGCACTGCTCCCATTCAAACTGATTTCCACTGAGCCCAGATCAGGTAAGGCCAATCACAACCATTTATCTGATACAGGGCAAGTCACATGTGGTTTGGTACGATGACGGGCTACCACCTGAGGTCTGCCGCAGCGCTGTCCAGCACCGGCTTTTGTCCTGTACCATTATTCTAATTGGCTATATGTAAATCTAGTTCCATCCAGAGACATTTTGGGCTGAGTCCTTTGATAACACTAGGCAATAAAAAAAAACTTTTCAACTGCTACTCGAGGCAAAATATCTGATCTGGTTTCCATTTCAGAAATACCCTAATGAAATCTTATCCCATGTTCATCACTAACATCACCTAAGAAGCAGAGATGCTAATGGAGAAGTCTAATTTTGTGTAATATTCTGCAACGCATCCATTGATAAACACTACTTTCAACATCCGCAACTTGGTGATCAAAATTTGGGGTCCTATTGTTGCCGAGACACTTTTGCACTACTTGAACAAACGAATCCATGTTGTTCATTCTAGAGAGTTGAGTGCTGAGGGGAATATGTGATCAAATCAATGAGTTCTACAATCAGGGCTCCGATGAAAATTCCACTTTACAGCTTTGTATCATTTTAGACTGCACCAGATTTTTTTCTTTCTGGCATTGTAACAGGTCAAGAACTCCAGGACCACTTATCATATACAACAACTTTATTTTTTATACTTTCTATATGACAAGTGCTGCTGGCATCCTTGACCTACTGCAGGTTTTTCTACTTCTCCATGTACCTTGGAAGTAGGGGAAGTTCTACCAAAACTTTTCTTACTAACTTAGATTTATTTTTGGTATTAAAAGACATCTGAAGTTTGATCAGAATTTACAGACCCAAAATGTTGGCATGTTATGCTGCTAGTGGTTTTATAACAACAACAAAAAGGCCAACACATATGCCACTGTATTTCATGGGGGTTTCCTCATGGTCTTTGGCAGGTTATGGTTATCTGGGTTCCAAAGTTTGTTGAAGATTTAAGGATTTAGTAACATTATGCTCTTTAAGTTTAAGAGTAGCTGCTTCTGCACAGTCACATTTATTTCCATCCAGAGCTGCATTATTTTTTTTAACCAAGATCTTGTCTAGATGAAGGTTGGAGAGTTGGACCGCTGTGCAAAGTCTTCTCCAGCACATTCCAAAGATTCTCAATGGGTTTAAGATCTGGACTCTGTGGTTTTCAGTCCATTTGTGAAAATGTTGTCTCATGCACGCTGAACCACTCTTTTACAGTTTGAACTCGATGAATCCTGTCATTGTCATCTTGGAATATACCCGTGTCATCAGGGAAGAAAAAAATCTATTGATGGAATAACCTGGTCATTCAGTATATTCAGGATCAGCTGACCTCATTATTTGGACACATAACACTGTGAACTTAGACCTGACCAACTGAACCAACTCCAGATCATAGCACTGCCCCCGCAGGCTTGGACTGTGGGCACTAGGCACGATGGGTAATCACTTCATCTGCTTCTCTTCTTACCCTGATGCACCCATCATTCTGGAACAGGGTCAATCTTCCATTGCTCCTGAGTCCAATCTTTATGCACCCTAGAAAATTGAAGCCTTTTTTCTGATTAGCTTCACTGATGAGTGGTTTTCTTAAAGATACACAGCTATTTAGTCTCAATCCCTTGAGTTCCCTTCACACTGTATGTGTGGAAAAGCTGTTATTTCCTCTTCTTCTATCTTCTCTTGTTGTTTTTTACAATTTGATTTCAACAAACGTCTAAGTGATTGCCAATCAAGATCATTCCAGCTTTTTTCTGACCACCTTTCTTCCTCGCAGACAATGGTTCCTCACTATCCGTCCAGCTTTTAATAATGAATAGGACAGTTTTCAACCCAACTCTTGTAGTTTCAACAATCTCCTTAGATGTTTTCTTTGCTTGATGTATACCAATAATTTACACCAAAACAGATGAAACTCTTTTCTATGACCACAGGATGTGTCTTCCAACATGGCTGTCCAAGAAGCTACTCAGTTAGGGTTAAATAACTTCTTGCCAGCTGAAACATAATCACCCATGCTGTAATTATCCAATGGGAGGCATTTACTTATTTGTTTAGTTAAAACCAGGTGTTGACTTTTCCTTTAGCCGGATGGTGTATATAGACTGTGATAAATAATAAAATCCACTGAATTTCAGGCCATGACATGAGGAAAAGAATTAAATGTCATTAGTGCACGTCAGCAGTTGCAAACAACTAGAAACAAACAACAGAGCAAGGTGAATGAATCCCTGTAGGAATCACAGCCGGTAGATCTGCAGAAGAAAACTCAAGGTCAAGGGAAAGGAGTAGAATAAGGACCCACCTTGAGATAACAATTAAAAAATGGCAGCAGGTTAGGAGTTCTACCAAACCTAAATATATCTGACGTGTTAATGAAAATGTCATTTCATGATAAGTCCATAGTACATCAGCTGTTAAGTAGATCTCACACTGTACTTTTCTCCCAGACTTTCTTTACTTGCTTTCATTCAATATAAAATGTAAAACCACTATTGAAATGTTTTGTCATCTTTCATCAGGTACAGCCCAAACTAAACAGCATACTGTATATCCAGCACAAGGTGGGCAAGAAAATGTTGTATTTTTCAAAAATAATATTTAATTTCACAGAATTTCCAAGCATTATTATTATCAAATGTGAGTATACAAAGCTTAAAGAGAAATTTTGCTGAAGAAATCATTAGAGCTGTGGAAAGTTTTCAGACTCTCCACATTAATTTTTAATCTATTTGGCTTAGATGGTGCCTAAAAAAGTTTGGGTGCTGCACATAAACCTTTAATTGTAAAGAAAACCTTGTATTTCATGCTTTGGCACTTGGAAGTGGCAAGGTGATAATAGGTAGTAGCTGTGTAGAGGAAAGAGGAAAATCAGCAATATGTGATAACAGTTCAGTATTGCAGTGATGGTATGAGACACAATAGGTAAACAAACTTCATAGCCCCCACCAAACTGACAAATGATCCTACGGGTAACTGATGATGATGCTTCTGCCCATGCATTTAGTCCTCATTCAGGGTTTTTTCTTGGTTTTAGACAACATCCAGAAGGCTTAAAAACAAAACTTGATAGATAGATAAAAAGATTAAAAAAAAAGTCTACCCTGGACCAACTGCAACCATTAGAAATTGAAAAGGTCATTTAGTTAGTTTTCATGCTGTTCACATTCATTTTGCATTAATTTGGTGAAGGTGGTGCCCAAAATAGCTCAGGTGCTACAGCTGAACCTTTAAAGAAGGAAAACCCTGCTTCTTCATTTTGATTTTCACACAGTTGTTTACTATGTTTTTTTGTCGTGCACGTTCATATCACAATGATAATAAAAATGTTATTTATTGATCACTACTGCTATGCTCACTTGGATTTCCTAGACATCAGAAAGGGATGGAAAATGCCTCTCAAACTGTCCAGCCAACTTAACTTGTAGTAAAAGTAAAAGACTGCAAAAATCAAAAAATTAACCATAATGTGTTCGGTATCTTTGCTATAAAGAATTCCCCCCCAGAAAAGATTATTTGCAAGTTTTCTGTCAATCAACTGATGACTAATCAAATGCCTTTAGAAATATGATGGATCATTACACTCTGCTATGGTTAGATATTTTAATGACAAAAATCTAATGTAAAGTGTGGGCTTCCTGCAATCGAGTCCAAATATTCAAACCAGCAGTTCTGGCAGCGTTTAAGCATTGGATGCCATCAGAGAGCTGTGTGTTTGCAGTGTTCATTTAATTTGTTTGGGTGGAAGGATCTGGATGAGACAATGCGAATTTCATCTAGTAATACCTTCTAAATATGCTTTTGGAAAAGTGAATGGTGCATTAAAAATGTTGAACCGCCCTCATGTTTGTGTCCACATCTTCGGATCTGCAACCTGTATCTGCAGCCTGTTCCAAAACCAGGACGTCATTTACCTCACTAGTTTTCCCATGTGTAAAAAGACGTTTCTGAAGTGGTGGCTTTAGTCCAGTAAAACGTTTGTATGTGATTGCCTTTGCTTACACAGTTGAATGCATATCAGGCTATTATCCCTGAAAGACTTCAAAGCTGGTTGATAAATTAACTTTTATTATTTATTCCAGAGGGACATTGATTTGCAGTGTGGGCGCAAAATTTAACTATCACAATAAAAGTCCTGTGGAATTATTCGAGCATGGGCCGCACATAATAAACAAAACACCATGTTGCACGTCCAAATCAAGAGGTCGCTTAAAACATCACCTTTATCTTTATCAAGTCATCTTTATATATGAATTCCCTAAAAAGTATTTCCTAGTCTTTGTTGTACAATGTGAAAAAACATCTTTCTTGTGCGATTTGTGGTATTTTACACAGATTTATTACTATGACACTAACTGTTTTCAGACAAATACACATGAATACAAATGGAAATGTTATGTCTTGAATTTAAGGAAGTGCTGTGCATGTTTTTCCCATGTCCCTCATTGCCACGTTCACTGTTTTATGTTCAGAAGCAGATCCAAGAGGACTTCAGGTGGCTTTGCTGTTGTAATCCTCATATTAGTGACACTTCATTTGAGCCCCTCTCACTAATCTCAGGTAGCGGTTACACTTAATGATTCTCCGGTGCCCTCATTCTGCTTAAGTAAATGGGAAAAGGGGAATGAGACAGACAAAGGGGCAGAGACACTTAGAAAAAAAAAAAAAAAAATGGAAAAGAGAGAGGGAGGGTGGGAGAGATGTGGTCCGCTAGAGTCACTTTGCAGGGAAACAGTGCCATCTGTTGATACTGATGAAGCAGGACCAAATACAAAGACACAGGCACAAATTGAAGGACAACTTTTACTCATGTGTACACCTGAAACACCCTTATCAATTTATACAAAATCACAACTGAAGCTCATTTATTCTCAGGCTTCTTTGTGGAAAAACAATTTGAGAGAAATACGCAGGAATCACATTCGTCAGCTATAATGGAGCAAAGAAGAAAAAGCTGCATATGGCAGAATGAAAATGAGCCACCAGTGAATCTTTTTTAATTGATCAGTCTCTTAGCAAAGCAAAGGCAGAGGGGAAGGAAAACAAACACTCTAGAAATGTTGATTTGGAACAGACACTTCAGAGAACAGATTAGACTATCTAATTATCATCTTTTGCCTTCGGATGACGCCTTTGATGTGAATGTGACTGCAGAGTCTTTCCCTTCACTCTGTAAATAATGAGAATTCTAATTAAGGGATGGAATAATCTCGGGGCTCGTGGCCTTGGTTTGCTTGTTATTAGGGCCGCTTAAATCCTAGGGGATGGACGACGGGCATTTAGAAGGGCAATGTGGAGGGATGTTTGCTGTGTTTTTTCAAGGAATTAAGAGTGTTGGCCGATTTACTGGCAGTCTGGCTTTTATGTTGTCAGTAGCTATGGAGAGGGATGTCAGTCATCTTAGTTATTGAATAAAAAGGATGTTGCTGCAGATTTTCAACAAGTAGATTATAGCTGTGTTTTCACTGTGACTGGATTTAGTCCAGGGTGATGGGAACTACATGTATTAGTATGTATTGCTCTGCCTTGCATTACCTCCATTCTATATTAGTACATCTTATTAGTCCAGGCTTAAAAATTATGAATATGAAGGAATGCCAGCCCTGATGTGACGCATTTATTTATTTTGTGCATTAAGGTAAATTTTGTTTGTTTAGCAAGGGTTGAGTCATTATTAAAGTCAAAAAGAGTTATGTATGTAATTATCGTTTTTTCCAAACAAGCAATTCTGAAATGATGGATTCAGATATTTTCAACATGTAAATTAACTATCATTGAGCTGTTTTTTTTTGGTTTTTTTTTTTGCTAAACAGAGTTATTTCACCAGCCAATCCAGGTCTTTATCCTCTTGTTGAAAAGCTCTGTGATTCATTTACTCCCTGATGTCACATGATGGGGATGGTTGTTTAGGTCACAAGGCAGGTCACAACAGAGTTAGTAGTGTCACATTCGTTAACTTAATGAACTAATGACTTAAATTTAATGAATTAAGCTGAAATCGATTAACCTTTTAACCTTATCGATGCTCATGTGACATCATCATGTGAAAGACTCACACTGTGACAAATGCTTTGGTCACCCCACAAGCCAGTCTATAGTGAAAAACATGAACAGGATGAGAAAACAACATTGTGGTGTGTAGTTTATTTTCAGCTAAACCATCTACTAATGGCGCTGCACTAAAGCAGGGGTTCCCAAACCTTGTCAGCTTTAGACTTAACAGAGAAAGTATCTCCCTGGGACCCAAAAAAAAGATCATGTATTATGACATCTATTTTTTTTTTACTGACTTTTCCATTGTCAACAAAATGTTTGATCAGTCCAGACTCATGAGAAGAGAGAGAGACTTTGCACACAGCATCTGAGCTTAACAGATCAATGTAGTAAAATAAAATTATAAATAAATAAATTCACTTTTTCTGTTAGAAAAAGGAAAGTGAATTCACATATCCTTTTTATGTATTCTACTCTTAGAATTGGCAGCCCATTAAAAACAGGTCTCAACCCTAAGTTTTTGAAAGGCAGATCTAAACAGACAGTAATGAAAACTATGTTTAGATAACAACAAAATATTTGGCTTTTGTGTTCATTCTTATGGTCTTTTATTCTGGGTTTGTTCACATTCAGTTTTCTCAAATTCAGAAAGCAGCCCAAACCTATGATGCCATCAGCATTTAAAGCCCGGAGCAGATCATTTGCATCACTTTACATAGTGGGAGCAAGAGTTTTGCAGATCCACTGAATTTCTGACTTTCAACTAACATAAGCATTATTTTGTGGTAATTATATAAGCATAGAAATCTATTCCTGACCTAATAATATTATTAATGATATCTTTAAGCAACTTAGAAATGTCAGCTGTTTTCCAGCTAAAACATTCACGACACTGATGCAACTTGTCTTGTATATGTGTTGGCAGGTCACAGTCAAGTATAATGAAGAGGAATACAGGTACCTAAATTAAATCCAACTGAAATAATTAAATTAGAATATATAGTCATAATATGAATTATTGTACATGTTAATGGGAGGACAGATGTGGATAAATGAGAATTCATTACATTAAGCACACACTGTCAAAACTGTTTTATTCAAACAAAAAAAGCTGCTTTGTTTGTCCTGTTATTTAGATTTTAAATGAATAAATTAGACTTTATTTAACAAGTATTTAGGATGCTTTGCTTATGAACAGACACAATTAATGGACCAACCAATATTCATGTCAGCTCTGCGCTATGAAACTATAATCTGTATGCGCAAAGTAGCATCTACTCCAAAGTCTTTTGAGGCTGCTCAGGACAGCTGTATTCTATGGTGGTTGATTATAAAAAACACACATCACGCTGTTTTATTCATGAACGCATTGGTCACTGCTCATTGCACACAAGTGATCCACGCTCATGTGTGTTACCATCCTTGACAAGTTCACTTTTCATGTTACTCCATAGTTTTCCCATGCCATTTCTGAAGTCAAAGCCAATTGTTTCTCTAGCATGGCTTGAGTGTATAAACATTATTATACATTTAGATTAATTTTTACACCTTTAAATGAGCTCTGTCATTTTTTAATAGCTAAAACCACGGGAACAGCTGCTGGAATAAACATTCATACAGCACAGCTATTGAAAAACAATATGTGTTTTGTTTTTAATGGGCATGAATATTTGGATTTTTACCAAATGAAAATCAACACATTTCAAGATTATGTGCCTTTTAGAATAGAATTTTTGTAAATGTAATGAAATAGATGTAAAAGATATATATTGACAAATGTGACACTTACATATTAAACATATTAAATAGCCTTCATTAGAACATATTGTCCACAAACCATCTGACTCCCAATCAAACATATACTAACATGTTCATATCCCCTCACTCAGTTGCAAGTCTCTAAATGTTAAACATTTTAGATTTTCATTTTTAGATTTGAGGCTTAATCCGGCTCATTTCAGTGGCTGCTGCTTGTGAAAAATATACAGTATATAAATGAGCAATTTAGAGCTCCTTTTAATGACTTTTGTTTTGTATATTTCATGAGAAGCTGTAATCTTATTTAAAATAACATTACCAATTCAGCCCAGCCTTTACCAACCACCAGAGCTGTTTTTAATAGAGCTTGCTCCAGATTCTGCAAATATATGGATTCCTAGTGGGAAGATGTAACACCAATGTTGCACAAACTATTATTTGATTTGGTGTTTTTCTATGTGGTGGTAGAAAACAATTTGGAAATCCACAATGAAGTGTCTGCTGGAAGTGTTCATTTGGGCTCAGATGGGAACCGAAACAGCCACCACACACGAGCTGTCACTCTTATGCTCCTCTAAAATCCAGTGACAACTCATTCTCTCGGGCAGTTGTCACCTTTGAAGTGGCTCCTCATCAAGAGTGAATGTGTCCTCATGGAATGAAGGTTGTCGTTTACAATGGTTTTACTGCTTATTACTGAGCGGGAAGTCAGTGACACCTGTCAAAATACAGGGTGAGGAGGTGGACAGCGCAATTCTGCAAGTACCTATGGGTGCATATCAACAACAGGCTGGACAGGACTAATAAAAAACATATTGTACCATAGGTAGCGGGACACTGGTCTTCAAAACTATCACATCTATCAGTGGTCGACAGCAGGCGGTTCTTTCTGCAAGGGAGAAAACTGTAAAGTGAAGAATGTAGGCAGGATTTCAGCCACATTGGAGGGAAGAAACGTTCCATTGTCTGAGGCTGGACAACCTGCAAGATGCAGGAGCGACTGGCGACTCGCAAAACCATCCACAGTAGCACCTCCCACCCCCTCTGTGGTGGTATTCAGAGTCTGCTGCAGCATCTCAAGGGGCAACATGAACTTCTCTTGGTGCACATTTGTTCCACCCACCATCAAACTGCTTCATTTCTAAATGTCAGTGTGGTCTCTGCAAAGTGAGAAAGCAAGCCGTCTCTACTTACCTGAGTTTCCCTGTTCTGCCAGATTGTTCTTTGTTTCAACAGACACTTGACTCTTTTCTTTTAGAATCATTTAGTGCATTTTTTCATTTCGACATACATAATTCTGTGCTGTAGGGCTTTTGAGAGGCCTACAGTTGATACACAATAACTGTCTATTATAGAAGGTGAAGAATGTGTGACTTGTGAGGTTTCTACATATCTATATTCTGTCAGGCTTTCTCTGTTTTGGGCTTTGACAGACTTTTGGATGTGAATCTTAATTCTCTTTAAAACTCCATAACAGCGTCTTAAAAGGATTTGCATATCTCTATTGTCTCTATGATCTTTGCCCTTATTGTGCCTTGATATATGCAAACCAAAAGACTATCCCAATTATGAATTCTACTGATCTTTCAACCTATAACCTTAAAAATATAGCATAAATATAAAATACTCTAAGATTAATCAGGATTATTCATAACAAAAACAGCAGCCTACGTGTATATTGTCCCCAATACGTGTTTGTAGTGTATAAGTCCTTCTGTTAGATCCTATTATGTTTGATGGATCAAGGGATTTAGTAAAGTTACATCTCTAACAATCATAAAAAATCCTTTTGACCCTTTCAACATTACATTAGAAGACTGTTTTGTAATGTTTCTGACCGTCTGTCCATTGTAAGATAAAGACATTAACCTTTTCATACTCTTCAAGCAGAATGGTGATACACAAAGTCTTTACTTCATTGGATTTGGGACTGTGGAAATACCACCATCCTAAAATCTACAACACCCTTCCGGTGTATTATATTTTATAGTGTTTACCAGCAGATCAGAACTGTGATTCTTTGAGGAAAGTGCAAACAAAACTGGTGCTGCTCCAGCGAAGGCCCATAACTCTACAAACCTTGTTTGTCAGCCCAGTGTTATTGGTAAAAATATGAAAAGCTCTTGAAGGTCTTTTCTATTTCAAGCTGATACCAGTAACCTGGCTGATTTCAACATGACAACATGGGTTGATGTATGAAAGAGCTTAAAAGGATGCTTTTGTAAATGTAATGGTATGTGTAAGTCCAGGATCTAAAAGATCTGACATAAGCCAATATATGTTGTAAATAAATGGTGAGTGTTTATCTGCCATTTTAAAGCAAAAGGAAATGTGGTTGTGCTTGTTTCCTACCCTTACCAGTTTATTTTTGTGCCTAAACCTAACAAGCTTTGATCATGGCATTGTCAGAGCATAAATGCAATGGTTATGTGTACAGCCCAAACATAAAAACACACTCTAGTGTTTTGTTGGACCAGCTTTAACTTTGATTACAGAATGCATTCACTGTGGCATCATTTTGGCCAAGTTTAGACAATATCACAACATTTATTTCTGTCATTTTTGCATACATAACATTGCTGAACCTATTCTTGGCTGAATCAACCCCAGCTCGTACCACTGCCCCCACAGGCTTGTACTGTAGACAATAGGCATGATGGGTAATCACTTCGTACACCTCTCTCACCCTGATGCATCCATCACTCAGTCCAATCTTTATGCTCTTTATCAAACTGACAGTTGTGCAACAAATGAGAAGCACTGCATCAGTTAGAGATAAAGAAAATATTATACGTTGCAGTAATTACACTGATCTATATGTAAAATGCCTCCAAAATAAAAGTAGTGAAACTTTACTGAGTCTGAGTTAGTGATAAAGTATGTGAAAAATGTTGGTTGACTGTAGTTTCCATGATGCAGTCTTGAGTCAAAATTCTTAGAATTAATGAGAGAATGGGTTTTACTCAAAAGGAGTGTTTGTTTCACAGCAAACAGATCTACTTCAGACCACTGTCTGCACATTACAATACATTCACTTCACAGTTTGTTTCCAGAGAAAAGTTTATAAATCTATTGTTGAAATGTACAATGTACCAGATATGTAAATGTAAATCAATATGTGTAATAACGCTCATCATATACATTGAAAACATCAACTAAGCAGCACTATCGTCATTGTAAGACTAAGGACAATCAATCTGTGAAGCAGGTAATTTCTAAAAAATAAATAAATTAATTAATTAATTAATAATAACAATAATAATAATAATAATAATAAAAAATAATAATAATAATAATAACAATAATAATAATAAAATTGTAGACCAGTGTTATCCAATGGAGGGATCTCAAATATTAGTTTGGTTTGGTTACATCCAGTTGAGGACTTTTTGCCAGGCTACGTAGTAGTTTTTATTTTATCAACAGTATTTTGTGTCTGTAATTTTCATGCATATACTATCTGTCATTTTCAGACTGCATAGATATTGACCTGTGCTGTTGTTCAGGTGCGAGGATATGTTGTCTCAAAGATGAGATTGTGTTGTAGAGGAAGTTCTGTTGATTGTGTCTTTCAGCTGGTTGCTGTATTTGCTGCAACTTGAAGTTCTGCCAGTACAGTACGATATAAACACAGAAGTCTTGCCGTTTCTGTTGTGCTGCAGTATAGGAGAAGTGAGTGCAATTTCCGTAGCCCCCAGCATGATTCCCACATGGCCTTCCAGGCACACAGCTATAAATGTGGCTCACCACCATGAACTAAGGTTCATTGCAACCCCATTAATTTTACAGGGGAGTGATTTTTGATTGGAGACAATATTTTTGTCTAACAGCAATACACCAGATATGTGTTACTTTGAATTTAAACTAAGAAGTAATTACATGATGTGGGAATATGACACACATAGATAAACCAGATTTGTATTATTGATTTCCTAAATATTTCTGAAAATCTTCATCTGGGCTGAAAAATAAGAGCCTCTTTATTTCTACGTTCTGTAGCATGAAGTGTTCCTGTCCGTTTGTTTTGTTTATTTTTTACTTCTTCTTTTTTTTACCTATTTATTTTAGGTGCTTTTATTTCTATGTTTATAGTAGATTTTATATATGGTGTACAGATTGGATGGCACTTTTAAATTTCATTGTACTTGTTATGATGACAAGATATTCTGTTCTTTTAACAAAGTTGTCTAATCTGTCAGATTAGATCTGACAAAGTTGTCAGATTAGACAACTTTGTACCAAAATGTAGATGATGTAGAATCACAAAAAACACGCCATAATATATTTTCCAAAAGCAAGGGTTTTAAGACTAAATGATTAACAAGGATGTTAAAAATGATTAGTGCTGCTGCAGACTGGCGTTCGATCACTGTGGGACCAGAACATTTTTAAAGGAACATTAAGTAATTTTAGCTGGAATTTTTAATTGCATTTAGAGACGGTGACTACATCCTTGATAGGATTAGCCATCAAACCCTCAAAAGATTCATCCATCTTTCTGTCAGCCATCCTCCAGGACATCAGGACCGTGATTGGATAAAAGGGGAAAAATGTTACCCACCCCATTGTCATTACCAACCCAACACTGGCAGATCTATTTTTACTTCAAGTAATGAGGAAGGAAGTTGGTTAATTCTGCCTTGATCCTTCTTGAAAGCCTAGTGGGGGTTTCAGCCTCTGCAGAAAGAAAAAGGGAAGTCTGATGGTTTCTTTAATGTGTAGTTTAAATATATCTTTCTTTAGTGAAACATTAAAGAAAAAGTGTAGATGAACAAGTGTGACTCTTGTCCTGTCTATTAGGATGACATTTTCTGTGATGGAAAGGTCATAGTAACATGCTATATGAAGCTATACATAATAATTCCTGAAACTTTCTTTAAATATGCTATTACATGATAGCTTTGGCTGCAACAAGCTTTTTTTCCATGAGATTTCAGAAAATGGTGAAAAGGTTGTTCCCAAACCCCTACATGATGTCCGCAAATGTCTCAGTCAGTAACATCTCAAAGACATTCAGAGACAGAAAATACTCACAGTTAAGTAGGTGACAGCTGAGAATTTTCACAAAGGTTTTATTTTTTTAGTTAAGCCAATTATGGATCTTTAAAATGGTCCATTAATTTAGTAGTCCATTCAGTGCATAAGCATTGAAGCTGTGGGTAATGCACTGTGTACCTGCCTATATTATATATGGATGGTGTATAACTAGTGACAGGATGAAGAGCATCATTTATGTGTTGCTACGGTGCTGGACAAAAAGTTATCAACGGGTTCCCCTCTTTTCTCTTCAGGAAAACACATCTAAAAAACTATTAACATCTGCTCACTGAGACCCCAATTCTGTAACTCAGTAAATATCCCAAAAATAAACCCTGATGCTGCATAGAATAGTCTCAGATTTTATGATGAAAACCCTTCAGTGCTGAGGAATTACAAAATATATGTAACCAGATTATATGCATGATAATTATATAATTATCATGATATAAGAATATTTTTGTATGTATAAATACATGTATCTAATTATAAAATATGATTAACTGTATTTGTTTGAAATTACATGTTAAATAAGTGCTAATTACAATACAGTGCATTCATATAGTGAATAGATTACTTAAAAGAATTATGCTCTAAGTCTGCATTATTCAGTTTATTTACTGTAAAAAGCATGTTAGTCTCCCATAATCCCCTTAATTAAAGTGTATCTACAAACAGGGTGTCCTACTTGTCCACACATGCATTTATCAATGATCAATCAAGTTGCAGGTTTAATGAACACTGAGTGCATTTTGTTGTTATTTGCCTCCTGTCTTTTCTCATTTCTTGCTGTGTTAAAACACACAGGGGTAAAACCTGCCTTTTCTGGTGCCAAATTTGTTTTAAAATGATTAGGGGCAAGGCAACAAAATCGACCCCAGATACTAAGTGAAAACAAACTGTTCTGCTATTGAAAGTAAAATGCAACAGTTTTATTATTTTTATGCATATATTTATCTTTTCTGATTTTCACTCTAACTTGATATGGTGAAGTGGCAGATAGTGGATGGTGGAAGATAAATTGTCAAGAGGAAATTGGTTCTATATGCCTTTAGCTGCAAGTAACAGGACTGGTCTGTGTTTTTTGGGCAGGTGACCACATGAAACTGGCTGTTATACTAAATAATAACCAGTTGTTCAAAATATGAACATTACTTGACACATTTTATATCAGTCAGTACACGTCAACTAAATATAACACAGGCTGTGTTTTTTAGATTTCATTTCATATATTTTTTTAGAAATGTTGTAGACTATAATTTTCAATACGACAAACTTTTCAAATCAGTTCAACCTCCATCACTGATAATTAGTTTGGAAAAGAAAAGAAAAGAAAAGAAAAGAAAAGAAAAGAAAAGAAAAGAAAAGAAAAGAAAAGATATTGGGTCATATGTAACAGAACTGTGTCCTCAGTTTTGCGTACATGCTACTAATTAGCACCAAAACAACATGTAGATTTGATGCTGCTATTGTGAGCAGTGTGGATGGTATCTGGTGTGAAACCGTTCAGGTATCTGGAAAATGAGGTCATAGGGCCACCAAAGTTATTTCAGTATGTCCTCAGGGGAGTGCAATGCAGGACCAAATTACAAGGCAATCCACACATCAGTCGACATCAAATCTGCTCACCTGCTGGTGGCGCTATAGAAAAAGCAGTCATTTATATTCTTCCCCTGGCAATTATGCAAGTCTGTAGAAAAAAATTCATGGGGGGATGTCAACAGTTTCCAAGACATTTCGATAAAGTGGACTGACTAACCACGGTACCACACCAAGAGCCACGTCACTAACACTGCTAAACCGCACATGCATACATCCATTAGAATGAATTACTTTGCCCTCCATACATTACTAATTATACGCCTCGGCATTTATGTGCAACATGAAGAGAAAACGCTACAGAGAGACAGAACTGAGGCCAGAGAGACAAACTGAGAGACATTATGCATGGTGTCTCCACCCTGCAGGGTGCTAAAGCATATCAGAGGTTGGCTAGACTGCATCGGGCAGCTGCTGTGGCATAGAGATGTGCCACCCTGCCAGACACACAGATGTAGAGTAATGAGTCATTGTGTACTGGAATTCTGTCAAATGCCTGCTTCTCCCTCCATGGTCTTGTTCTGTCTCTGCTCTCTCGCCTTCTCCTACTTTCTCTACCTCTGTTTTTGCACTTTTTGTTTGTGTTTTGAGTCTCTTCAGTTTATCTGAAACCTACTTTAATCTGTGTCCTCTGTGCGTATCCTCACCCGCTCTGTTTCCACTTAAAGAATGTCACAGACATGGTGTTCAGAAGAGAACACGACTCTCAGTTGTAACCACATGGTACAAAATAAAGTTTAATAAGGTCAGATTACACAAAGCAGCAGAAAGGGCAGAATTTGTAAAGGTCACAGGCAGGGGTAGAGAGGTCTCAGCATGCAACTCAGTAGAGAAAAAAAAAAAAAAAACGACAGCATTATATGACAATGGGTAGCAAAAAACAAAAACACAAAGTCACTGAATACGCAGCATTTGTTTTTTAATTCATTATCCTCTACACCCTAAAGCACTGAAGAAATCATAAAACAAAGTCTGTCAGTTTCCAATTGAGTTAAGTTTTGCATAACATGTTCATCCCCTCTGTTATTTTTCTTTACCTCTGCAAATGAGGTTATGGATTTCTTACTGTTTGTTTGTCCGTCATTGTCACAAAGATTATGGAAAACTACCAGTAGGTCAATTTTCATTCAACTTAGTGAAATGATAAAGCATGGACCAAGGAGGAATCTGTTAAATGTTGAGGTTGATGACTTGGCGGAAGTATCTAAAATGTGCCCTAGTTATATGAATGCATTCTTTAAACAGAGTAATAACACTGAAAAAGATGGTTTGGGAGCCCAAGACTCACATGTTTACAACAAAAGAGGCACCAGACTGACATAAAACACATCAGTGTAGAAAAATGATAATAGTGTCCCAGACCCTGAAAGTATTATCATGTACAATCAATACAAGGAGGTAGAGAGCCTGAAAACTATTTGAACACATAAATACTGTATTAAAATACTGTATGAGTGTTTAAGACAGTGTTTAGCTAAGATTATAAAACATAAAACAGATGATTCTATGCATCATTGGGGTAAGATGTAATAAAAGAATTGTCTTTACCTGAGCATTAAATAGTAAATGTGTGATTAGATCTCCCAGGAGACATAAAATAATCAGTAGCTCTTGAATAAGGAAATGAAATCAATGCTAACCCTTTGTGCGAGTTTCATTTAAGGACTAACATGTACAGTGCAAATTATTCAGTGATACACAGTTCATCTTAGAGAGCTACATGATACAAATGGCCTTTAACAAGTTTGTTCAAGAATAAAAGTGGGACACCACTAATTAAAGGAGACTGAATGAGCTTGTTGTGTGAAAACCATATGTCATTTGACATTTTGTTTATTATGACTCATGTTTACATCATAAGCTAAGCTAAGATAAGCTAAGCTAAGCTAAGATAAGATAAGATAAGATAAGATAAGATAAGATAAGATAAGATA
>JAPQRP010000019.1:31144514-31170413 GCA_037367295.1 Apogon hyalosoma | reverse complement strand
ATATGATCATGAATCATTAATAAGATGATGATTCAAATTATAATGTATTTTTTTAATATAATATAATAACATTTTCAGTCTCGTTCTCAAGTCATTTTCATTTTAGAAATAAAATAATTAAATGAACAGTTAAACGTAGATTGCTTTTATGTTTATTGTTCAGCACAAATTTGTGTTTTGTACATCATTATAATATGAAAAACACAAAAGGAATTCTCACTTTTTTATTTCTTCATTTATTTCTTTTTTTTATCTCTTTCTGTATATCTAGTTTACATTAATCTGTCCTGTTATTTGGTATTATTATATATTGATTTATTCCATTCATTCTATGTATTATTCAGAAAAATGCATACACTGGTGTGTTATACTGTATGGAGGCACATAGTAATGCAGCAAGTCATTGTGGTGAGGGATAAATAATTGATATCTCAATGAATATGCAAATGGGGAAGAGAGTGAGAGTCGAGGAAGAAGGAGCGTGGTGGGTTCCTATAGTGCACAGAGCTAAACAAAAGGCCCGTGTGATTTCTATCATCCAATTAAGAAATATTACAGCCACCATGTTGGGACTGCGACCGTTTAGAGTTGTTTTGGGTCCTGTGTTCGTGTAGCTTTGTGTTGTGCTTTTGGGGAAGTCTTTGAAGTAATTGTGTTCTGTATTTCCCCAGACAGAGTTTTTATTTTACATGGTGAGATACAGTTTAACTCAAAAGACAATAATTCAGGGGAATACGGTGGGGATTTATTTTAATGAAGCTCTGTCTATTAGTATGTAACAGATGGATATTGTATTCACCAATGTGCAATTCATTTAAATGGCATGTGATATAAAGAATATACAGGCATGTTATGTATGGCTTAAAGTTTGGATGTAAGGATATTACCCCCCACTTTATGCCTCCCTCTGTTTTTCACACGCATGTCATATTGCATTGCTTTTCCCGGTTTGCATCAGCCTTGTAACCTACAAACTCAAGGAGACGAGAGCTGTGCAGCAGGAGCATAACAACCTTTCAGCGTACGACTCTGAGAGAAAAATTAAAATTTGATGTTAATCAAGCAGACTGAGAGCTGGAGATGACAGGTGCTTTCTACTCTACTTACCGCAGTCTCTTTCCATTTGGCATCACTGCTGAGCTTCGACTCAAATTTGCCCTTTTTAGCCCCATCAAATGGAACTTGCCAATCAGTCATTTCATGTTTTAGCAGCATTTATGGTTTTGGCCAAAGTGCAAGACTGTGACTGATTCTGTCCCTGTGAATAATTCAACTGATTAATGAGAAAAGCTGTAAGAAAAAAAAAAATGCAAGCTGTGAATTTTGTAACTTACTGACATGGAAAATGTAAAATTTGTTTCAGTTGAATTACGTAGTGTATAGATTATTTAAGCAGTGTGTAGCTACCGCATATTCACATAACATCCGGTCACAATTTATGTTAATCTGACAGTAAAATGTATGTAAGAAATACATTTCCTTTTCTAAAAAACCTGCTGAAAAAATACATCAAACCTATAAATCTTTCATCTGATCCACCAGACATTTTACTTTATTTTCAGATTATGGGGTCCACCCCCCTTTGCCCACATACACACATGCTCATATCACCCCCAGGGACCCAGCTCTCAGACAGGAGTCACAAGGTTGAGTTGGTCATTATGGAGGTCCTTGACAAAGGCTCAACACAAACTTACGATCCCTAACACTGGCCTCCTACATTCCCCTGTGAGTGATAACATGGAAACAAAACGTGTGCATGTTTGTGTGCGTGTGGTGGGGGAGCACAGAGTGGGCTGTGAAAGGCCAACTACCTGCTCTGTCAAACCAAATATGACCAAGTGTTGTTCTTCTAACTAACTACTATTCAATATAACCTCAATAAAAACAGAAAGCAATTTCCTTCACACTCGATCATGCTGTAATCTGTACTGTCTGAATGAACGTCCTTGTGCGTATGTCAGTGATACATTATGACTGAATACCAGTACAGAAAAAGCTGTAAAAGATGGAGCTCCACTGCATTTTAGAGCCATTTTAAATCTTATTTCCCTGCTTCCTGGGCAAGATCTGAAAGAGAAAAAAAAGATTTCTCCTCCACTCTGTCGAGCCCCTGAATTATTAGGGGCATCAATATCTTTAGCATATTGCCAAGGGCTTCCAGACAGTATCTGCTTTCATTATTAGTGTCAGCTCAATTATAGCTCTCACCCAACTGTTTCTCAACATCTAATAGCATCAATCGACAGGGATGGTTGAAGAGCCAGCACACACTCATGCACATTCATACGCGCGCGCACACACGCACACACATACAATGCTTTAACCCATGCGTGCGTGTGGATTTGCACCTCCCATCCAGTCGTTCATTCTGTTGCTTTCTGTCATTTTGCTAATGTACACGGCTGAGAGGAAGCACAGGGCTCATAATGGAGGCCATGTTCTTAGTGGCGATGAGCAGCTGATGCAGCCTGGCCCATTTTCATCAAATATTAATGGCATGGAAAAATACACCGGGACTAAGGCCTCGTCCACCGCCAAACTGGAGAGGCTGGGGGAAAGAGCAATGAGGAGAAAGTGCAGTGAGTGTGTTTAGAAGTACTGTCTGATGGCCATAATTAGGGCCTGTGCAATTAAAAATTCAAAAGCCCCAGTTTATTTGAGCGCATGAATCTTCCACTCACTGCAGCATTTATTTCCCTTTTACAAAGTATTTTATTTTACAACGTCAATTGAACTGGGCTTTTCTCCCCCTGCACTCCATTCTCTGTCTCTTGCCTTCGATTTCTCACTTGCTGCCTCGGAGAGCAGTTAAAAAAAAAGAAAGAAAAAAAAAAAAATGGGAGCTCATTTTTCAGGAAACTCTTGTCAGGTTATGTAAATGATTGGCAGCCATTAAAAGGAAAAAAGAGAAACATCATATAATGGAAACGCAAACAATTTCCAAGCATCGAGCTGCCGTAAGAGGAGGAAGGCATGGGAATTTCTTAAAATACAGTAGGTTTTAATCTTAATCTAAAGATGAAAAAGAAACAGGGATGAAAATTAATTCACAAGAATGATTATCTTTTCATCATAACAACCTGTTTCTTTATCGTCTTCATCCTTGTTCAGTTTAAGCATAAAACTATCACTGGCAGCACACAGCACAACCTTTGACACAGAACAAAGCAGATAAAATGTGAGATTTCTGGCCTGTGCTTTGTTTGATTATACCAACAATCGCTTCACCTTTTGTGTCAGCATCACAAGGAGAAATAAGCGATGAAGAGATGTGTGAAAAGAGCCAGGCTTTGGGGAGACAGACTTCCTTCCTTTTTCTTTTTTTTTTTTACTTTGCTCTTCTGTTTTCTCCCTCTGCCCTTTCTCACTGCTTTTCTCTATTATCTATCTGCTTTCTTTCACTATTAAATCTCTTCCTTCCTTTAGTCTCTCTCCGACATGTGCATACACACACACACACACACACACACACACACACACGACACACATCGAAGCAGTCTATTCCTCTTTTGAATAACACCTCTTTTATTAGTTTGGGTCTTTTCTCTCTTGCCCGCTTTAAACAGAGAGGGGAGATGGGATTCTAAAGAGCTGCCAGGGGCTCAGTTTGCACAGAGCTTTGATGTCATCGAGATGCTGTGAGAGCAAACACACACACACACAGACACACACACACACATTCATTTGACACTGCTACATAACCAGACAGCATGCGCCCCCTCCGCTACGTGCACATATAAACAAGCGTACAGTACAGATGCACTTATGGCTGAACACTTTTCCCACTTTTTCTCTCATTCTATCCTCTCATCCTCCTCTTTCTGAGTCATAACTGCATTAGATGCAATCAGTGAGTGCAAGAACATATCAATACACTTAAGTATCACAAGAATATGCTTTGTGATATTGTATAAGTAATCAAAAATACCGCCAAAACAGCCAAATAGAAAGTATAATTATTCTGTGACACAATAGAAATATCACACATTTTTTGCAAATACAAATAAATTATAGAATAGAAAACAAACCCACTGTACAAACTAAATTAATAAATGAATGAGGGAATGAAAAAAAATAATTACAGGAAAAAAATATTAAATGTTTGTAAACTGAGAAGTTTTGTGAGTTCTCACTCTAAAACAGGAGAAATTGTTTCTCTGCAACTATTGTTTTAGCTTGTTGCTAGCTACATCAATTGGCTATAAAACACAGTTGACATTCTTTTTAGAAAAATAAGAACATTTCCTAAAGGTTTTTACCTTTTTTACTTTCTTATTTTTGTCAGTGCAGTGTATTACCTAATTGATTTAGTTTACATACCATACAAAAGAAAGTTTAGATTCTCAACCAACAGATGGAGCATCTTCACATATTTAACAATGACTGTTATGAAAAGTAAACCTTTTTACTGTTTTATGCATAATGGTATGTTCTTTACACAACAGATTTACAATTTTGCCTTGTCCACACCAGCACAAATATTTTTGTAAACAGATATTTTCAGCCTTCACTTAACAAAAATGTTCTGCAAAATGTTCCACAAACTGGTACAAACACTCAGACAAACCATTGTTTCTGTTGGACATCAAACTGTGGGCACTTTGGATATAAGTGGCTGTAGCAGACACAGAAGTGAGCAGAAACAACAAGTACAGGTAAAAACCTAAGTACCCCTAATTGTTTGGTTCAGGTTGATAAAGTTTATTTTTTACATAATGTGGAACTGGTCATAACATCAGTCTGGTCTGTCTCCCAAAGGAGGTGGGCTCACCTCATGTTACTGCAGGTCGTACACTGATTTGTACACCTGGATTTGATGTTTCAGGTGTAGGTTCATCACAAAAAGCAATAATAGAGAGTTCAGAGTGAATATTTTAAACCTAAATGTTTTTCTAGCATCCTAAAATGCTGCTTATATGTAGACAAGAGGCCCAAACAAAAATATTAAATTATCTGCATTACTTGGGGGAAAAAGCATTAGATTTTTTTTTTTTTTTAAATGCAGTATATAATAACTGTAAACCATTTATTATGACGCATATGGTATTTCCAGAGTTTTGGAAATACACCCACCTTATGCACTAATAGTTAAATGATTGGCCTCTGACCACATTGACATACAGTAATCTGCACATAGTTTTGTGAAAAACTGATGGATTTCCATGGATTGGTTTTTACTTGGAGACTGGCATAATGTAGCTCAGACTCCCACTGACTCTCATCTATTATCCTGATAGGTTAAGGAGACTCTATTTATCTTTCTGTAGCGAGGTCAAGAGCCCTGGGAAATGGAGGGAATAATCAGAAGTAGGGCCATGTCTTCATTATGTCCAAATGAGGTTGGGAGAGATTGGACAAATACAACACGTGCAAATTCAGCACTTCATATTCATGACCCTATTAAAGTGGTCTGGAGCCATTTTCAAAGCAAATTTGATCAGGTCTGAGGCTGATAAGTGTTATTTGTATTTGGACAAAATGAAAGAGGTTGCAGAAATAAATGCTTATGGTAATGTGTTCGAACATGTGGTGGTTTTCAGATTAAAGCCTGGTCCATGTTTGTGCCTGGTGTTATGTAATTCAGAGAATCTGCCTCATTCCTCTTAAAGTAGCAGCGTGAGAAGAAGCGCATCTTCATTCCCGGTCGTTCTCTCTCTCTCTCGCTCTCTCTGTCGTTCAGTGTGCATGTACTCTGGGTCGCAGAGCCTCCAACCAACCTTGACTAACAAGCATATGTTAATTATGGAGGAGATCACAGGCAGGTCATACAGCACTCTGCCTCTAAAAAGGATAAGATGCATTACTGGAGGGCATATCTAGCACTGGGGTTGGGTATAACACTATCCAACACCACCTCTCTCTCCATAGCCTCCTCATGCTCAGCAGTTCCCTTCCCTCATCATCATCATCATCATAGATTTTGGCCTCAAAAAATAAAATCGCAGGAAGGATTCTTATGTTACAGCTGAGGGCTTTTTAACTTTTATCTGTATTACTTCTTTCAATACGATTTCTATCATTTCCATCAACATTGTACAAAGGCTAAGAGGTGGGAATGCAAACCTTAAGACAAACAAGTCCAGCGGGGAAAAGAAATTCAAGCAGTGAGATGACAGGTTGTCTGATCAAAACGAGGTAGAGCTGCAGATGTTGGTCAATAATCCCTCAAAGCACAGGAAAACTACTTTGCAATAGGTACAGGACACATTGTATTTGTTTTTAAAATTTCCAGTGATCTGAATAAAGGCATTTTTATCTTTTGTTTGTCAGAATAATACCTGGGATCTTTCCTCCTTTTTAATTTTTTATGTTCTTTACCAAAGAGCACCTACATTACAGTCGTTCAGCCTGAACACACTGTGATATTCTTTTTATTCTATTTTCTTTTTAATATAGGTATAATAAATACATGTCATTTATATTTGTTGCCCTTCGTTTTCATGTAACTGGAATCTTACTGCTTGTTCCCCTTGTATTATTGCTTTTTTTTTTCTTTTGGTGGGTACAGATTTATTTATTTTTTAGAAACAAAGGCCAAAATCCAGAAAACTGTAGAAAGACCAAGTAGTTTGTAAGCTGTCAATAAGTACTAGTAATCCTGAGTCAACCCCAACATGCGTCTATCACTTTGTAAAAGCCCACCCCACCTGTCTCTGCCCCCCTAAGGTTTCTTCCTGACTCCCAATGCTGTCACCCCCCCCCCCTCTCTCTCTCTCTCTCTCTCTCTCTCTCTCTCTCTCTTTCCCTCCTACCTCCTCCTCCACCCCCAGGCCTTGCCCCAGAGCACATTGATTCTGCTGTATACCTAATTACTGCTCATAATCTATTCATTTCACCACCACCAAAGAGGGCAGCAGCTGTCACACAACACACCACCAGGAGACTGGAGGAGGGATACTGGGGCCCAAAACTGTGATGAGGCTGGGGATTAAAACTTGGAGGGGCGACTCATGGTTTGATAGCAGCAGTGTTAATAGTCTCTCCTCAGAAAGGTTCAAACTAAGCATGTTTTGCTCAACCTCCCACAAAATGTTAGATTTGATGTTTGATGGAGTTGTTTTTGAGTTGCACAGCTCAGGGTGGTTCTTGAGGTTTGTAGTGTTTTCAGGTTGCCAAAGAGCAAAATAATGCTGCGTTTGGCAGCTTGAGGCAAAATAGCAAACACACTTGTTCTCCAACCCATTCACTAGAATGAAATGTTGCCACTGTATGTTTCTGAAAAGCAGAGCTGCATATAATCTAAAGGTAATTTGTTAGAAGGGTTTGTTACTTTTTTGCCTCTCCTCACTAGACAGGAGGAGATTGGAGTGGATAGTGGAATATAATTTCTTGGGCTCTGCCGTCAAAGACCAGTTTGCTTCCTGATTCCTGTAAAAGCTGTCAGACCTTTCTAGCTAAAAAAAAAAAAATCTAAATGCAACCTATTCATCTCTTGAAATATATTCATTGTGAATGTGTTGCTCCTGTTATATAGTATTTGAAAAGAAATTTTTGAGTCTTGTTTTGGCTTTAAAGCTTATAGCCAGAAAACAAAAAATGTCCATAAGCCTGGAAAAAAAAAACAAACAAACAAAAACTCATTCATTTACATTTTTCTCACATTCATATTATGGTCATTTTACACAGATGAAAATACTGTGGTTTGATTAAAACGTTAATAAATACATTAAACTACAAGTCCTTCTAGTGCTGCCAGTGAAAAAATGAATAATGAATAATGCTGATTTTCATGTTTCATATGTTCACAGTTGTTCTTAAGCCCTCTTCCTACTCTACACATGTCAAGAAATATCGATATATAAGAGATTTTCATAAATGTTGTGATTATATCCATCTTGTTTCCAGAAATGTACATTGTCCAATGGCTTGTAGTCTTCCATTCCAGTAGTAGTATTCTTCCAGTAAAATATAATTGATCAATTTTATCAAAGTGAATTCCCGCAAATCACTTCCCTACCAATTCTGTGATCTGTTCAGTGTGGCTGTTTGCTGGTTTAACTCATATACAGCAACAAGTTCATGCCCTTATGTGGGAATTCTGGGAGACAAAAAAAACAGTCAGAGATTGATAGACACTGAAATAATACGTAAATATATTATAAATTACATAAAACATAACAGGTCACACTTAAATAAATGCATCGATCAGATCCTGGGTATCTATTTATGGGCTTCTGTAAAGCTGGATGTTAAGAATCTCCATGCCATTCCTACGAGAATGTATGTTTGCAAACTGAAAATGCTTGTGTCAGCGAAAGAAACTGATGAAAGAGAATTGAGTGAACAAGGATATGCACAAGCTTCTGGATGTTTTGCATTCTTTGCTGCTGTTATGCCGTATGTTCAGCAAAGGATCTGTGCGTTAGTTTTCTGTCCAATAATAGTCAGTTAATAAGAGAGCACAGACGACTGCACCAGTGTTGCATTGAAAACGTCTCTCCCTCCCTCCCACTCTTTCTCTGGTTCTCTGAAGTACTTTTGCCTCACATATCAAATATTTATATGTAAAAAATGGTCCCACGTCCATGCTTATATCTCCCTGCTGGAGGAATCTTTGTGGATTCAAATGTATGAATTTTAGCTGCTTGCAGCTGTGAACATGGCTCGTCTCCATTATTTTTTCACCACGAGTCTGGCGGTATCACATTTCGACAGGTGTGCAGTATTTGGCGGTGCACCCAGTGCATTTGCTCTGAACTTGTCCCTCTACCTAAAAACTGCTGGCATATCACACATGTCAGATACTGAGGATGGCACTGCAGAAGTCACATGGCAACACCGAGAACATACCGAGAGCAATGCACCTCTCAGCCCGCCCAGGGGTAATCAGCATCTGTTTGTTTAATCTGCTTAATCTGCTGGTGAGCTCCACTGGGCGTGCCTAATTAGCAAAATTAATTTGTTAAGACATTAGCGTCGTTAGAGATGGCCAAATGAAGCTGCACTCTTTTATGCAAATGATGCTGAGGATTTGACTGGCTGTGTTACCTCAATTAGACCCTTCTTTGATATCTGCCTCTTTCTCTCTTATTCTATGTCCCCTCTCTTTCCTCCCCTTTCATCTTTCCTTTCTCCTCATTATCACTGTCAGATTTTGCTAATCATGAAATACTGCTATTGTATGACAGTAAAGATGGGGCGTGGAGGGAAGGGTGTGAAACAAGGGGCTCTGAAACTGCTAATCACAACAAAAAAAAAAGGATCTGGGTTTTCAATTAAGGCGTATGCTCTGGAGCATCCACCACCACCTCCACCATCGCTGTTATCATCACCAGCACTGGCACCGTGTGTGGGGTGTGTGTGTTTGTGTTTGTGTGCTGGAGCAGGAGCAGTGTGTTGGCGGGGTAATTAGTCTCCTGTATGTTGCACCCCTCACAAGCCTGTTTAAGGGTTAATGAGGCCCCAGCAGCTTCTCAGCATGGGCTGGGGGTGATGGTGGTGGGGGTTATGTATGTGGGTCGGGGTTGGTACAGGCCTAGCTTCAATAAGAAACCACCCATAGGACTTCCCTTTGAAGTGTCAGAGGGTCCCCCCTTGTTCCGGGTGGCTCCTGTTTCATTTGTCTGAGTGGCAGCATAAAATATAGATGAGCTGCCAGACGACACAATCTACACACCCCTCCACCCAAAAAACCCTCCCTCACGCATCACTCCACCCCCACCCGTGACATTATTCACAGATTAACCAACGCCTCCCCGTCACCCTATAATGACCTCCCTCTTTCCTAATAGCTGTGGAGAGTGGCAGTAAAATTAGACACACTATGCTTTATTTGTGATTTCTTTGCTCCCCAATAACAATAAAAGAGCATACGGATAGACTAACTCAAACTAGTGTGCAAGATAATGTAGCAGATACTGTGCTTACAATGTAGATTTGCAAGTTGTGCCCTGAGGTGGGGTTTTGTAATGAGTGGTAATGCAATAGATGTGCGAGTGATAGTGCAGCCTTGGGGATTTGTAGTTGTGGACTCCATTGTGGCCTCACTGTATTTCATCTTTTCTGGTCCCAGTGGGATGTCCAGTGGTCCATTTGAACACCATCTCTCCTGATAAGTGGGCCTCGGTCAGCTGCGTCCACAGACAATAAGGCCAATATTGGTCTGTGGTAAATTATAACTGTGACGAGGCAGAAAGAAAATGTTACATTTACCAGCAGTTATGTTATTAGTGTGGTCTAAATTACAGAAATAATATATTCTACTAGTGTGTAGAGCAGTCATTTCACCAGTGTTGGAGGGAAACTAGTTACATGTTGCAGAACTACAGAATTAAACTTCTAATCATTTACACTTTCTGAGAAAAATGTGTAATTAAATTATGGTAACAAATAAAACATTTGGTAATTACAAAGTGGATATATATCCAAAAAAAAAAAGGTCAGTGTGGGAAATTCGACAGTATTTTCCTGGTACTGTGTAGTATTATATGTTTTGGGGGATTTTCAGCTTTATGACCAATGTAAAACATCTGTTAAAAAGTGAACAAATCTTATATAATAACTTTAAATAACTCACTCTCTTAATATACAATGGCTACTTACTGATAGGGATTTTTTTCTGAGCAGGTGTAGAAATACACTGAAGACTGAGAAACACTCAGAAGATGCTCATTTTTTGGAGTTTGTAAGAACAGGTTGCACATTACAGGAGACTGAAGATATTAGTGAGATAGTTGTGAATGCACTCGCTGATGTGTCAGGGTGAATCATAAGGACAACATAGTAACTGGCACTCAAGAGGAGACAGAAACAGTAGTTTGGGCAAAATTTGTCTCTGAACTCAGGTTGTAGACCTCTTGTCTGCACGTCCAGATGGAGGACAGAGTACAAAGACAGATCCACCCGGACTGCAGCCTATCCTCAGAACTAAAACCATGAATTAAATTAAACACTTACAACATCTAGTGACCTGTTACATTATAATGACCGCCCCAACATGGCATCTGACACACAAAGCAGAAAAGAACATTTTTTAAATTACTATTGTGACAGAAATAAAAATCTACAGTGTAATGCTGTATACTGTCAGTGTTTAAAGAGCAATTTTGCTGAAAATAAAATTTAAAAAAAAAAAAAAAACATTCCCAAGTTATGGACAATAACCTTTAACTTACATGAAAAGGTAGCAAAAAAGATTTCTTATTATCCCAACAATTCCATATAAATAATTCATGTAGGGGAATACATTTATAATACATTTAAGTGTGTTAGCTTTACACTATATGTAATAACAAAATATAAAATCCTTAAATGAATCTTATAAATGTAATTGTAGCAGTCCATATCAGGTTCCTGTGTATGTAGCATCCAGAAATGTTTGATGTTAATGGGTTTGATTCACTTTATTTTGAAGTCCACATGAAAAAGTTAGAGAAGAGCATTAATATGTCCTCATGATGACAAAATACATTAGAGTCGAGAGGCACCACATTTCATTACAGACTACAGGGACCTCTAATTTCATTCCAGTCCACTTTGTGGAAACGACAAAATGTTATTACGTTCAGCGGGTGTATCAAACATTACACAGCTACTATTTATTTTCACTTTATTTGCTTAAGTAACACAGGGGCATCTGCAGGTAATTGTTTTAGGCTTGTGAGAGGGTCTATACATAATAAATCATCTTTTTCTCCTCAGATCTCATGGGAACTTTGACTCCTCGGCCAACTTTAAATGGTCTACTTGGAACAACTCCACTTTTTTCAAGTCACTTTGTAAAACTTTCTCATCCCAATAATTTTTTTTTATTATTGTCAGAGTAGGCTATTAGTGTAGCAGGGAGATTGCTTTGACCTCTGTCTTACTTCACATGTTTGCTTCAAAAGTGGAAATAGATAACTGAGTGGCCTGCCTGTCGACGAGGTCTGTTCTAATTACTGGATGCATTCTTCATGTGAAAAGGAAAGTGGTGCTATACAAGATTAAAGACAGCATATAGATGTTAGAAATTAGAAATAAAAAAAAAACAGTCTTTGCTTTGTTCTGTTTAATTTATGACAGCTTTTTAAAGGTATCAGGTGAATCTTATGGATCCATTTGAAGAAATATGATAGGGTGAGGTGAAATTGAATAAGGACAATTGGAAAATTCAGTCTTTTGAGCTGCAGAATACAGAATAGAAATTAGTCTTGATAAGGCTGGGTTATCTCCCTTTGACAAATGCTCAGGAAATAGAGATAGACTGAGCCTGCACAGAAGCCAATTGAGCAGCAATTATAAACAAGATAACAATTTTGCTTCCTTGCTTGAACTTTGAGGAGGGTATAAGAGCTGACAGGAGAGCTGGGGATGAGAATGATAAGGAGGGTGAGAGGAGGGGGCCTTTTTAATCTGGAAATTATTATATCTGGACTAGTGACTCTTCAAGCTTTATCAGATTGCTTTTCCTAATCATTGCACCCTGCGTATGTTTGATCTCCTTGATGAACAGATGATTAGTTTTTCATGAAACCGTTCAAGCAAGACGTCCTAACATGAGCTCTGGCGAGACGCTGTTGATTTAGCTGTTTGAGAGGCAGCAGACCCTCCGTCCTCTACGACATGCTCGCCTGAGCAGGGGCCCACGGGGGAATAGAGCGGGGTCAGCCAGGGTCAAGTCTATGGGTAATGATATATCACCTGCCATATATTTAAGGTTTTACTAATTCTCCTCTCAATTATGACCATTCCTCTGCCCTGCTGGCCTTCGAAGCAATGAGGCGACACAATCAATTTAAGCAGGGATATGCATTTTTGGAAGGGAAATGACACCATCCAGATGCTGCAATTCAGTCAGGCTGTCCAGATGATCCCTCAGTGTCGACATACACACATGACAGTGTCATTGTCTGTTAGAGGAATGGCACGGAAAAATTACATTATTTAAGTTTTGTATTTGGCTCATGTTCACTGATTAGAAATGACAAGATTAGCAATAATATGCTAATGTTGTTGCTAATGTTGTCGTTATGAGGCTAGTCATCTCATAAACAGAACTATGATGAATCATGTTTTTCCTACAGTAAAATAAGTGTAAAACTACAACTAAAACATTGCTCAAGAAAAGCTGTTTGTCACTCAAAGGATAATCAATCAGCAAATAAAGTATTAACTTGATTTCCCCTCGTTTGTCATGCGAAAATTTCTTGCATTTTATGTTTTACTTTTAAGTGTGAAATACAATTTTTTGCAACTGATGAGAAGAAACAAGATATTCTAAGGGATGTCAAGTTTGGTACAAAAGGTATCTGACACTTCAAATGTCCAAATATGAATTACTGATGTAACAAATTATTCCCCGTGCTTACCTAATTCATGTCAGAGGACAATTAATGATGCTTCTACAGATTAGTTTGAATATACTGTTTAATCCAGACCAGTGCAAAAAGCTTCCTCAGTATCAGATTATTATATAACCTCTCATGTGCAGGGTTCTGTTTTTCTGAATGCTGAGTTCACAACCTAGTAAATACTTCATACAGCATCGAACATGTCCGTTCTGCAGTTGTGAACAAGCTCCATGGCTTTTTATTTAATGTGTTGTGCAATCTCACATTGACAGAAGCACGAGAACTCTCTTCAGATAAACCCCTGTAACCTCAGTGTGTGTGAAGCTCCAGCTCTCAACATCTCAGCATAATAGGATGACAGCTCATGTGAGCAGAGTGAGGGGGATGAAAAGGAGGTGAAATGGCTTATTTAACCAACAGAGAGCAAGGAACTGCAGGGGGGTTCAGTTCTCCATCAGTAACTTTGTTCTGCTTGGATAAAGTAGAGAGCAGCCAGGAAGTCTTGCGCTTACCCTTTTGTTCTGTTTTGGACACAGCATCGATAACTCAGTCGTATCATAAACTCTGTGTTAAGGACGGATTAACTTCTGACTGTTATAATTGAAGTTCACCAAAAATTTGTTGTTTTGCTTTTTCCACACAGGCAAGGATTTTTAGAATAAGTATTAGTGGTAGTAGGGGCAGTTTTTCTCTTCATTTACAACATATTGTAGTTAGGGTAGATTACATCCTTAATAACTGAATAAAAGTGCTGTCCAAATCTGGCCAGTATTTTTCTAAATGACCACAGTTCCAGTGTAAATACTGAATTTTATAAATAGCATGCACTACGGTTGGTTGTAGCTTCAATGTTCCTAAATGAGCAGGATTATTTGGTGCTCAGACAAAATAGTCACCACCTGGATTTAGAATAGAATAGAATAGAATAGAATAGAATAGAATAGAATAGATCTTTATTGTCACTGTCACAGGAACAACAAGTGGTGCCAGGCACAACAAACCCCACCCCTCGCAAAAGTTCTACCTGATTTGCCCTATCTCTTATCATTGCGAAAACATATTTTTGGTGACCTTGACCTTGACCTTTGACTTACATTCACCAAAATTTAATGGGATCTATTCTGGACCACCTCGCACCTTTCCTGAAATTTTCATGGAAATTGGTCCAGTAGTTTTTACGTAAAGTTGCTGACAAACAAACAGACAAAAAAAAAAAACGAACCAAAAACAATATCCTCGCCTCCCCTTTGGGGGGCGGGGTAATGAAACTCAGTTTAGCAGCTCAGTTCAATTTAGCAGCAAAACACTTAGTGCAAAAGTGACTGTATAAGAAAAATATTCCACAGAGTATTAAGAAAAAGTAGGAATGTGCAAAGGATTCAGAATAAAATAATGATACACATATGCTATTACAGTACTACCAGAACTTCTGATATGAGCAAGATATAGAAAGGAAATATATTATACTATAGTAATTTAACTAAGAAAATGGGTAAAATCCTTACATTCTGCAATTACTGCAGTGATTAATGTATTTCAGCTGCAAGACGGTCTTTATCCCAAACTGATGCAGGTGCTTCTCATTTCTTAAACAACCATCAGTTTAATAGCGAGCATAAAGAGTGGACTGTGTTCAGTGGACAAAGGTCATATGGTCTGAAGAGTCCAGACTGACCCTGTTTCAGAGTGATGGGTGCATCAGGGTGAGATGAGAGGAAGATAATGTGATTACCCATCATGCCTAGTGTCTACAGTACAAGCCTGTGGGGGCAGTGTTACTGTCTGGGGTTTGTCTGGTCTAGGTTCATGAAATAAGTTTATCAAAACAATTCCACAATGAATGTACATCGTAAAGGTAAAGGATAAATTAGGTTAAAGCTAAATATTATGATATATGATTATTTACTGTGTCAACACTAAAACATAATGTTAGTCCACTTTACTCTGCAGGAGTTTGTGTAACAGTGTTTTGTTGACACTGACAAAATAAAAACTGACAGATTAATGACAGTGAGGACTGTGGTCTGCTGGTCCCACTTTAAACATCAGACTGTATAGTAAGTCTGGTTTTACACAGATGTGTTGTTAAAGCAATGGTGCAAAACACAACATTTAGAAACATTTTATGTAAAAAAAAAAAAAATGTTTTGGGTTTGTTTTGTAACTTGGTGACACAAATGAATGTTTGGCTGGCCTCCCCAGTCTAGGTATTTATATGAACCTCCTAAATGATGCATAAATCTGGACTGTGCAACATCCTAAGCCCTTGACAAAATCAGGGTAAATATAGAAAACCTGGAGTTTGGATATAACTACTTGTAACATTCACGTCTACAGTTTGCAAGAGGTGAGAATAATAATAATGATGTGGTTCAGACTGTGGCTTGTGATTCTAGCTCAAAATATCATTAAATGATATTCTAACCAGACTCATGTTGGTCTTGTTTTTCAGCATGTAGACACAGTAATAGTGAGCCGAGTACACCTCTTCATGTTCAGTAGGGCTGGGGAAACTGTCGAAGAGATCACATTACAAACTTTTGAGATAGAATTACAATAAATGATCTGAATCACAGTCTTCTCTTATACTTCAGTGAAAATCAGACTCAATACACATTGGAGTTCAAAAGCCAGCCCCATAGCAGTTAGACTTACAGTAATTCTTCAATAGTATTTCTTCAGCGGTGAAAAACATGTTTCGCAAACTCTGCAAGTTAGTACAGACTAAAACCAAATGCTGTACTGTCTGTCAACACTAAAGGGTTGCAGTAAATGGACTAATATAAACCCACTATCCTATCAACCTATGCCAGTGATATAAAAGCTACAAACCCAGAGGTAAGTGCAATGACTCTGTAAAATATCATAATTACTCTGATTAACAGGCCAATAAAAAAAATAGCTGATATAATCCTTCTGAAAAGCAAATTAAATATCACAGTCTAAGATTATGAGCTTGCCCAGTCCTCATGTTCAGATTATTTTCCTCTTCATGTGAGCAATGTAATCAAATCACACAAAGTTTATTTTGATCCAGTGCTCTGTAAGTTTGTTTCAGTTGCGTATTTCACAGATGTTGTATTCTCTTGCATTGTTTTTGAACTACTGGACTTGCAACATCTTATTTTGAAGCCTGTGCCGTCTTTGTACAATTTGTGTTTTTTTGGCTTTATTGTGGTATTGCACATTGTTGTGTAGCTGAAAATCATGTGGTCTGTCAAATCAATTTACATTTCAACGGCAAAGGTTTGGCCTTGAGATTAGTTGAGCTGAGGCACTCTGAAGGATGCACACCGAAAAGTCAAATCTGTACTGTTTTTATCCTTAGAGGTGAGCACCTGTGGAGTTACCTTCAGTTGCATCATCGCAGGCTCAGACAATATATACAGGGGTTTCATTTGATACACAGTGGAAAGTAAAAAAAAAAAGAAAAGAAAAGAAAAGAAAAGAAAAGAAAAGAAAAAAACTGTGAAAGTAAGATTAACACTCATTTTCATGAAGGCTTTAACATAGTACATGCCTTTTTCTTCTATTGACAGTAATTTGTCTGGTTTTCATATATTGTCTAGACTCTCATGTGTTTCAAACAGGGTTGTTGGTCTTACATTCAACAGCTTTTCTTACCATATTTGGTCTTTGCTTGTGATATTACACTTTCCTGTGAGTCTAGAGGCTCTCCAGCTTGTTGTTTTCATAGGAACTGGACTACTAGGATGAGAAAAAAAAAACAAGCACTTGTCAGTTCTCAGCCATCACTCTCCTGACAAGCCACTCTTGTGGACTTCTCTTATCTTCCCTCTCTCTCACCTTGCAGTCATCTGAGAGAGCACATTTCATTGCATTTGTATGTGTGTATGAGTGTGTATGTGTGTGTCTGTCTGCAGGTTTGCGTGTGTCTGTGTGCCTGCCTGCCTGCATGTGTGTGTACATGCTTGCCTGCATGCCTCTGTCTGAGTGTATACGTGTGTGCTTACATGTGTCAGAAACTCAACATGATCTTGTCTCCGGTGAAGGCCTTGGATCACCCAGCCCTGCTCACTCCAGACCTGACAGTGCAGCTGAACTAATCAATATCTCTCTGCAGTCAAAGGTGGGTTCTGCCACGAGGCCGCAGGGGTGCACTAATTGATGGAAACTCACTGCCGGCTAGCTCCATGCCCTGCGGCGCTGGAAGACGGCAAGCTAGGGCCTTCCACCAGAATGGAAGGGGAAATAGAGGAGAGAAAAGGCCGAGATCATAATCATGATGGAGAAAGCTGTTGAGTTTTGTCACTTTTGTCTGTTTACATGTTTAGCACAGTGTGGTTTTTACATGCTTCGGACACACGTCTTGTCGGGAAGAATATTTAGCAATTTGACATTTTTTGTCTGACTTTCATGTCTTATTCATGTCTTATTCATGCAGCCACTTTGCTGCATGAATAGAAAAACCTGTGAACATGTTTTCTTTATTTATTTATTTAACTTTAACTGAAACAATTAGGTAGATCACCCAGCTTGACAGTACTATTAAAACATATCAGTTATCTGCTTTAGATGGCTTTTACATTTTTAGAACCCAATTCTCATTTCTTAGCCATAAAATCTAATTAAAACATTTAGATGGAATCACAAAGAGATTTAAACAATCCAAAAATCTGTCATCTTATTAGTCAAATACGACTGCATGCAGCAGGAACCTTTTTTAATAAAGTCATAATAGCAGTTGCATAAGATCATAGAATCCTTCAAATTACACTTTGTTATGTCGTAGATGAACCACATCCAAAATGTGCTAATGTCTGATACTTGTTAATCTTATTTTGTGGTGTTATAAAGCACTCTTACCTTCACCTTACACTTGTTTGTTCCCTTTGCGGTTGCATCAGTTATCCCAGATTATGCAGACAAATCACCACTATCAGAGTTTTCGGTCAAAAGGAAAAAAACAAGGTTGTCTGTCCCATAAGATATACAGTAAAAGATAATTTGAGTCAATGCTCACTGACTTTCTTCTTGTTAAGAATATATTGTTATGGCGCAGACTAAGCACGCCATGATAATTACCATCAATAATTGAGTAAGGGGAAATGGTAGAAAGAGCTGTGTTCAGTGCTTGCTAAATGTGCCTGGGAGATGCTGAGATGGACAGTCTGGCTAGCTAGCTAATTTGGCTCCTTTTTATGTGGCACTGAAGATTATCTTTATGTTTCCACCCGCTTAGCTTTGGCTCTTATGAAATCTTTGGAAGAGGAGCACATAGTACTTCCCGCCATCGATATTTATCAATTGTTTGGTGGTATATATCAATTCCACTGAACATCAAAACAACAATCAGTGAAATGCTTGAAATGTATGTCTCATCCTGGAGGCCATATCAAACTCATTAGGACACTAATACAAAGCTATAACTGTGTCCTTCCTGATGTGCATCCATTATAGATCTTCAAGTTAGTTCACACCAATAAAAGATAAATAATGAACAGGCCTTGACTTATGTTGTGGTGTGAATATTTCAACTATAAATACTTTATACAGTGTGTTTATTAACAAATAGAAGGTGCTTTTGAGAATTTCACATTCACAGATCTGGAGTACTGGGCCACGTATCTGGAAACAAACTGCCAAACAGAAGTTGATTTCTGTGTAGAACATGCTGACCACTACCTTTCTAGAGATCTTGACATAGCCTTAATGCAGAGCTAGCTGGAGGGCAGTTGTTGGCAAGAGCTCTTTGGAGGAGGGAGCCCGGCTCTGAAATAGGCCACAGATCTGTTGCAGTCCAATCACACCCATGAATAATGTGATCAGCAGAAAACTGTACTCAACCTGAAAACTGACCTTGAAACTTAATGAACTATCAAACTGAAGCTATCTGATAAATATTCTAATAAGTAAATATCAGACATCTCATAGAATTATATATAATATTTGGATAATGTTGGTTTTGTTGACATATTTTTTTCTGCAAATACTATTTTATGAATGGACCAGTATTTAAGTTGACTAGTAGCATACATATGTACTGTATATAACATTTCATAATTTGGGATGTAATTATGAGAACATGGACATAATCTCAGAATGACTTGATTTATAGTTACCAGAACACTAATAGCAATTGCAATGTACAATGTGCTTCTTCTGTGATTTTTTTAGTTCTACATTTATTTGTCATCAGAGTGGCATACAGTTCAGCACACAACACACCCCCTCGAAAATACTTTAGATAATTCAGATACTATAACAATTACGGGTTTTGAACTTGACTCTTTAGTACTGAGAGAATAGAGTGGATGGCAGCTGCACTCACATCATCAGAGAAGAAGACCATCATACTGTATAACAACAGATAAACACCAGCCACTTCCACTGGTTAATGTCTTATTTGCTGATAGGATGTCAAGTAAACAGGCAGTTCTGACTGTTCTTGTGGTACTGGTACATTAGAAGTCCAGCAGAGAAAAAACATCGGTTAATAATTCTTCTACATATTGCCGATGTATAAGCAGTAATTAGGAGATTACTGATGGAAAATGTTTAAAAGCCTACAAGCTCTACAAGATGGTCATGTACAGTAAAGCATTAATAAGTATAGAGGGACCAAAGCCTCTGTATAAATCATATGATATTCATGCAAGAGCTCCAATTGGAAAATTAATTTAATGGATTAAATGGTTCCATTTGGTGTTAATTGGAAATGTTCAGATGTGGGTCTAGTGGAATTCCAGTGGCAGATTTTATAGCTTTGTCCTTTATGTGCATTCTGTACATTAAGAAAGCTTACTGATGAGTATTAATATTTGTGTTAGGTATTAAAGTTTAAAGGCAGCAATATCATTAAATCAAAATAATGTAACCAAATGAATTTAAGATTGAGAGGACTTTTATTGCAGCACAAACTTGCAAAGTTTGCAAATAGATTGTATCTGCATTTGAACACTGGTTTGTTATTAGTCTATTATTTCTGTTTGTGTGAATGTGATAATCTGTCCGTTGCTTGTTTGCTTGAGTATATTCAGTCTGTTACCCAAAGAGGGGTCAATGACAATTGACAAAACTAAATTAAACCAATTAATCTGCACCAATAGAGCATTTTACAAACCAGTGGTGTTGGCAGAACTCACCCCCAAAATCAGCCAATAGTTAAAGTAGTTAATGTCAGGTTTCTCTACTAGAATTACTGACCTAATTATTTTACATCTAGTTTAACCCATAAAGACCCAAACACCCACCGTCGACCAAACTCATCTACCAATCTAAACTTTTAATCCACCAATCCTATTAATACGTTAAAATAATTGGTGTAATATACAGTTTGTCATCTTTTCATGGTCATCAGATATGACCCATTTGGACGTTCAGAGGCTCCATAGTTACCGTGGAAACACTGTCAATGACAGTGGATGGAGACACTGGGTTTATGTTAAGTTAACAATAGATTTGACTGAAAAAGTCAGTTTTTCTTCAGTTTTCTCTGTTTTATATATAATAACCCTCAACTTTAACCTGAGCTTTTATGAACATCTACATGATCAGTGAATTAAATATAGGAAAATGTATGATTTACACTAAAAAAGGAAAATAAAAAGGATAATATTGCAATAAATGGTAGTACATTACTAAAGAAATTTTAAATATAGAGAAAAATTAATTTGGCAACTGACATAAAAGTAGCTCTGGGTCTTTATGGGTTAATGTTCAGTTCCACATTTGTTGTTTAGTTAGTTTTAGGCTGGTGTTCAATTCAGCAATGAGATGGTCTTTAATAAATTAAAAAACAGTTTATTTTTGGTAGTTTTGATTTTTTTGGAGGTGTAATCAATTAATTGGCTATTAGCTTTTTTTCTACTTTAAATTAATGTTATTATATCAGCCTTTTAAAATCCACCATCAGATATTAAGTGAATCATACTGACTGTTAATAATCCAATATTCTAATGTCTGCCAGTAAGAAACTAGTTAGTGGTGAATATGTGTGCCTTAATATGACACGTTAATGGCAGCGTGTAGACATGCATCTAATAAATACACCAACACTGCCAAACAGCCATGATGCTGCTTCTGTGTAAAGGACTGGTGAGTCCTCCACTACAAAGAAAGTTCACAGTCAGTATTGACTGAAAACGATAGGCAAACCCCTCCGAGAATAAGGTGCACTTTCCAAAATGTAAATCAGGCCTTCCCTGAGACACACAGGCCTCTCCCTCCCCTGCTGCTCTGAAAGCTTTGCCATTCACCTTTAAACAGCAGAACAATAATCAATGGAGCATTATTAATGCTGAAATCATTCATGTGCTCTCCTGTGATATCCTGCTGAGTGTAAGCCACTGAAGTCATATATTCTATACATTGGATTGTGTTATAGAAATGCACCAGAGCATACATATCAAAACCATGTGTTCTGACCTGAACTCAGTATTTATCCAATAATTGTGGTGAAATTATTCTACCATTCATTAAAATCTATTTGAAATCTTTCTTGAAATTGTCCAGAGACCTTATAGTTAGTGTTGATCATGAACTATTAACACAGCTCAGATCCTCTTGAGACCTTCTACTCTCCTTCAGAATCTTCTGTGTCTACATTTCTTTTAATCCCTGAGGTTTCTGGGCATCGGTATCAAGAATTTCAGTCCTGAGACAGAAAAGAATCATGTATGTATGATTCAATCTTTAATAAGCCATGTTTCCTCAGCGTGTTACACACAAGCCCTTTCTCTATCCCTCAAAGATCCTGGTGTAAATTTTTCATAAACCTTGTCTCTGTTTCTTGTTCATGAGCTGTCTCAATACACAGAGGCCTATTCCTCCCATGCAGTACAGCCCAGCGTATTTATTGGACATTAGAAGAAAGTGAGAGCGGCGGTGGAAGAGGAAGGAGTGAGCGCTCTCCTTCATTACAGGGGCCAGATATAAATCAAACTAATTATGGAGCCACGACAGTATCGAACCCATGGAGAGGAAATGAAATGATCGGAGGCAGGTCGCAGCTCAACACAGAGCGAGTTAATGAAAATATTAATTACCTGATGATATACGGGGAATCTGGAGTGGCCCTCCCTCACCAGCTCCCTCCACACCCATCCCTCCCACTCAGACCCCCTACCACAGAGAGCATTTGTTTTAATTGAGTTATAATAAGACTGTTACATTTGGCTGAGTCACTTGTTTTGACTGTGTAATTGACCAATAAAGACCCATGATAGCCAATTATAAATCCAATATAGTGTTAATTACTTAGCAACTCTTAACTGACTAACATTGAGAACATTACACTTCGGTGCAGATGGTTATTTCAAAAGTCATAAAATAAAAGCCGACTGAGTTCATGGAGAAACTTTGATCCGCATGACAGATGCTAAATCAGTCCTAGCTGTCTCTGTCTTGTCTTTTCTCCCTGTCACACTCACATGCCAACCCCCAACTAACATTATGGTGCAATTTGCTGTTAATATCAGATTTTGGCCCTGTGATTGATTTCCTCTGTGTTTTCATTCTGAATTATTCAGTAGTACACTTTATCTCCTCACCTTCCCCTCTCCCCAGACCGCCGCCCCTCTTCCCGCCCCCTTCCTTACCATTTGTCACACTGGTCAATAAGGGGGTGATATTTGGATCCTGACTGTGAGAGACAGGGTGACTTGTAGGGTGTAGATGGGTGGGTGTGGGGACCCAGACAGATAATATTGCACAACAGTCAATCACGGTAATTAGAGCAGGTATCAACAGTAGTCTGGTCTACTGAGGTTTGAGGGAAAGGATGTGTTGAAGTTCATGCTATTCTTAGAACTTCTGTATTTATCCGTTTAACTGATTGAGTTGGCAGCAGATATTTTCTGTGGGTAATTATAGGTTTCACAGTTTACTGAAACCAATAAAAAATCATCATCAAGTTTTCAATCATGAATTGGATAATGTAATCAACCCCACTACTTTGACAGCTCCAATCATTTTGCTTAAATTCCATCTAGTGTTGAAACAATTTACAACATTTTAATATGAATAGTAAATCAAATCAGCATGAATGTATGTCTTTTATACATTTTTATTATCTATATTATCTTAACAGACAACTTCGTGGTCACTATTAGGACTGAAACTAATGATTATCTTCATTGTTTGTTAATTTGTAGAACACTATCTTCAGTACTTGTTTGGTCTGTAAAAACCATGTAAATGATTTTAGTGAAAAAAAAAATAGTAAAACACATCCTAAAACATAAAATGTCAATCCAAAGATACTTCACTGTCATATATGAGGAAAGAACTCAGGAAGTCTTTACATTTAAGAGGCTGGAATTTTGACAATTTTATTAAGAAAAATAATATTTATAGAAGGCACTTAGACTGAGCTATCATCTATCATCTATTATGATTAATTTAGTAGTTGAATAATTGTTGCAGTTCCAGTTGTAGTTCTAGGCTCAACATAAATAAATTAAACCACATTGTCAAGAAATGTGTATTTTCATGTTAGAAAACTGTTTTGAAAGTAGAGTAATGCTGAGGACATAATAAAAAAAGTTTATTTCCTTTTTGTTGAAATGAAAATGGGCCAATCTATTAGTGTCAAAGCAAAATTTTGAAATCCCCAGTCCTAAACAGACTTAATATTTACATGGGATTTCAAGGTTTTCTGTTTCTTTCAAGGAACCCTAAATGGAAATCAGAAACAAAATGTAACTCTTTTATAGTTTAGTTGTTATATTTTACGTACTTATGTTGTCTGCTTATTCATATGTAAAGGCAAAGAAGTATTTCAATACTCCCTAATGCATGTTCATATACATACAGTATACACAGACATTGACATAGACATAGACGTACATATGCATATACATAGACATAGAAATAGACATATACACACACAAATACATATACATATACCTACAGTATACATATACACAGAAATAGACATATATGTATACATATACATACAGTATGCATATACATATACATATATATAGACATAGACACAGACATAGACATTTATCATTGTATAGTCATATTAAACCCATTAAATAAACATAAAAGAGCCAAAGGACTTTTCATTGGAATTTAAACAATTTTCTAAAGTGAGATCCTTGGAGTTTTTATTTCATTTATTTATTTTATTCTGAGGGATGTATTTTTTTAATTTCTTAGTAGGCTGACTGCATGGTTTCTGAGTCCTATCTTACCTTAATTTAGCTGATTACAAAGTATTTTTAATTACAGTATTAGTTTTTCTGTTCTGCTTCTGGGCAGGTTTTCAGATATTATACAGCCCAAAAGAAGAGAAACTTTGCCAAAACAAAGCACTTCCCAATTTCCAAGGCAGAGATTGGGAGGACAAACTTATTATCCGCATTGTTAATTTACTGGATCATTTAGTGTTATTAATTACTAAACTGGCATGTAATTACTAAAACAGCACCAAAGCCATGTTCTTTAACAAAGTGAGTGGTGGTTATACTTATAACTCAAGCAAAATTAACCATTTCAATTTATCTACCTGAATGACATGACACATACATACCTGTCTGGCTCACAGGGACTCAATGAATGAATTTTACATAGTTAGCCTGTCGTTGAGTGACAGGCTAATCAGTACTTTGTCAAAGTCGACTCCGGCTCCACCTGTCAAAGCTGTCAGTCTTCTGAGGGGCCAGCAAAGTCCCGCGAGTAATAAAATGGAGAGCTGAATTCACACCATGTGACCTGTGAGGTGTGAAGTCAGGACGCTGAGGACATAACAATCAATGTCAGAACATGTGGTATTGATGAAAGGTGTCAGAAATGACTGCAACTTACATGCGATCCTGCAGGCACTCGGTGGGTGTCTCTTGGGCATGATCATGATTAATACAGAATGTTATGGCATAACACTGATGTACTGTAGATGTGTTGGATGTAGACTGGCCTGGTAACTGAGAAGCCCCACTTACAGAAACAGGATCATAAAGCGTCCTCGGTTAAAACACCAAACTTCTTCCTGTTTGCATTTCATGACCTGAACTTTCCAAAGCTCATCTCATGTCATTTCACGTCACTGCTCCAGAGTAGGAGGCCTTTCACAGAGACATAAAGCCTGATAAATGGAGCAGAAAACCATATATCATCTTTTTAGTGTGTGGGCCAGCCAATAGGTGACAGACAGGTTGAGGTGCTGATCTAACAGCTGTGTCATGAGTCGGATATTCCAGTAAGGGGATCTAGAGGATGATATTCCAGTCTGGGTAACAAGAGGCTAATAAGATCACAGAGAGACGATCAATGGCCAGTAAGCTGAGCTCTGTCTTTGTCTCTCTCTCTTTCTCTGAGACAGTTATTTCCTTTTGCTGCTGAATGCTGCCAGCATTTACATGGTTCTCATAAACATCCCTGTGAATTTACTAACTGTGTGTCATACTTTTGAATGCAATCCACATTAGGAATGCCAAGGAAATGAAAAAAATAAGATTTTGATGATGAATGTGCACTTTAATTGTAAAACTATAAATCTAAAAGTTGTAGGGTAATAGTTTGTAATAATAATTAGTTTTACTTTATAACAGACCAAAAACTGATTGTATCAGCTGATAAAGGTGTATCACAAAGATACTGTATATAGATATATAGATACAGATCTGTGATATGTATCTGTGTGTGTGTGTGTGTGTGT
>JAPQRP010000019.1:31110281-31137502 GCA_037367295.1 Apogon hyalosoma | reverse complement strand
AAGAAAGAAAGAAAGAAAGAAAGAAAGAAAGAAAGAAAGAAAGAAAGAAAGAAAGAAAGAAAGAAAGAAAGAAATCTGCAGTTTTAATATAATTTGATATAATATATTCGGCTTATGTTTTAACTGAACCTGCCATGAACGTGTACTTAAAAAAATAAAATAAAATAAAATAAAATAAAATAAAATAAAATAAAATAAAATAAATAATAACACGATTATTAAATCCTGGCTAAAATCGGAGTGAAAATATTTTACTCACATGTAAAAATTCCTCCCGATCCACTGTTCGTAAAGTCAAAAAAAGAAGGACAAAAAAACGAAAGAAAGAAAATAAATTAAGCAAAAGCAACGAGGAGCAGGTTTCTGTGCCTTTCCTCATCCAGCTGCTTCCGCAGAAAACCCCGATAGCTGTCTGAAAATATTGCATTTTATATCAGCAGTCGTGATTAATATTGCATTACCTGCATTTAGGATTTCGTTTTTAGAAAAGCAGCTAAAAGTGGAGCCTACCGAAAGAAAAAAAAAGAGACAAAAAAATCGGGTAAAAAGGCAAGATTATACTCAAAATATTAGGAAGGCGGTTAACCCTAACCCATAGAAGTCATTTTAATGAAACAAATTCCGTTTTCTTCTTTTCTTCAATTCTATCTCTCGCTTTCTGGTGTCAGGAAGAGCTGCTTTAATGTTGCTCTTCAGTTATTCTCACTGCTGTGAAACTTCATTAAATGTTGATTGATACACATTTGCAGATTTGCAGAGAAAGGGCTGAATTAGGGAATGATTGTTTCTTCGTTTATAATTATACAATTAAATGTGCAGGACCCTGAAAGTACCGTAAATTGTCTCTTTTTAATTCTGTGCTATATTTAGGATTCTATTTTATTATAATTTTTATTTTGCTTGAAATTAACCTCGTAGCCTATACTATTATTATTATTATTATTATTATTATTATTATTATTATATCGTTGTTTTTATTATTACCAGCAAAAGAATAGCTTTTTCTCTTTTGTGACCATAACATTATTATTCTATAACAGTCGTTCGCTTTAACAGTCTTTTTTTTTAATCCAGCATGAATGCAGCAGAAAATTTCTTGCACCATAAAATTGGTAGAAACCCTAAAACGTATTTACAGGCATAGCAAAATGTCAGGAAAAACATACAATTTCTCTGTTTTGAATCAAGTCCAAATGTCATCTAATGAGGAAAAAAAACCCAAAACAAAACACCATAATAATATGAAACAACATCAGGGTTTGTTTTTTGTTTGTTTTTTGGTTTTTTTCTTTGACATTTTTAACAAATCTCCGTATAGTCGTGGTGAGTTTCGGGCCCAATCACAAACAGAAAAGCAACGTTTTCTTTCTTCAGTTTATTAGAAGATTGCTGGAACACACCTCCCTGTTAAATTTGGCTTACAGGATGAATAGTACCAATGAAAGTAAGAGGACAACAGAGGAGAGTGGAGAAGTTGTGAGAGAGGGAAGGAGACAGTGGGACATTTCCATGATGCACATGTCGCCGCAGTTTGTAAACATACTTGTGCACAAAGTAAAATATTACTTACACAACGTTTCCGTAACAATTAACACGACAAACAACGTGGTGATCTTAATGTGAAAACAGGCATTAAACAGTGACTTACACCATCCACAAAATAAGGTCTATCAGTAGACAGCTCTACTGTATGCAGTGATTCTTTTTCCAATGCATAGAGTGTTTGCACTGCAAACTGAAATACATGAAAAAAAAAAACAAAAAAAAAAACTTTTTTCTGAGATCTCCTCCATGAAGCAGGCAAGGCTCTTTGAATCTGTTTGGAACTTTCTTTTTAAAAAGTAATGCCAATAAGTGTCGATAGACCCTAGAATTTATTTCCAAAACCCAGGAGCTCTCACCCCTGATAGTGATAAAGTGATGTCTGTATATACAAAAACATTTCGACATAACCGATCTATTAACCTAAAAGGTCTTTTGTGCAAATTGAAAATAAATATATCTATAGATGTGACAGCCTAATGACAGCTAAATTACTGCCCGTGAATTAGGATTTCATGCAGGCCTAATTTTCTGTTAGCCATAAAAGTTTGCAACTAAATTTGAGTTTATAGCAGCCTCCAAATGAGAATAAATGAACAGATGAATAAATGAACAGATGCATGAATAATTCTATACCAACAACGACAAAAATCAAACCAAAAACACAGCTCAACAATCAATGAGGTAATTCGTAAATGGCTATACTTCAAATAATAGGCCTATTAGGAGAAAATAACTCGCTATTGTATCAAGCAAATTACCTCTTTCCACATGTTTTTAAAAGGCAATGTTGACGTCGCTAAACTTTTCCCTCGTAACAACTGAGCGAAATTTGTGTAATCTGTTATTTGCATACTTCACATTCACCGATAACGTGAAAATAAACAAGATATATGAAGCCTCATAAAATGGGTATCTAAAGCCCACTGTGCACCAACGTGTAAAATCGCTGGAGACAAAAGACTGAAAATGGTGTCTTAGTGTCCCTTGGTCCCCAAATTCAGTCACACAACTTTTTTTTTTTTTTTTTTTCCTTTTTTCCTTTTTTAAATTTTCTTTGCCCATCAGTGGGCAGCAGAAAATTTCAACCTCTTCTGCTTCTGTCTTTGGTTACAAAACCACACTCGCACCACATTTTTTTTCAGGTCCAACTTTTCAGCTATAGCTGCTATTTTCTCGGACGACGGCCGAGGCTGTACGGCGAAGTAAGCCTCCAAAGACCTCTTTTCTGGAGCCGCTATCGAGGTCCTCTTGCGTTTCTTTTCCCCTCCGTTGAAAATGTCCGGTTTGCTCATTTTCTCCCTCTGGGCCCCCTCGGCCTCCTCCAGCCAGGCCTGGAGGATGGGTTTGAGCGCAATCATGTTGTTGTGAGACAGAGTCAACGACTCGAATCGACAAATTGTACTTTGGCTCAGTGATCCCACGCCGGGGATTTTGAGATTAGCCAGTGCGCCTCCCACGTCCGCCTGGGTCACCCCCAGCTTGATCCTCCGCTGCTTGAAGCGCTCCGCGAAAGCCTCCAGCTCCCTTGGGTCTGTGTCCGAGTCATTGATGGAGGGGAGTCCGGCGTTAGTGAGCCCCGGGCCGCCTTGACTCCCCCCGTGGTGGCCTGGTAAGAGCCCGTGGTGGGTGAGAGGTGAGTTCATGCTCATAGCAGCCTGGTGGGACAGGTGCCCCAAGCCGTGCATGTGAGAGTGCGGGTGGGCAGAGGAGGTGGAGATGAGTCCTCCGCCGCCACCTCCTCCGCCACCGCCGCCTCCTCCGCCTGCCCCGTCGTGCGCACCGGACATCAGGGACAGGGACGGCGAGCTGATGTGATCCATAATGTCCGGAGGCTCCAGGTTCTGATGGTGGTGGTGGTGGTGGTGATGGTGATGGTGGGCCAGTGGCACAGTGGACGTGGACGAGCATGGCACCGTGCTCATCGTGTGGTAGGTGGCGTCGGGCTTGAACGGGTGCGTCTTTCCCTGGGACACGGCGATGTCCACGGCCGCCAAAGCCTCGGCCCGGGCCAGCAGGGTCTCATCCAAACTGGCAAAGATGTTACTCTGTAGCTGCAAGGGTAAACATTAAAAAGGAAAACGAAGTGAGCATGAAATGTGTAAAAAGACACAAAAAAAAAAAGAAAAAAAAGTGGAGAGAAGACACAGAAGAAAAGAAGGTGGCAGAAAAAATAAAGGGAATAAATAAATGTAGCCAATCTGTCAGTCGGAACTTTTGGTGACACATAACGCAGCCGGGGTATTCCTTCAGAAGCGGCAAGTCATAAAAATTAATACAAAAACAGTAAAGCCAGGGTTTGCGTGAGCATGCTTTCAAAAAGATCACAGAGTCTTCGAGTGATTGCCGTGGAATACATGAAAAAAACATTAAGTGAGCGACTTGGCTGAATGTGCCTTGGAGCAGCCCCTGTTATTACGCACAGACAGCGTTCAGCGCTACATGCAGCCTAGGCACGAAAAAGAAGACAAAGTCGAAGTTTTCGGGAGATAATTTACCTGTGGAGTTTGTAGACAGGCTCTCCTTATAGCTTCCGAGCTGGAATGCAGGGTGGTGTACTTGTGCTCGGGTAAAGAGGGGTGCATGGCGAAGTGCGCCTGTTTGCTGTTCATGGACATCATCTTGGCGAGCTTCTCCAATTAAAGTGCACAGGAAAAAGGGGGGGAAACGCCAACAAGAGCTGGAAAAATAGTCATAGATACACAGTGATCCTTAGCCTATCCAGTAATGATGCAGTGTATAGTTCGCTGTGTAGTGCGCCGAGTGCAGCCTTGAGCCCGGAGATCACAGAGATGCCTGCAGTCTCTCAGACGCACTTATCTGTCTACTGTTTCCCACTGCTGGGGATGAGAGAGCTCTTACACCTGAGCGCCTCAGATCTCGTCAAGCCCGGGCTCGGCTGCTCTCGCGAGACATAAACTGCCAGAGCAGTGAACAGGCTGACATAAAAACTGCTCACAGGGCAGGCAGGAACATCTGGAGACTAGACGCTTGCGTTTTTAGGTTTTTTTTTTTCTGTTTTGTTTTTTGAAGGGCTCACGCCACTATATCCACCCACGGACTGAACCGGTCCCAGTGTCTTTAGGCCTTTACTTGCAGGCCATAAAACAAAATGCAGACTCTTTATTTTGGGGGCTTTTCTATTACAGGCTGATCTTTAAACAGCTCATGCTTTACTTCACTGTTATTAAATGAAAAAGTGTCAAATTCATAAAATTCGAAATGCAGAAAATACATGGTGGTTTTGTTTTTTTGTGGGTTTTTTTTTGTTTTTTTGTTTGTTTGTTTTTTGTTTTTGTTTTTTTTTTGTGCCAGTTAGAATATTCTAAATAACATGCATTTATGGGATTCTTTCTTTATTTGGTCAGAAGTGTCAACCACGCCATGTTCTGCTGTGCAGCTTAACCCTTGTAAACAATGACACCACCGCCTTATCATTAAAGCCCATCATGGCCAGATGAGCACTAAACAAATTGATTTAATACACCAGTGTAACCTTGTACACAGTCTTTACCTAAATTAATTAATCCCAATGAATTAGCACTTCATTTATTCAAACCACAACGGTTGTCCAATTAAAATTTCATGCAGCGATTAGAGGTATGTGAAATATACATGATATCGTTAAATTTGCATAATAAATAAGGTGCTTTGTGCTACATTAGAATGACTACGCGTGTGAGGTCTCTAATGTGTGTCGTTATAGATTAATACATGCTTTCATCGACACAATAGGCTGTTCTTTTCGGATTTTAATGGCAGCATATTTATAATGGTTATTTAGTAAAATAAATAAATAAAATGTGAAAAATAGGGCATACATAATAGCAATAAAAAGTTATTAGTTTGCATATTATAATAAATTACAATAACCTTAATGCAAAAATAAATACAAATTTCAAGAATCTTGTTGATGTCAATCATGTGATCTTCGTAATCAAAGTATTACAGTATTAAAAAGAACACAAAGCATCATGTTTTCTTATGCTTTTTTTATTTTATGACACATTTTTCCATTACATATTCTTTTTTCATAGTTACGTTCAGACTCCAGTACAGCTCTCATGATGTCCATCAGACACAGGATTGGGTTCAAATACCCTGAAAGTACACTTGATGAGAGTATTATTGACCAAAACAGCACAAAAGCGTTTGTCCCTGAAGATGTGGACTGTGACATTTTGTTTTACTGCATGACTGGACTAAAAATCTATCCACAAAAGATCAACAACTGTCTGTACAATGACAGTAAGAGACAAAATGTTAAACTGAAGCATCACATACATTTTTTGTGCTCTATGATTGTATTCCACTATGTTACACTGAGATCATGTAGGCTCAATATTTAAAACCTTCACATGAGCTTTGAAAGTTTTGTGGGACTGTTTGTGTTAAAGGGACTGTGGGACTTTCTCTTTGTTGGCTGGCTCATGTTCAGTGTGTGTCTGTCCCTTATTGTGTTCACAGGTTTCCCAGTGCAGGTGGAGGAGCAGGAGGGGTGAGGGGGCTCATGTTGGCTCTCAGAACGGAGCGAGGCAGATGGACCGTCCTTCTCTTCCAGTGGATCAAACAACAACTCAAAAGACATTTCTTCAGTCTGAGAGGTCCCATCATGCCCTGGGAGAGTTGCACCGATCTCCTTCCCTGACAACAGTGCAGGCGTCCTCCCCTCTGCGGAGCCTTTAGGAGCCTCTTCGTCATTCAGAGTGAAATCTGTGGTACTGTGTGCTGAAGGACTATGCTGGTCACATTCCATAACAGGTTTGCCACCACAGTCTGGCAGTGAATAAGAGCATGTTTGTGGTTCTGGGACCACAGTGTTGTCCAAGTCTGCTGAAGAGGTGGAAACCAGGGAGAGCTGGGACCCCCGGCTGCTGGCACTCTCTCCATCCAGCATCATGGAGTCCAATTCAGAGATTTTATCCAGGTAAGCTGCATCCATAGAGGCCTCACTGGACATATGGAAACCATCGGGATCATCAACTGCAAGATTAGTGGATGTTGCTCCTTTAAATGTGCTTTTTTTACTTGGACCGGGACAGGACTGGTCAGCAGATTCAGACTTTTGCCAGTCACCCCATAGATAAGACTTGAAGATTTCCAGATCAGCATTTGGACAGAAACCTTTGGGGGATTTTGTGTCACTGCCGAACTGGTTCTCTCTGAAGCTACTACCCTTGCCAGGACTTGGAAAGTTGCCAAAATCAAGCCTCCTCATATAAGACATGGGCTTGAATGCCACTTTCTTCTCACGGATTCTGGGGCTTCTCAGTGTCAGGGAGCGAAAGGCATTGGAAGGAGTACAGGGCAAAAAGTCAGAAGAGGTGCTATCCAAACCCTCACTTTTCTGGTTTACAGGTACACATGTATTCAGTGGAGTGTGATCTGCAGATGGCTCGAACAACTTTCTTGAATATGTCTGACACTGGAATTCTGGATTGCTGCAGATGGACTCCCTCTCATTGTCACTCAAGCTTCTCATCATCATGTTGATTTTATGCTGCTGTGTGAAATCTTCTGACTCAGTCTTTGCATCAGGCCTGCTCTTTTCCTGTATATCAACTTGTCTGAGTTTTCTGACCCGAGACTCGAGGTCTTCGATGTACTGGTCACTGCGCTCCAGAGCTCTTTTCAAGTGGTCCACCTCACGATCATACTGCTGGATTTTTGCTTCTAGTGCCGCCACTGTGTAACGACCAAACCTGGGAATAAAAAACATTTTGCACAACACATTAAAAATTACTGGAAAATGTCATTGAATTAATTAAAAATTAACCAAGACACTTCAAATGAAATGTATCTGCATGAGAAGACATGTTTTATCTGAGAATTCTACCATTCAGTACAATAGGTTTAAACTGGAAAAGGAAGCGAAACTGAATTACATAAAATGTCTTTTCGCTTTTTAAAAGTGCTGTGCAGCAATTTTTTTGAGAACAGACAGAAAAAGGGTCAATATCACACAAGTATTTAAAGGTTAATTAAGCTTTGAAATTTATGGCAATATTATTATTCAAGGGTTGTGGTTTTGAAAGAATCTGCTGATACAGTATCAATATAAAGTGGTTAATATTCAGTGTACTGTGATATACTGCTTAATGTATGGATGCACCTACATATTGGTCAGACATTGGTATATGCCAATATTTGTTGATATCAGCCAATACTGATGTTGTTACATACAATGTCTTCTCACTGATGGTAGTGGCAGATATTTATCCTTCATGTTATATTAAAGGTTTTTTTCATAAATTTGCATGTTTCAGTCTTTGTTCAGCCAATAATAATGTGATATTTATTATGAAGATCTTTGCCAACAGATGACAAATAACTACAAAAACAAAGACACAGAAAGCAACATTGTAACATCAGCAATCCACTACAATGTCATTTTAAATATCAATATAGTTCTACAAGTTTGCAATCAGTATATCCCTAACTCTAACAAGGTCATACAGTTTATTTTATTGATCCAATTTTAGGAAAAATGTTTTTATTTAAAACACATAAAATGCAAGAAAGAAGTGGAAAGTGGAAAAGTCAAATGTGGAAGTGTAAATGTGATCTTACAGTCGGTGGTTTAAACAACGCAAAATGAAAAACATCACATATCTATCCAAGTTAACTATTAAAAAGCAAAACAGCGGTTTTGAGAATCAGAATGGTATACAGAATTAACATCCCACAATATTCAAGTGAATTATTTCATTGTCTAAACTGTGACACTGGTTTAAGGGAATGTGTTGAATACCTGCAGTGTTTTCTCCTTTTAAAACAAACATACACAGGTTCTTTTTAAATATAATAATTCAGATGTTTAGGATCAATGAATTTCCATTTGTACAGAGCAGTCTACCACAGCTTTACAAAAAGAAAATAAACTGTTTCTGACTTAAGGAGTAAATAGGCCAAATATAGATTTGTATATTCAATGATATAATACACAGTGGCAATAACCAGACATTAAAATGAAGAAAGGCAAATATTAAGGCAGCGTGAGGCTGGAATATTCTTCTAAAAGGACCTCAGAGCATTTTGCATTTGGAGACTTACTTTTGAGGAGACCTGGCTGCCACTTCTGCTTTCAACCTCATGTTCTCTTGTACAAGGTCAACATTTTGTGAACGTAAAGCTCTATTTGCCTGAAAGTGAAATATAATACATTCACAGCATGTTACAAAACAGCACAAAGGTAGCAATGTCAGACAAAGCTAAGACTGGTTTGAGAAGTTTATCGGGCAAGTATGTACAACAAACAGAACAGAGCTTAACCTTCTTTTATAAAATGATACATGACGTGTATTAGGATCTACAGTTCATATCACTGTGGTAATTCATCTACATTATACTTTGCAGATATACTAAACATTTTACTGTTATCTGGCAACAGAAACAAAAACACTCACTTTTGTCCTAACTTTTAATAGAGTAACAAAAGCACTTTGTTAACTAGTAGCTCATACCTCTTTGAGCTTGTCCAAATCTTGCTTCACTTTATCACAAACATCTGTAGCAGTTCGCAACTTGTTTGTCCATTCTTCCAGGACATAGGGGTCGAGTCTTTTGTCATTTGTTTGCCCTGTGTTAATACTGCATGGCTCCAAAGCAGTCTTCAGTTGTAATTCCAGACTTTGATTTTTTGCTTTTAGCTCCTCATTTTCTTTAATGAGCCTTTCTATTTCATCCTGTTGAGGAAAAATATATAAAACTGAAAACAGTGAAGAAAAATCCAGGTTTCAAGTACCATTTTTTGTGGCATCATAACACTACAATATAAAGGGGATTTTTTTTTCCATGTAACCCAGAGTAAACTGAAGTACATATTTGTTGCTTCCATACAATCCCCCACAACATTAGACCATGTCCTGTGATGAATAATCAACTAAACTGTATCCAGAGCCTGAGTCCATAATCAAGGACAACCTGTATGGTAGGTAGCTACAATGTTGTTATGGATTACTTCTCCATTATGTGGTTTTGTGGCCCCATAGTAAGAGTGGTTTTATGATGACAACAGCACAATGAAAACATACCTCATACTCACGTAGAAGCAGTTCTCCTCTGGTTTTTCTGAGACATTTCTTCACAGACAGGCTGTCACTGTGGTCACTCTCATTAGATCCTCCTTTAGAAGACATGCACAAGAATGGTAATGGTTAAATACAGTGCTCATCAAAGCATGTTTTAGTTCGATCCAAAGCTTTAGCCTGGCTTGTACAAATACTGGATACAGACACAAACAACTAGTTTGACTCAAAAGTGAAAAATGTGCCTTCAGTATGAAGGCATCTTATTTTCATGCTGCTTTAGAACAAACTAAGTTTTTACAACAAATGTATATTTTTTCCAATTCAAACATACAATGTTAAATATATTTTTAAAAGTAATTTCATGGGGTTTTTTTTGTTTTGTTTGTTTTTTATAAACACAGTATATCCCAAATATCACCCTACAAATCCTGGACCTTCAAATTGCAGTTTTTTGAGTCTGTAGATCTATAACACCTGACACTGTGATCATAATTTGATAAACTGTGAGAAAAACCCAATTTCTGTGATGCATGCAGGCACTAGGCTAAAGTAGTTCACAACACTAGAGTAGTGGTTTGAGCTATTTATTTGGCTTTAATTCAGTTAACTTATGCTGATCAGAAAAAAAATAGTTCATGAAAGTTGGATGGCAATGATACACATTACTTTGTCAAAAATTATTCTAATCTACTTAATGTAAATTCACTGTAATTACTTCACAAAGCAAAACTACAATAATACAAGTAGTTAATCTTTTAAGTACCAGTGCGTAATTTTCAAAAATCCTACTGTGCCACAAGCATTTTTAAATAGCAGACTGGCATCATAATGGACCTGCTGACCACTCCAGTAACTTTATTTAAATAAATTGAATATAATAATTCCCAATCAAGCATTAAACATCTAATGGCTTAAGACATGTTTATCTCAGAATTAACTGTCCTATGCTTAACTACACTTTAGTGAGATAAATCACACAGAATAGATGTGGTATCCAGACAAAGAAATAAGATTGTTACAACAGAAGGAAATAGTGTCTTGAATTGCAATTAAAACGCCTGATCCATCTGGATCCAGAAAGCACAGCCACATCAGGTTACTTTAAACCCTGACTGGGTACATCTTATTTGATCATAATTAGGTAAACATTACTGCAACTTTGTACATGCTTGAGGTGGAATGTGTTTACTCTGTGATGCTAAAAGCAGGTGAGGCCTCGTATTAAAACTAATCTGTTTATTTCCTACTTACCGATGATTTCTCTGCAGGGGTTTTCTGCTGTGATGGGGACTCTGCAGGTGGGACACTGGCTGGCTTTCTTTAACCACATCTCCATGCAGACGGAGCAGAACACGTGGTGGTTGGCACAAATGACCGGCTGCCTGACCTATTTTACAGAGAGCAAATTATTAGTTACATTGACATAAGGCCTCGACATACTGTTTGAGTAAGTGGCAGTAGCTGACGTCAGCTTCATGAACTTGTTGTTAGTGAGTTATTTTAGATGAAGCCGATAACACGAGCTTTCAGGACACCAGGCAGCAGCAGCAGCACACTGGGTAAACATTCACTTCTGTTGAAAGGGTTAGTTAGAGACGATCCGCAGTTACCTTTCCGAGACATATCTGACAAGAAATCGGCAGAGTCAGCGAAAGAGTCGATGTTTGAAAGTTGAGAGCCATGTTTTGCAGTAGCACACAAAGCGGGCGCCACTCACTTCCTCAAAATACAAATTTCCCACCCGCAGTGTCGCGCGCAGAACGGCGTCGCGTCTCTCACTACGGAAAGCCAAAGGGGCCTAAATGGTGCGCGTTAGCTAATACTGCTAACGCTAAGTATTTTTGAGAAACCTGTTGCATTCTCAAAAAGTTGTAAATGCTTTGGTTTTTATAGATTATCTAGGTATTAGGGATTCATGTATATGGTCGCCTAATGTAAGTACAAGCAGTTTTTATTTGCTACTGAATTTGACAGCGATATTGCAGTGTCAAACATTGTAACTATACCAGGGTTTTTTGTCTCTAGAGTATTATTAACTCCCCACTTAAGTTTCATTGAAGAGTAAAGGCCTCAGCTCCAAACTGAAGCTAATGTGAAAGCATCTTGTTTGTCTTGTCTTGTTGTAATACCACTGATGACCGCTGGGGTTGCCTTCATAAAGCCCTGACTCATAATATTCTTCCAAGAGTCATTTGCTTCATTTGCTAATAATATAATTAACAGACCTGATAAGTGTTCTGTTTGCTTTGTTTCTTTAAATTACAGCTCTGGTCAGATAGTGTCATATTGATTGACTGGTCTGCATGACAGCTCACTCAACTCTCAAACTGGAATTCCATAGTTTCTGTATATTTAATACATGTTTACTCGGCCTCTCAAAGGGGAGACAAGGGTACTGTTTTTGGTTCAGTTTGTTTGTTAACACTCTAGCAGCAAAATTATTGGTTGAATTTATACCAAATTGGGTTTATAGATTGCCAGTGACCCAGAATGGATTTGATTAGGCCTACATTTTGGGAAAAGCAGGTCCAAGTTCAAATTCTTTTATGAAATTATAAAATCTTTTTCTTTTTTTTTTTTTTCCCCATTTACTTATAATGGGTGAAATTTCAAATGTCTGTAGCAGCAAAACTATTGGTTGAATTCATACCATATTGAATTTATAGATTGCCAGTGACCCAGAATAGATGTGATTACATTTTGGGAGAAGTACATCACAGTTAAAAAAAATTTTATGAATTAAAAAAAATAATATTTTTTGCTCCACTTACTTATAATGGGCAAAATTTTAAATGTCTATAAAAACATACATTTTGTTTAAATTTACTTCAAACTTGGCACATATATAGAGGCAATTGATATGCTGACATTAGCACACGCATAGACATGATGACATCAGCTGGATCGATGAAAAATAAGCTACAATACGTGTGAGGGGCGGGATTTGTTGTGCTTGTCACCACTTGTTTTTAAATAAGATTTTTTTCCTGACAGACAGCTTGATTAGTTGCAGTTAATAGGTGACATTAATCAGACAATAAACATATTTTTTACACAATGTTTTATTTAATGTATTATTTTACAGTCATTGCGATAGCATTTAGCAGTAGCTCGCCCATGACCCCTGCAGATGTCTTTGACCCCTCGTGCTCCTGTACTTTCACTCCTTTTACCAAAATATGATCACCTTCTGTTCCAAAAAGCCAACATGGCAACAGCTGAATTGCAAGTACAAAACCTCAGTTCAGAGAATAATGTTTGACATCAATGTACCTCCATCCACTAAATGGTCTCCATCTATATAGTGTGGATATATGACTGATTATTCAGAGTATGAATTTCAAATGCTGTTATGGAAATGATATTGCCACAGTGTATGTGTTCAAGTTGTATAACCCAGGGAATCTGACAAATTGTCATCATGTTTCATCTCATGAATTGATCAGCAAATGAAAGAACAGTTGATAGTGAATATTTAAAGAACCTGTTAGTGAACATCAGAAATGTCCCAGCAGTCAGTGGTAATATGTTTACAGCAACACATATTTCTTCTCTTCACTTTTTAAGGTAAGAAAAAGCAAAACAGATATTTGAGAATTAATTGATTCGTCGTATCAACAATAATCTTACCTAGGAAGCATTTGAATTCAAATGTTAGTTATTGTCTGATTGTAGTCAATGGCTATCAAGTATAACTTACTGTTTTTCCTCAAATATGGTGCAATATCCTTCCAGATTTTCACTATCCATTGTCTTATCAGTTGCCAGTCACCATGCCAGATTTCTACATTTATATGACTTGAGCACAGTATGTATTTATAATAATATCATTTTAACTCCATATCCTGAGTTTGACGTCACATATTCACATGGCTGCTGTCTCACATGACTCAATACCTGGACAAAGGAACTGTGATTTCACCCGTTGTGTTGGTTATCATCTTGACTTTTTGGAACCAGAAGTGACCATATTTAGACAAAAAAGAGCAGAACTGCAGAAGTGTGAGGGGTCCAAGCCATCAGAGCTAATGCTAATCCCTAGAGGATTGACAGTAAAATCATAAAACATTTGCAACATCTGTGTAACTTATTACCCATCTTTAATAAGTTAGTGGCAAATGATTTGGCATCTAAACTATTGACTCAGGGTTAATCATTTGAACCACTAGAATATTATTAAAGGGTAAAAAAACAAAACAAAACAAAAAAAAAACAGATGAGACCCGAATGACTCCTGGAAAAAAGTATTGACTTGTACCTTTTTTTTTTTTTTTTTTTTTTAGTTTAGATTGAATCTCACAGCTAGGGTTTTTATGGATCCAACACCCAGTGGCTGAATTACACTTGAAGATACTTAAGCATTAGCATCAGTTTGGAACTAAAATCCTTTCTCCATGAGCCTGTCACATGTTGAGTAGAAGGTCTTCTTCATCCATTCTGCACAACTGTCAGACTAGTTGATTTGTGGTATATGTATGGGCTGATAATACTCAAAACATATGCTTATATCACAATAATTAACAACATTACCATGATATTCACTCTTTTTTGTGCATTGGGTGTAGTTTCCTATATAAAGTTATGTTTTGATATTTATTGTGATGTTTGTCAGCTGATAATGACAATGGTCTTAAAAACATTTTGGCCATATCACCCAGCCTCTTGAACTTCAGCAGTCCATCTGTACCTGGGTAACATACAGAGCCATAACCTCATTTTCATGAGCAAAGTCTGGACTATTTTAAGACTATGTAAGATCTATATCTGTGTATTTCCAGTTGCTTATAAACCATACTCGTATAGAAGACAATGACTCCAACGTTTGCCAGATATTTATCAGCTCATTGAAACAAAACATGTGTTGTGCAGAGGATTGCCTTTAAGAGATGCAGGATTTGATTTGCATGTAACACAAAGCATGGCACGAGAAATGCTAAAAATGAAAATGGAAATACTTGTCTTTAAAATATTTTCCCAAAGTTGAATGTAGTAGAAAATAAATGCATTCTTCCTAAAAACAAGGCTGCACTAGTGGCTTCCTGTTCAGGTAAAAATTTATATGAAATCACATTTAGTTGTTCCTGGAGAAACCCTCTATAGGTCTATATTATTTACACAAATAAGTTATGACAGGGACTTTTTCATTTATTTAAAGCTTGCCTATAATGAAGATGATTAAGAACATTCATCTCAGCTACATGGGCTAATTTATAAATAATGTTGCCTAGTGATCTAATATTAACATAATTTTGACCCCAAATATTTAAAATGGCATCACTACCACAGTTGAACCCTGCAGAGCCATTACTCATATCTAAACCAACATGTCCTGCACTTCATCGTATCTCCAACCTGAACCATCTTCTCAAGATCTAATATGATTAGAATTGACTGAGTGCAAATTAGCTTGTACACTGATCCCAGTTTTAAAAATATCTCCGGTATTTGTGTGGCTGTTTTCAGCACAATGGGCTATTACATGAATCACAGACATCCATGCACATTCATTTTTTCAGTCTTATAAGAACTTTTGCAATAAATTTACAAAACTGTCCAGTTATAAGTTTTATTTAAATATAAAGTACAATACTTTTTCACTGTCAAATGATAATTTATTAAAATGTGGGCTATATTTAATTTACAAACATTGGATACAAACATATACTGATGCACTAATATTTTTAGTAACTGATTCTAATGGACTAAAAACAACCAGTGGATGTGTTTGTGAGCTTATATGCTTTTCATTCCCATATTTGTCTCAATATCACATATTACTTCAAACACCACCTGGCACGCACAAGCTGCTGTCAGAGCAGTGTGCCACAGTAAACTTTGAATTTAAAACTGAAGGGAATTCTTGAAACCCACCCAAGAATAACCACTATCAGAACCAAAAATACCCATTTTCGACATGTCCCATTGTCCCTTTGAGATTGCATTGCTTTGCAACAGGCCAGTCATTAATTGGTGACAGTCAATTAATCACAGCTGGTACAGACGGCTGCTACTATTGATCTTGTTCAAGCACTTATTTTTCATCCCTAAATGACACCGATCGCCAGATTTGACCAGCATGTGTAATGGACAGTGAAGAACCAATGACCCGTGTGTCAGTCTTACACTGGTGGGGATCTGGATCCCTTCCCCCATCTCTGGCAAATAGCATCTTTACCATTTAGTTTGGAAAGGTTTAGACTGCCCTAAGAGCACAGCAGCGAAACAGTGTGCTCTGGTGCTCAGATGACCTTTTCTGTTTAAGGCTTAATCTCTGACAAATGCTTGCTTTAATTAGCCTGATACCCCCTGCCTGGACTGCTACCCCACCCAGCTCCTCACTCTCTTTCACTGGTATGATCTCTCACTGGAATCTTCATTCTCTTTTGCAGTCTCCATTTCAGAAGTTTGTAAACATACATCAGTGTGATAGAGATACATGAAATGACAACTAAAGGTAGGATCAAATGTGTTTGAAAAAGGTAAAGGAAGCACAGGCTACATTTGAGAAATACTGTATTTATATAGACAATAACTATGGCTATACAAAAAGTAATGGCACTTAATGAATTAACATTTCACATTATGTAAATTAGGCCTGCACAATAGTAACATTGTTCATTATTGCCAATAACTTAAGGAATGTATTATGCTAATTAGTGTACATTATTTATTGAAGTATTGCTGTATTATATAAAGGTATGCTGATTGATAACATGGGACCCCAAAAATTTTAGTGAATATGCAAACTTAACTATTTTCAAAAGTATTTTATTTAACAAACTGCAAATGAATATAGGCTACAACCAGTTTAACAGATCAACATCTGCTCCCTTTAACATGTTTTGCCATAACGTCCAGTCAAATTTGGAAAACAATTTTAAAAGTTATCGTCCTGTGAAATAATGAGTTATTGCTTCTGTTCACATTTGCAAAACTCATATACACATGCAGTCTCAACGGATTTTGTTCATCCATGACATTTTAGACAGTCTTGCAATGCAATTACCGTGCATATTGCAATGATGATGAAAATGCAATTCATCACTCAGCACTAACTCAAACAGCATATCAGTCATATAAAGGTGAGATTGACAGAAAGAGCTTGAAATGTACTGTGTGAAATATGTAGACATCACCTATGTACTATAGTAATGTGTGGAGAAAAAAAAGAAAACAAAGCATAACAAAGAGATAATGTTGAGCAGCGAGTCAGTGCACATTAGGAGTTGAAGATAACATTCAATGGCAACCTGAAGGCCTCATTTATTGATTAGCCACTATCAGACACAGCGGAGCAAAGTGTGTGTGCCTGAATGTGAGTTTGTGTACAATCTCAGGAGAATGTATATCATGCTTCAGACACTGTAGAAAGTGTCCACAGATAATTTTAATAAAATATCCTTTCATTTACTCTGAGCTATAATGTGAATGTTTATGTTATACATGAAAAACACTTTTTAAGTACATACGTTTTGATGCTTTTAGATAAGTTTCTTTTCTCTTGAACATCAAGAAGTACACTAGACAAATGTTGCTGATCACTGGCTAACATTACAGAAATTAAATCCTCTTAAAGCTGTTTGCCTCATCCAAAGACTGCAGCAGATCATGCATCCCTCCCACTGCAGTAGCAAACACAAGTAAAATAGATGCATGGCTACAAATCCCTGTTTTATTGGAAAGGGGCCTAATTATTAGGATGTAAGTCAGGCTGTGACTGGAGGGCCGTCTCCTTGATGTGGGCCTGGTTTATATTTATCCCCTCCTCTGCAGCTACAGCAGCAGTGCCACCATCACTACCAGTAGCGTGTGGCGCTTTTATTACATCGCCCACAGGCAGGTTCAGCCCTGTCAGAGTCTTCTCACACACACACACACACACACACACACACACACACACACACACACACATCCACACAGCCTGCAGGACCGGCAGCCAGTTGAGTCCCCTCCACAGAGTTACCCCACATCCCCATGCAGCCCCACATGGGCCCTTGGGACGGTGGAGGGAGGGAGTGGGTATTATGGTAATACTATAGCCTGCTGCTCCCTTCCCCTTCTCCTGCAGCACAGCTGGGGAGGACCATCATTACAAGTATTGTAGCAATCTGTTTAAGAGGGACACATTGGAGAGGTAGGGTGACAGAGAGAGGATGAGTGCTGCATACATAGATCACATAAAATATGATTAAAATGTGTGTGAGGGGACCTGGAATAAAATGCAAAACTTGTTATGAACACCTTATATCAAGTCTAGTGTCAAAATGGCCAGCTGTAAATCTCTATTTTCCCCTCTTTACTTTTTTATTTTATTAAAGGTTTCTTGTGTTGAGCTGGCCATATCTCAAGACAGGGGCCTGTGGCACATAAGGAATAAATAGGACATAAAGTACTTGAATCTCTAATGCCTCATATAGCTTTACCAATCTATATAATGGTGTGTCATGGGCTGGAAATCTATTAGAAAGTGACAGAAATCAAATAGCCTTGCAATAGTGCAACTGTACTGTTGTTATGTTCAAATTACCCTGATTTCATGCAAAAATGCCCCATCCAATTATTTTTAGGCACAAATGAAGTCTAGGACATATATTTCTAAAGTCTTTATGAATTGATAAAAAATAATGTCCTGTGAAAGAATTTTTCATGTCTCAGTGCTGCTTTAAATACCTGTTTGGCAACAGATTAATGATTATATATCAAGGAAGGCTGATCAGAATAAACAGCCTACTTCACTATTCTGGTCGGAGATTAGAACTTCTACAGGACGGTCAATCACTCACTGTCGGATTAGGCTGCTCAAACCCATCCATCTACTTGTCTTGTTTTGGAGCTAAATAGCAGGCTGTGATTCAGACACATCCTCAGACTCCATCTTCCTCATCAGTATTTTTAGGGTACAGATATCCATTACATCCTTTTTTCTCCCCGCGCCCGCCTTCTCATGCTATTTTCAGCTCAGATTTGAACAGAAAGTTCGATTGATAAAGAACAGAATCTATAACAGCATGCACAGAGGTGAAGGGTTATTGAATATTCTGAAGATGAACTATTAAAAATGCATATTATCTCATTATTCCTGCTGCCAAATAACTGGAAACTATATATGCCACAAGCTAGAAAATGGTTCTCATCTTTTTCTTTTTCTTGACCTGACAGAGGGCATGTGAAGAAGTGAGAAGGGAGGGAGGTGAGTGGGGTTTTCAGAACTGCTTTAGTGCGCTAATGTCCCTGAAACCTGAAGCCTTATTGGAAGTGAAGGGCATTATAAGACAGGCATCCTCCAGCCCCCTGTGCGAGGGTGAGGATTTAAGGTGAGTGTATCACCAACTATCTACTGGTCACAGTGTGTACAACACCATGTTGGGGAAACACTCTGATGTTTAATAGCACTATTGTGTTTAAAAAATAAATAAATAAAAGTCGTCTGGTAAAATAATGTTTAACAGAGACATTTGTCAGCACACGCCCCCCAACCCCTCACCCTTACCACACACACATACACACACCAGGAGGCCTTATTAATTATTTGTAGCCACTTGACTTCATATTGTGCTGCCAGTGGCTTGGTCAAAGATTATAATTACCACTTCCCTGTTTGTATCATTTTCCATCTCCTGTGCTTTTAGTGCAGTATTACTTCGCGTATCCCTCTCTCTCCCTCTCTTCCTCCCTCTCTCCCGTATACACAAGACCAAAAGTGCAGGCACATCATTTATTGATAAGACAAAAAGAATGTAATGAAATTATCAATGTTCTTGAATTAATTATGAACATGATTAAGAAAGCTAAAATCTCAGGAGCCGGTCTCTCATTACCCATTCACTCTTAGGGATTGCTTTCATTCAGGGAAGGAGAGGCGAAAAAGCCTTCCAGCAGAGCCCACTCCGGCTCAGCCCTTCTCCCTGTGTGCCTGTCCCCTTGTCTCTGCTGCTGGGCTGACTGACCAACCTTTTTTCCGACAGACCGGCCGCCAACCCGCCTGGACGGCTCTCTCCTGCACCCATGCTCGTTGTGGTGATGTAGCCAAACACAGCTAGCCGCCTCCTGGCCTCTGACGTTTGCATGGAAAAGAGAACGTGCTCAACCTTCCTGTTCTACACCTGCGTTAGAGCTCAGGGGTCTTGACCCTCCTTAAAAAAAGAAACGCTTAAGGTAAGTGAAACTTATCAGCCTTCTGCTTAGGATTAAACTGTTACTCTGCTCTGATGCGTTCTTCAGTTGGAATTGTCAAGGGAAAAATTAAATCCCACAGTCTGTTTTTTAAATAACTGCTAGAAAAATTGGCTCCACTTTACTTTTCCACATACATTAAACTATTTCTGCCAAGGAGTAAACTTTTTAAATTTCAGTACCAGTGAAAGTAATATTCAGTCGAGGTTTTAGTATCAGTAGCTGGATAATAATATGCCATATGTGTATTTTTGCTTCATATGAAAAGCTGACAAACTATGCCATACAGTACTATTGTCAGAAAAAAACAAAGCATTGTTTTCTATTCTGTTGTTTCCCACTTGTGGTGATAATTTTTTGTCAAGAAGTGGTTATTTTCCTTGTAAAATTAAGCACAAATGTTGAGTGGGTTTCTCTACACCTGGCTTACACTGCTATAACTCATCTTCTTTTAAAACTCTGAATAATTGTGAAGTATTGAGAAGTAAAATTTATATAAGCTACTGCACCATATCTTATTTTTATGTAATACATACAGTTGCATATAATATCTGCAGTGATCCATATGTATTTCTTTATAAGTTTATGCTTCTGTCTGATGAACCTTGACTGAAAAGTCATCTTTCAACAGTGTGTGCAATGCCCATTTTGTCATTTTAATATGAGAGTAGCTATGCACATTAAATTAATTTCAGTGACTGTTTATCCATTTATATTCAGTGAGAGGAGTAGAAATGCTCTGCAGAGTTTCATATCTTTGGTCTTCAGTCTATCTTTCTTCTGCTCAGTCACATGGGACAATATATGGGGCAATACTCCCCAAAGTATTGGGAGTTTCAAACAAAGTCTCATACCCACTGTCTGTCTCTTTCCTATTCACACCATCTCTCTTCATATCCATCTTTCTAGCTCTCTCTCGCTACCCGTTCACACACTCAAACACAAACCTACACACACACACTTAATCATAGTAGGAATACAGAAATAAACCTCTGCAATATTTTACCTTCTAATATAAACAGAACATACTGTACACACCTACACATGCACAAACGCTGCTTTAATAACATGTGAATATATTGCACCACACCAAGCTTCATGGTATTACTGAGATGCAGGGACGTTGTTTCTCCTTGAAATTATTTCATGATTTCTCCTGCATTGTCACAACAAACATTCAATGAGACAAACAGACAACAAGAAGAAAAGAAAGGGGAAAAAAAAGAGAGAGAGAGATCTCAGGGGTTAATGGCAGTGCTTCTGTCCTAGGGATTGATCCAAGTATTGGATCGCACATAAAGCTGCAGTTACTGGATATTACCCTGCCGCTATCGGCCTGCAGTGATGGCCTGGATAAGAAGTGCTTACCAAAGAGGATGCTTCTCCAGGGCAGATACGGTTTCTCAGCCCTCTGGGAACAACAACCGCACGCCTGCTGCTTGCTCAGGAACTTTCTACCTCATCGAGTAAATCCAGGGGCCTTATCAAGTTACTGGCCTACTGAACTGCTCAAAAAATGTTTAAACATCTTCAGATTTTGAGGTGCGTGCAGGGGCTGGAGAGTAATTAAATGGCACCTGCTTTTCACAGATAAGAATGTTGATTATTTGGTCAGTGTTTATGTTAGGATGGAGCAGATTCAATGCAACTACATACATTTTGTCTTGATGAGATTGTGCTGTTGTTGTATTTTTGTAAGCCTAATTTTTACTTTTCTCTGTGCGGAACGTAGCCTGTACTAATTATTATAATTCTTTTAGTCCTTTAAATGGGTGTGCATTAAGAAACTATCATCAAAACGGTTCTGTCTCTATTCCCTTTTGTGGCCTTACTTCAGATTTGCGTAGCTGATTCCTGATCCGTGCCAGGGTGGGGAGCTCTACCCATGAGCATCTGCTGTATGCCTCTCTGTGGTATTACCCATGAAGCACCTGTCTTATGCCACACGCCAGCAACCAGAGCCCAGATGGCAGCTAAGCAGGCTAATTATTTCAACACAAAACTCTGATGTCCCACACCAGCACTGTGTGCCACTTTGGCATTCTACGTCGCTCTCTCTAGCTCAGTTGAAGAGGATGTCTGCCATGGAGCTATAAAGATGTCAAGTGGGTAATCACGGTCACAGACAGGCCCCAGTACAGCGCTAGGCATCCAGATGTAAAGATGGTCATATGTGGGCTTCTTTATGGAGGCATTTGGCTCTGCTAGGATGCTATATTTTCCTCTGTGCCCACTGATGCAGATGCATGCTCATTATTTGCCAGAGTTGACAGTAAGTTTTTGTATGTTTGTTTTTCAAACTCGCATGAACATAACCACAGAAAAATATTGATTTAGAGTTTGAGCAAAGTTCAGAGATATAAAATATAGACTCAGAGTCACCAGTGATTACTCTTGTAAACAACTAAATGTACAAATTTGAAGGTCTTGTACTTTAGTTGAGTATTTCATTTTCTGCTACTTTACACTTTTAAGTCATTTGAAGGAAAACAGTGCAGTCTCTTTATATTACTGCACTCATTATAGGAACTTTAACTTTTAGGTACTTTGCAGATTTACATAATTTTTTTTAGTAGTGAGCCATTCCACACAAGTGTGCTTTAATAGCATTAACTTGTACTAGAGATGTAACGATATGAAAATTTCATATCACAGTCACTGTGACCAAAATTATCACAGTTATCAATATTATCGCGTTATTGTTGAAATGTGCTCAAAATGTTCAAAAAAGTACTTATACACACACTGAAATAATTTAACCAAGTTTTATTTTGAAAAAAACAAATAAAATAACACACAGAATGTACTTTCTGTAGGCAGAAACATAAAAATATTAACACATAAACATCAAACATACAAATGTGCATTAAAGATGGCACCTTATGGCCATAAGAGGTAACTGCACTTTGCACAATCCAAAATACGTCCAAACTTCCGACTTTGTCCTTTTAGTCGGAGGAAAAACCTCCGGAGCGCTGTCTGTGCAGGTCCCTTCCACCATGTTTTCAGAGGCCAGACATTCCAATCTGCAAATGCACACGTGGAGTGCTGCTGCTTCTCCAAGAAATGAGTAGCATCACTGTGAGTTTTTCACAGTGCAGTAATTAAACACAGTTTTAATGATAAATACTAACCATCAGGAATTTTACCGCGGTTTATCATTAAACTGGTAATCGTTACATCCCTAACTTGTACATACATTTAAGTAAAGTTTACACTGTGATATTGCCTCCTCCACCGCTCCACCACTTTCGATATAGCATTCCTGGTTTTGTTTGTTTTCAGACAGTTTTTGATGAGTTCAATTTGACCAGTAACTCACTCTAGTTTCACATCCCTTCATATGTGTATTTTTGTCATTCATGTGTTCATAGTTGCTTGCCTGTCCACTAGTGTGCATGTGGAGGCACTGTGATGTCTGCAGAGGATACACTAAACTGGGATCAGGTAGATGTCTCTTCCCTTGGACTGAGGTTGCATACTCAACTCCAAAAATAAGTTTTGTGTCAAAAACGTATTGTTGACTCAGTTTGCAAAAAATATAAGCTAGCAGTGTAGTCTACCACAGCAGCAGCAGCAGTATCTTTATCAGAGGTAGCCATTACTCTGTACATCTTCCCTGAGGTTGATGAAGTGTTGCCATTAGGGCCCATCTCCTGCATCCACGGCCCCATCAGAGGTAGAATTGGTTGTGTTTGATAAAGCTGGCACTTAGAGCAAGGTGCAGGCCCCATAGCGATAACCTACTGACTCTAGCATTAAAGACCCCACCAATAGGAGGGCAGCTTCCATCTTTATCTACTGCCTCTGTCAGGGAACAGTATTACTGGCTTTGTAGTCTCTTTGTTTGTGCTTTCGTAGTTCTGTGTGTCGGCATTCTTAGTAGCCCTAGGTGGAAAAAGGATCATAAAATTAGCTAATTTTTTTTATCTGTGCTCTTTACTATTAATACTAAAGTCGAAATAGTAACATGTAAGTGCTGATAGATAGATTGTGTGTTGGTAGACTCAAACGCAAGACAAATTGGCTGAAATAAAGCAATAAAGACTCTAATTTGTCCCAGTACAATTCTAGCTCATCCTTTCGCCCTCCTCCTCCAATTTGCCTCTCCTGCTCCTCTCCCTAAAGTGTATCCCATCTGCTTTGGGGACCTCTCCCCAGCATGCAGAAGCAGGATAAGCACACCATTTCCCTGTCAATACTTTGCTATTAGCCTCTGCAGATCCATACATCACTGGGCTGTAGGCTATGAGCCGGTGTAGGGTGTTCTCCTTATCTGAATAGCGGAGTCTGAGGTTCCCTCCTCTGCCCTGCACTTTGATTTATCCAACCAATAGGTTAATGAGAGATGGAGCTTGCCCCTTTACTCTTAGCCTTAGGGTAAAAACATATGCATCTGAATGAGAGTAATGGGTGGTGGGGTTGTCCTGAAATGTCATAAAAAAAAGTCCATGATCTCCATTGTGTTTCCTGTAGTAAATATATGTATGACAAACACTCAAATAAATAGAATACCAAGAAACTTAAACAAAATATTAACCTGGGGTTTAAAGGTAAAGACTAGGGATGAGCATTTTAATTACCTATTGAAGTTGAATAATCAACAATACTTTAATAATAATAATAATAATAATAATAATAAAACCATGTGGGTGAATCATATGTAAATCATTTGAATTTTTTGAAACACTTTTGCCAACTTTACTTATACAGTATGGGTAAAAACAATCAGTAGCAGTAATCGACTATGCATGCACATCCCTAGTATAAAGCTATTATGTAACATTTACCATTAAAATATCTCAGCCTATTTTATGTATTTTGTTGCCTCATGTACTTACATTATATCAATGTTTCCATTAAAATTCAGACTAACCATTTTTCTCATTTGAGCATGTTCTCACTGTGTGTGCGTGGGTTTTCTCCAGGTACTCCAGCTTCCGTCTACCATCCAAAGACATGCACTTGTTGGTTAAATGGTCAGTCTGAATCGCCCACAGGTGTAAATATGAGAGTGATTGGTTGATCGTCTGTACATTTCAGCCCTAGGATGAACTGGCGACACATCCAGCGTTCACCTCCACTTTCACCCGTTGGTAGCCGGGATAGACTCCAGCACCCATGCAATCCTCATGAGGACTAAGAGGTGGAAATTGAATGAATGAACAAACAAAAGAATAAACAAATGGTCCATTTCATTTGGTGTAAATCACATCATTGTCTATTTATGCACATCACATACATTGCTTATATGACTAGTGGCTTATGCAGGTCACAAAGTGAATGTATGTATGCAGTAACATTCATAGATAATTCACCATTAGCTAGCCAACTCATCCATGTTAATTAACTTTAGCTAATGTTACATTAGGTGAGGCTTTGTACCCTGCGCTGGTCTATCGGACCCAGGGCAGGACCCAATCAGAGTGGCTGCCAGCATGATTAAAACTAAGATACCCCACATTGGCTTCATTCTGGATGCAAGGTCCTAACCCCTTGGTGTAAACAGATTTAATTTACCTAAAAAGCACCTAAAAGACTTTATATATTCACATGCCTGCTGTGAAGGCATCGGTCTGTTCTTGACTTTACCATGACACCTTTCACCTCCACTGTTCATGTAGTGCTTTTCTCACTTACTCAGAGAGAAGGTGATATAATTCTAAATGATAATGAAAGGCAGTCCTAAAAAGAGATGTGCAGTGTTTGAACACTTCCCCAGGTCAGTGGCTTATACTGCCTGTTACATCAGTGCGTTTATGACCTGCAGATATTTGGCCTCAATCCAAGGAGAAACTATCTAATGAGCAAGCTGTGTCAGTGTCTCTAGCAGCTCCCTCTCAGCAGTTTGTCGGTACAGTTTGCAGTGTGTGTGTGCGTTTTGTGTGTGTGCGTGAGTTTGAAAGCAACAGAAATGCTTTGTATTGAAGGCATTTAGCTGTGGGATAGAGAGGGAACTCAGAAACTCACACACAAGCTCAACAGGGGAAGACAAACCACTGCCAGATAAATGTCCTACTTAGCTATTACAATGTACATTTCAGCAAGAACCAAGACCCCTCCCCCCTCTAGTGCTTCACACACATACACCCTCACACCTTCCATGAAAATATCAAGCATATGGTTGTATGCTTCTAGCTCGTATCCCAAGGCCAGTTTCCAGCTGGTTCCCTGAGAGAAAGGGGAGAGAAACAGAAGAGCAGAAAGAGATAGAAGAGGGAAAAGGAAGGAGAGAGACATAAAATGGGAAAGAAAATGAGATAGAGGGAAAAGAAGACTGAAGGAAGGGGATGAAGGAAGTGATCATGTGTCTCTTTTTCCTCCTCAGCCTATGGCAGATGTATTGTAGGCTCGGACTGTTAAGTACCAGATAATTAGTTTGCCTCTGAGGCATCAGTCATTATGTATCTGTAGTGACTAACAAGGTCCTACCGGCACAACAGGCTTTCTCTGTGATTTACACAGGGTCTTACAGTGATGCCGCTACTCTCTCATACATCTAATTTTAAGCAGCAGAAAAAAACAAGAACTTCTTAGAATGAGACCAATGGCTGCATTAGAAGTTTTTTAAGATAATCTTAGTACTGCTAAGTACTGTATGTCTCCTAGTCAGCTGTTTCTGGTCATAAACGTACCTTCAGTCTTCGTATTGATTAATCCATGTCCTCCTGGATGTTATCTTTTTCTCAAGGACGTTGTTGTCACAGTCGGTACAGACACACTGCACTACTGACCTTCAGTCTGTGTGTAAAGGGGCACAGGGGAGACTAAGGTTGCATTAAAAGCCTATCCTATAATGATATCATCATCCTCATAATCCAATTAAGATAGTAACCACAATTTAAATGCTCAAACACTGAGACTTGGGGTATTAAAACTAAAGTAAAGTATTTTTAGTGCCAATATGCTCTTCTTCGTTCTCTTTTTTGTGTGTTTCATCATCTTGTTGTTTCCTCACTTCCTTTTTCTCTTTTCTTCCTTTTCCTCTTCTACATCATCTCACAATATTTCAAATTTTCAATTGGACTGATATCTCTTAACTGAAATGACAATTATAGTTGATTATGTTCCATATAAAACTAGAGGAAGTTAATTTCTGTCACATTTGAGTTTTTCCTTTAATTTGGCACTAAATACAGATTTATTATATAATTTATTCCAGCATCTCAAACGCATGTGTTACAGTGTTTGTGAAGATCTGGCAGCAATTCACACTACATGTTGCGAGAATCTTTATTGCCTCTAGTGCCACTCACACTGGTATATGAATGTGTATGAATGTTCAGTGGTGGTCGGAGGGGCCGTTTGGTGCAAATTGGCAACCACACTTCCATCAGCCTGCCCCAGGGTAGCTGTGGCTACAAACATAGTTTACCACCACCAGAGGGAGAATGTGAGAGTGAATGAATAATGGATCAATAATGTAGAGCACTTTGGGTGCCTTGAAAAGAGCTATGGACAGCTAATCCATCCATC
>JAPQRP010000019.1:31078079-31088723 GCA_037367295.1 Apogon hyalosoma | reverse complement strand
TAGATAGATAGATAGATAGATAGATAGATAGATAGATAGATAGATAGATAGATAGATAGATAGATAGATAGATACTTCTCTGCTGTGACAGCGTTAGCCTTTAAGTTCGACACTGTTATCACTCGGGCTTTGTATTTTAACATCAGCGTCATTAGCGTCATCTCAGTGAGCATTACATCGCAGTGACTGACAGCTGTTTTGACACTCACTGCCTCGTTGACTGCACACACATCCAGTCTGAGGCTGACTTACAATAATGCAATACTAAAAATGTCAGCGACTCCATTTAACTTTATTGGTTATAAAGCCAGTGGCTAAGGGAGTTTTTTATGGCCCACTTTCTTAAATATCTTTCGGTGAGATAGTACAGTCTAAATTGCATTATACATTATGAACTTGTACAAGTACATAGGACCATGTTATACCCACAAATGGAATGTGAGGCATACTGTTTATGGCACACAATTCAATGTAAATTCTTCTGCGGATAATATACTTGGACTCATTTATGGACCACTACTGTTTTCATACACAGATGGGTGACGGCCATGTTGGTCCAATGGCCTTCTGTCCCATAAAGGAAAAGACCATTCCTGTTTAACTTTATGGTAATATATCTGATACATGTCTGCATTGTACTACACATTAACTGAACTTTAACCTCACATCTTTGGCCAGCAAGACATAATTCTGTAGCACCGCTTTTTGGTTTCATTCTATTACTTTGTTTTCAATACCCGAACTCATACTGTAATGAGGTCATGTTACTTTTTTAACATAAAACTGACATTCTCAGAATATTACAGGCAGTTGCAAAGGATGTTTATGTGGGTACTTCCACACTTTTGATAATTACTGTCCTCAGTCTAGTTTTTCTGTTCCTTTATGTACTGTCTAATAATATCCTCTAGTTTATTGTTTGTCTGGTATCTTTATTAGTCTGTAGTGTATGAGTCTTGACTTTCTGAATGACCCTGAACATATCACAAGTGTGGGAATAAAAGTGCATTGTCATACATAATCCTCTTCGAACAATAGCAAAGAAAAAAAAACAGCACAAAGCTGCCTTCAGCCAATTTTACCAGCATATTTAACATTTTGCAATGAAGAGAGCTCAAATTCCCAGTGTACCCAAAATGAATTACATTGTGGATTATCACATAATTATGGATCTTTCCAAAGTCTGATAGAGAAGGAAAATTGAGTTTTGAATATTTCATAATGCGCTGCACCATCTTTGTTGAGGAAATTATTTAGGGATAGCATTCTCATTTGCAGAATGGATAAAGGTTCAATGCGAGGCACCAGAGTGCAGTAATTGGAAATCCCCTGTGATTCAAAGTAGTCATTCAAAGATGAGCATGTCTACTCAGTAAGTGTGCACTCAGCGTATCATTAATCTTCACTCAGACACCTAAAAACTATCAACTGCCATCTGACCCTATCAGTTGTTTCCATATAGGTTATTCCTGCCACATATAAATCACACTCAAATGACAAATGTGATAAATGTGCACTTTGTGAGTTTTTTTCTGCAGATGAGCGGCGGCGCCTCCTCAGACTCAGCCCCCGTTAAAGAACCAGACCAGCAAAGCGATGGTAACTTATATACAGTCATATCTCTGATTCTGATTATACACATAAAATTGAGACATCTCTGTAAAACACTCATAGCGTCTTGAAGCAGTGTGAGTAAAGACAACATTCATACAGGTACAACTATCAGATGCCGATATCAGCATCAGACGATGATAACAATTTTATCTCGCACCATGAAATAACACAAGCAATTTGACGGAAAACAAAATAACCATTTTGTATCAACTTTGGATAAATTACACACTTATATGAACACTCTGACTGGGATGTAAAAGAATAATTTTGTCGCCTCTAGAAAACATATGAAGAAATGCCAGTTTTGAAAAATGTCATCTTTAAAAGGCAAATCTAAATGTCAGAGAGACAGATACTTTACACATAGAGAGAGCTGCCTTCTGGGCGTAACACAAAAGGCGTGAGAATAATATTTTTCCCAGTTGAAATGAACTGCAATTACCCAGCATCAAGCATACAAAGCAGTGCATTCATGCACATAGCCTGGAGAGGAGCGTGGTCACTTTGCTCACAACATTACTCAGGAAACAGAAACAGAAGGCACAACAATACAACAGTATGCTTATTTAGATCCACATGGAGAAAACAAAGACTAATCCATGTTACAGCCAGGATCCAGGAAATATAATGATTTTAAGTACCGATACTGTGCACATACTCATCAGACTGTGTGTGTTTGAGGGAACAGGGATTTTCTTTATGACTCAAAACAGACATATTTATATATACTGTTGCCCATGAAGTTTTAATTTGTACACATTAATAATGACCTTTGACCAAGTGCAGTGGTTACACACTGAATCCAAATTCACTTTATCCATCAAGAATAAATCATATTTTCACAATCATTTCGTGAGAAGAGATAAAAACATTTTATTCTACCCTAATGGGCAACAGTGTGTATTGTCCCCCCAGTATCAAATCAATACAGTTATTTATTAATCTGTTTTGGAAACATTTCACATATTTCAGGTAAGTGTCTTATAAATAGGTGATGAGGCCTAAATCCGTAGTAACTTTATTGTATAACAATAACATAAACACATTTATTTTGAGATTATTAGACATTTAAAAGAATGTTGTAATATCTGATTTAATGTCTTCTCGTGTAGAAAAGCACTGTATCAATACAGTCCATGTATGATTTACTACCCTTATTAAGGTATTCTTTTCATTTTAGAGCCAGTAGATGCAAAACATACTGTCAACTGTTAATAATAATTAATAATAAAGTATATCTGTCTTAATAAAGCAACAAAAAAAGCTAATACAGTCTTATAAAACTCATTAGGCTTTTACTTAACATTCTGAACTCTAGTAAAATGTTAAAAAATAATAATTTTGTTGTCTACTTTTTACATAATAAAGGAAGCAATGTGTCTTTGTCCTTTAAATTTAGGGATCTTTATATAATGCATCACCACATTATTCTGAGTATAGTGTGTATGTGTGATACACTCCTCTGTTTATTTGTGTGAGTGAGTATTTGGCTTCGTTACTAGTCTGGGTCACATCTCATGCTCAGAGGAGGGCACAGATGAAGCAAGTGAAGCAGCAAACTCTGTTTAGGTCTAAATTTTGCATGTGAGTGAATGTCAATCTCATGAATAAGCAAAGGAGAAATAAAGATTTCTTGGTCCTCAGGTTGTAGACTCAGTGTGGAATACAAGCGAAGGCCTGACTGGATAACTCAAACTGAAACAGGTAAGTAGGTTAAAAAATAGTGGATGTTAAAGTCAACAAGAAGGGAGACTACTGGTGCTGTCCTAGTGGTCAGGCGTTTCTGTATTAATGGCAGAGGTCATGTGTCAGGTCAGGGGGAGCTCATCTCTACTCTGTGGCTGGAGGGCACCTTCAACCCACGGGGCATTTAGGCCTCTCTTCAACCCGACCAAGAACCACCGGGCTCTTCTCTTTGCATGTAAATGAGACGGGAACAAATGTCCTGTCACTTCTGGGGCTCCATGTCCCAAAGTGCTTAACACTCTTCCTGTCAACTCCCCCCTTCTCCAGCTGCTTCAAAACCCCCACAACCCCTCCTGCGCCTCCCCTCACTCACTCTTTTTCTCCCTCTTATGTTCTTTAAATGAGCTTTCCAACTCCACTTCTTTCTCGCAATTCAATTTTACAAGGCCATTATCCCGGGTGTAATGTGGAGGTTAAATATATCGGGGCAGACGTTATGTGAAAATAATTAGCGCTAATGAATAATGCACTCATTCAGCTGATGAAGGATGGTTGTCAGAGTAATAGAGTGCATGGGAGGGGCCCCTCTGACAAATGAAATTAAAATATTTAAACACTGTTTTACGATATTACCGGGCCCTCACACTCTTTTCTAGTAACCTTTGCACTATGTGGAGCAGGGAGGCCTGCATGTGACATCATGGTTGTATCCAGACCACACCCCTCCTATGCTTTACACCCCAGCTAATCAGCATTGCCGATCAAATCCGGTATATTTCTTTATTTATTGTCACTAAACTCAATCTGCCTCTTACGATCTCATTCTCTACCCATCATCTGACAGTGAGGGATGTAGGTTTTAAAATGCCCAGTTTACAGCCAATTGGCCTTGTTGAATCGATAATGGTGGACCAAGTGCTCTGCGACTGATAAATGGTAAAGCATCAACACCATTTCATTAGACATGATGGTTAGAGGAGGGAGAGGAAAGTGCCTTTGAAACGGGGACAGAGAAGTCATTTGTTAGCCTATATTGCTCAGGGCTTTATTTCCCAAAACTCTGTAAGGTATAGTGACATTTAAAGGATGTGTTCACTAAAATTACTACAATGAGCATTTTTCTCAATTTCCCCAGTGTAGAGTTTTTGTGTCACTTTCAAGTTTGACAAGATCTGACTGTGACTTTTGCCACAAAATCACCACAATTAAAAACACAATAGCCTTGGAAATCTAAGCCCCTAAATGTAAATGTAGGGGTGTCTAAATCAAGAGTGAAAGACAAAGAGAAGAAGAAAGCACAAATCATGTTTTCAAATAAGGTAATGTATTTAAGATTTATTTATCTTGGATTTATTGATGTATGTTCATGTGTCACAGTGTCGCATTGTAATAAAATACTGGTAATTAATGTAATTTGATGTGATGTTTAACCTAGATTTGATGTTATTGACAGGTGTCTAAATGAAATGGGCTCTTACATTAAAATATATATATATATTTATGCCATGAATTTCTCCAAAATATCAACACAATGCAGTGTTTTAATTGAGAAATTTTACATGTTATAGCTTCAAGTTGAATGAAATTTGTTTGTGGTTCAAACATTGCAACCTATGTCCCTCATTGTAAATAAACACTTTATATTGGAACTGTTACAGAGCGAATTAATTCCTAAAATGACTCAAATAGAATAGATGCTTACGTTTTTGTCAATTATTCACAATGACCACAACATTGCTTTTGTCCAGTCCTTGCATTATACTCATTGTCATACATGGAGGACATTAGCATTAACACATAAGCAGTTTTTCTGTTTTTAATGGTGATGATGGGGCAAAGGACCTAGAGGTAACCCACACGGAGTAAAGAGAACAGGTCAATTTAATACAGAAAGTCTGATTTACCTGGATTAAAGTCTATATACGGTGAAATGTATACAAATAATACGTAAGAACTAAAGAAGAAAGCAGGAGACATTGGTGTGAAGTGCAGTGTTAGCAGCTTGATTCCCTTGCTTGACCTTTGTTGCATTTCATTCCTCACAACCTCGAGTTTTGTCTCTTCTTAACTGTCCAGTTTTTAAAGGCCTTCAGAATATACTGATAAAATGTCGTGTTGAATCTAAGGGGAGACAGTAACAGTTCCCTAATGTCAACACTAATCTCAAATTGTTGCAGTCCGTGCCAGTCTTCAGGTCAGGTTTATGTTCAGTTTTCACGGGACAGTGCGTAGCCTTTGTAAAACAAAAAAATTAAAATCACTGAAGTGTGCTGCCAACTCCCTGGAGCTCCACAAAGACAGCCAGCCCACTGCACACAGTCACATCTGACAACTTTCTTTTATTAATCTCATATTTTGCAGATCAGTGTCATATACATTTGACTTGTAAAACAGACCTAATTACAGGGCCTGTAGTATGCAACCCACACATCAAACAGTAAGTTACAGTAAAAGCCTATGATCTCGGTCGCTTTCTCCGTCCCTTGCCTCTGCACACCAGAAACACTGATTATAACAGGGACATTAAAAGGGAATTACAGCGAAACAGTTTACACTTAATGTAGCAGTCATATGAACAGGAAAGAAGGATGGACAAAGATATAGCAGTATTAATAATACATGCTTTAATTAAGCAGCTGGGAATGCACGGTGCAGGATCAAGGCAGAGGGAAAGACAGGCTGTGAAAGAAAAGGGAAAAAGAGAGAGGAGGAGAAAGCTGTGAGAGACAGCTGAAGGAGAAAAAGTGAGAATGAAAGGCCATATGACAGAAAGTGTGAAACCGAACAGAGGGTAAAAAGTGGAGGGGGGAGGGCGGTGGAATATGGAGCTGTGGGTTTTCTGCACACCGTGATTCATAGGCAGTAAATATGCAAAGCCTGATGGCCATAAGGCAATCAGAGGAGCGCCACTCATCTACATGTTGCACATGGGCTATAATCCATCTGAGGGGCAAGGAATAATGATACCAGGAAGCAGAAATAAGAGCAGGGTCTGTTTATTACCTCAGACAGATCCATAATGCATACAGATGTAAGCGAGGCACGCACAAGCCTGTGGCCAGAGGACTCCACTGAAAAGTACAGAAAGTAATATTGTTTTTAGCCTAATGAAAGACAATCTGATTTAAGCACCTATTAAGGCAAATATTATAACTCTCCCTGCTCTGTAAAGTTTTAAAACGAGTGGAAGAACTATGAGGATTACTGTCAGGAAGAGGAAAGAGGCAGAACTGGACATAAAGAGGAGGAGGAAGAGCTCAAGGAAACCAACAAGGTCACGTATAAATGACATGATATGGCGGTATGGTTTTATATTCATGTATGATGGAATAAAAGGTAATAATTTGGTCCAAATATGCACATATAAGGCCCTGGCTTTCATTAGGGCCAGAACTGTATTCATAAAACCTACCACCAGCAATAAAACTGTGATTTCACATCTTGGTGTCACTGTGTTTACTTTTCTTTATTTCCAAAAACACTCACGTAAACATACATTCACTCTTGCTTTGCTGTCTCCTCACAGAGGACATTAACACCAGGATCCTACTGGTGCTGGAGAAAGTAATAAATTGTGTTGAACATTGATAAACTAATGCAATTACCTGCAGGGCAAGCAAGTCAGCTAATTTAAAGATACCAGGTTTGTTCATGGGGTGGGAGGCTCTGAATGGGCCCCATGGGTGAAAGATGGCGCCTTTATTACATCTGAGAGGTCAGCTTGGTAGCATTGTATTAGGATTGATCTTTTGATCCCTGCCTGGAACCCCCCCATACTGTACCAGTCCCATCTGGCTGTGAAAAAAACAGCTTATCTGGCACGAAGGGTTAACTCTGCCAGCTAGGCAGCCTAATTGAGCACCACACATCTAAGCTACACAGCAGAAACAGGAACCTAGAGGGTCGTAACAAGCCAGGCGTGACTTATTCACATAATAAACCAAGCAGATATCTAAATGAGCCATTGAGCTAGCCAGAGGGAGGGAGGCCATTAGGCCGCATGGACTGTGGGTACATATTTGTATATCCACAATTGTCCCATCATTTGCATATGTGGCTGGCTACAGAAATGTTAGTTGGTGCTTGCACTCAGGGGCCTAACGACAGAACGGAACAAGTTTGTGCTCGTTCAGGGAGTCATAAACAAGTTAAAAAGCTACATTCGTTTAATCAAGAACAGCAAAGGTGACGTATGTGAGGATCGTTTCAAATATGTGAGGAGAAAAAAGGCTTATGGAGTTATGCTACACACCCAGCATCCCACATACCTTCAAACACAAACAGAAAACATGCATCTGTCATACTTTTATGAGTGATTTTATCATCTGTTGAAGACATGCAATCGTATGAACTTACGGTGCAAATCACTTATCAATCGTTTCTCTCATAAAGACATAAGCTCACAACTTTTTGTCATAGAAAACAATTCAGAAGGATCTCAGTGAAAAAGATACGCACTCTCAGATTTGAAAGTGCTGATTTGTATTCTTAGACGGGGGTAGTGAGTTATCCGTTTAGGTTAAAAAATGATTGCAATGGTACATTTTGACTGTCATTCAGGAATCATTTATCACGTTGCTTTTTCATTTGTTGTATCAGTGATTTCAACAAGGAAAACATGCCAAAAATTAAAGGAAAAACTGAACTGAACTGCAGGAATTCTGAAGAGAAGTCCACTGATTTGTGTGTCTTCTGTCCATCCCCTGTTTGAGCAATACTTATTGAATTTATTTTGGTATTACTAGTGTATATGGCAGTTGCTATATTGTCTTGATCACCTCTATTTATTAATGTAGTTGCTCTGCTATTAGTTCCTTGTACACATAAAAGTTTAGTTTTTTCTTCTGCTCAAAACAAATAAATGAATGAATGAAAAAAAAACTGATCATGCATGCGTTATCTGCAACATTCAGCTCAAACAATAACATGAGATTGTCACTAATCAGAGTCTTGCGGTGAAGGGTCAGGGGTCGTGCTTTAATGTGACCTCTGACACATAATTAAATTGCCATCTTTAACCTCAGTTACAACCTGTCACAGAGCATTGGATTACATGCTGCAAATCACTGCACCAATCAATGGCGGTCAAGAGGAGCGAGGACCTGCTGGATCCAGCAATGTCTGCACAGAGATTATCTTTAATGAAGTTGAACTGTACTGTGATCATGTTAGCGCGTCATCTAATTTAATTTCGAATGACGTGCAACAAAAACGCACTCATTCTTAGAGGAGAAAGAAAACTGCAGATAAGGCATCACGCAGCCAGTTGTACCGTCCAATTATACATGACTCATTTGCATTTTAGCCAGTGGCTTGAAAGCTCATTCTGGGGATTCACAGTGGCCTCGCGATTCAATTTCCCTGTCTATCATTGACTTTTAACATAAAAAAAAACCAAGAATGGCTTTGTCTACCACTCTTATTTCAGCCTTTGTGTTTGTCAAATATGTCAAAAGTAATGGATGATGTTGCCTGACATAGAATTATCTGGTTATTTATGGAGAAATGAACATTTTCCTCTTTCGCTTTGGGTTGTTTTGAACAACTACTATAAAAACTGTGGGAAAAAACTACCAAAATACATACACTATGCAAGACAGAGTAAATCAATGTACAATATATTCCAGAGAGACTGAAACCAAAATGTAAAAATCCAAAAATTCAAGCCACCTTTGCTTTAAGCGTTATCATGTTTTCAGGTGTAAACAGATTATCTGAAGCTCTCAGGTTGCAGCATCATGACTAAAGGAGATTTATTGTGATCTGCTGGTCTGAGGCGTTCTGGCACGTCTTGATTTATTGATGACAGGGTTACCTGGGACCTGTAGTCCATCAGAGGCCAGTAGGCTAGGTTAGAGGTTCTGAGGTAAGTCTAACACAGCAGTATTTCACATCAACATGTTCACTAAGCAGACAGACTGGGGGGTTTAGAAGAACCAGGAGTGTTATTATTTTTATTTTTCAGCTGAGTAGCAGCAAAGATTTCAGCACCATTATATTTTACTGGTGAAGCTTTAAAGTGGAGACTGCTTTACTTCCTTACACATGCACTGATTTCACACCAAAACTGTGTACTACAAAAAAAAAAAAAAAATGTGTCCCCAAACTCAAATGATCCTGAATGACTATACTGATTATGATTTAGAGCCTGCTCGTTCGGTTTCAAACTGTGGCTTTCTTTGTGGCCAGGGGCCCTGTGTTGTTTAAAGGGTTGTTGGGGTATAAATACTAAATTAATCATGCTTTGGCTCAACTTGCTAGGGACTGAAATTTGCTTATGGAGGCCCATGATCACATCAAATATTAATGGCTTTACAGAGAACTGGCATTGTAGCGATGGGGGCAAGGCGTGTGAAAGCTCAGAGAAGTGTGTGAGGGAGGGGTCACTCCTTATCTAACACCAGAAAACACCTTTATCCTAAACGCAAAAGTGACCAAAATGTGCATTAGCGCATCATCTATTAGTAGCATTTGGGTTTATTTTGTATGTGTTGCGATACAAAATTACTTAAGTTGTAACTGGTGGCCTATTAATTGGCTTGCAGCAATGTTTTTGTGTTGAGAAAATGCAGCAGTATTCTAATGAATCTGAATAAATACATTACAACTCTGAATTATCCTAGTTGTTACATATCCATATGACCGACTTCCTGAGCCCCTGAGGATTTCAATAAGAAATAAATGAATTTCACTGACAGACAGCAGATATTCAACAAACAAAAGTAAGACTTCCAAAACAATAAATCTTCCTTTTTTGTTTCTGATCACCCACTCTATACTCAAAGGGGTTGAAAAATAACAATATTATTAAAAACTCATTGCAAAATTTCATGTCATTTGTCTCTTTGACACAAATCAGAAAGTATAGATTTGTAGAATGGATGGCACAGATGTTATAAACTTGTTTAGCTCACATTTTCTGAGCTCACACAGAGATAAAAACATCCTCTGCCCACTGAGACACAAAGAGAAGCACTCAGATATTCCTGCATGCAGGTCACATCGCTGCCAAAGTGGTTGTGGGCTACAGGGGCCACAGTCCCACAGTCGCCTTGACACGTTTATGTGTGGAGCTGATCCAAAAGGCGCTCTAAAAATAGTCTGAAAATCTACACAAGTGTAGCAGGTAAAAGTGTGGCAACTCCATTTCCTTTTCAAGGATGTTGAGTTTGGTAGCACCACAGTGGGTAAATGAGGTGATAGGTGTGTGTGTGTGTGTGTGTGTGTGTGTGTGTGTGTGTGTGTGTATCTGTGTGTGTGTGTGTGTGTATCTGTGTGTGTGTGTGTAGGGGGTGTGTTGTTGTTGTTGTTGCCGCTCGGGGTGTATTGTGTTTCGGCCGCTGC
>JAPQRP010000019.1:31059710-31070389 GCA_037367295.1 Apogon hyalosoma | reverse complement strand
CCCCCCCCCCCCCCCCCCCCCCCCCCCCCGATCGCATGAGTGTCAGAGACGTGAAAGTCAAACTGACACGCTTTAATAGTCCTCTAACTTTCCAGGCAGCACACACACACAGGAGTGAGCGACAGAATCTCCGCAGCAACAAAGTAAATAAATCGGCTACATATTGGCCAATGTTGATTAATCTGTGATAGGCTATAATCGGCCCGATTAATTGGCCGGCCGATTAATCGGTCGGGCTCTACTATAAATAATAAAACCTCTTGAATATTACATCCAGAGCTGTATATTTGTAATATCTCTCGTCAAACAGAATTCTTCTGTTAAGCTGTGACTATAATGATTATGTCCCCGAGTGGCAACCATGCCAACAACACTTACCCAATTACAATCTTAGAAAGGGAGTTTTCCCTCCTCAAAATAAAGTTCCTACCTCAATTTGAAGCTGTGTGTACTTGATCTTCAACATAGCCGTATCCTCTCCAGCCTGAGTCTTCTTATACAAGTCCAACTCTGCATCCAGCAGCTCTTTCTGGGCCTGAACAAATTAATAGACTTAATCACACTTCAAACAAGAAGCAGAGTCAAAGGCAACTATGCAGGGAAAAACTGTCAATCAGTCATCTTTGCGCATGTATAACAGATATAGCTGAAATAATGTACTACCTGTGCTTTGCTCTTGACTGTCCGGAGTAGACTGTTGCTGCCTGAGATTCCCTTTATCTCCTCCTGTAGTTTGGTGATGCTCTTTGTCAAGGTGCCAAGAGTTTCCATGATCTTGGCTTTATCCTCCGCTTTCATTGTTTTGTTCTTTTCAAGTTTGGATATCAGGAGCTGTGGAAGAATAGCAAAGAATTTAGAGAACTTCATAACTGCCAAGATAAAAACATGAATCATTGTAAAACAACAGGGAGCGGGATAGAAGGAGAATGACTGAGCCAGCGTAAGAATTCAAAATATGGGGGGGGGGTCCAAATCACACAATAAATGACTCACAGTTCCCACTCACAGCCTTCACTCCCAAATCTAAACACAGGGACCACTGACAGACTTGCTTAGGAATTCCAGCCTCTCACAGCACACAACTAACACCTCAGACCTCTATTGTAACTCCATGTTTAACTTTAATATAACAGACATCCAGCAAAGCTCCATCAAAATGTAAACCATCTTCTCTGGTCACAATATACCGCTCACCCTCTCTAACCAACCTCAGTCTGAAACTGGACCTACACCTAACATTCAAAAACTACATCAAACATCTGTTAAAGCATGTGTTTTCCATCTTAAGATCGTCTCAGAGCTCTGTCCTTCCCTCACTGCTACAGATGCAGAAAAGCTCAATCACAACATTGCCACCTTGAAGCTTGGCTACTGTAACACCCTTCTCTATGGGATCCCCAAAAAACAGTTCCAAAAACTGCAATCCATTTAAAACAGTGCTGCCAGTGTCTTAACGAGAGTCCATAAACGGCAACAAATCACACCAATTCTCCATAATCTCAACTGGCTCCCCATCACATCCAGAAGTCAATATGAGACTGCTCTCATCACCTACCAATGGATCCACAAAAACACCCCTGACTACCTTAAGGGTTGCCTGTAGTGAATTTTCATAGCTAGCACTTTAAAAAGATCACGTACAATACCAGCAGTTCCGTCAGGTTACTTATGTCACAGCTCACTGTCAAGTACGCGCGAGTGCAGTCCGTCAGTCAGTCATGGTCAGAGACATGTTTCCTCCTTCACAGCTGTTTCAGTACCAGTAGTGACGAAGCCTCATTGTTTTGTCCGTTTACCAGGGCTGTGATGGACTGGTCACTGACCCCGTGCAGCAGACACCAATCTAAGATGACACATTATCAGCCAGTGCTGGGTCACATCCCTAGGACAATAGCGGGGTGCAAAGCTTACAGCTGTATAAACAACAAGCGCAAACTCGTGCTTTTCACTCAGTCTCACTCACTAACTGCTGGTTGTTTACTTACACCCGTCTCCTGAAAACAACGATGGTAGGTCACTTCCAGTCGGCAATGTCTGCTCCCCGTAGGTTCTGCCCCCACACGTAATTCACGTAATGAAAAAGTCCAGTGTGGTGCATTTATAGTGATTTTTTTTTTTTTTTTTTACAGAATTTGCACCTATCTTGCTTATAAGTAAATCACAAAGCACAATTAATGTTGTACACATGACTAGTACAGGTTCATTGTAAGGATGCCTGACCAGTACAGGTACACTTTAAGGACCTCCTCATCCCTCATACATCCACTCTATACCTCCAGCCCAACAGCACTAACCTCCTCAGGACATTCCTAAATGCAGTTCATTATTACCCCGCCCGCCGAAGGTGAGGCAAGGGGTATTGTTTTTGGTTCGGTTTGTTTCTGTGCTTGTTAACACTCCAGCAGCAAAACTATTGGTTGAATTCATACCAAATTGACCCAGAATAGACCCAGAATAGATCTGATTCCATTTTGGGAACAGTAGGTCAAAGTTCAAATGTTTTATGAGTTTTTTAAATCTTCTTCCTTCTCCCCTTTATTTATAATGGGCGGAATTTCAAATGTCTATAAAAACATTAATTTTGTTTCAACTTACTTCAAACTTGGCACATATAGAGGCAACTGATATGCTGACCACATGCATAGACATGATGACATCAGCTGGATCGATGCCAAAATAAGATACAATACATGTGAGGGGCGGGGTTTGTTGTGCCTGGCACCATATGTTATGTATTGCATGCATAATTACCTTTTGCGTCTCAATGTGTTTCTCCAGAATTTCCTGCTTCTTCTTCCTCACGTCCTGCTGTAGTCTTAGAGCTTCCTGTGAGAAGAATTATAGTATAATATGATCAAACACTACTTTTGATTTTTAAGTGTGGAAATTCAAACAGGCTGCCAGTTATTGCATCATCCCTTTGACATTTTTACCAGATAAACTCTGTCCTTGCTTGTGAATCTTTTCAATCCCATTCCTGCTGCATTTCTCTCACCTGTTTTTTCTTTAGGGCATCCTCTGTGGTTTTCTGTGCTGCTTTTAAGGCAACAGGATTGTATACAGTCTTTGTGAGACCCATGGAAGTGGAAAAAACCTTAAAAGGAGAGAAGTACAAAGACATGAAATGACTTTGACCATATGAGCAAGGGGGAAATAAAAGACGTATAAATACAGCAAAAACAGTCAAACACATGAGCAACCACCCACCTTTTCAACAGGAGCTGCTGGTTTGGCTGAGAAACCCAAACGGTCTTTCACCGACACTTTTGAAGGATTCTGTATCAGTGGTAGGAAGAAAAGGCGTTTATACATACATTCTGCAGATTTTGATGAGTAAATGGGAGAAAGCACACCTTTACCCCCACCCCCATAACCCACACACACCTGAGAAGCTACACTGGAATCTTGAGAAGGTTCAGAGCTCACAGTGAGCAGGGGTCCAAGGCGGTCTTTCACAGACTGTTTAAGGGATGTGGCTGAGGGCTGCTGAACATCAAAGCACATATAAATGTAAACTACATGTTCATTATTAGCGATTGTCTTGAAAAAGGCACAGTGTGACAACTCTGATATTTCCATTCTAATTTTCTTGTCATTAAGTGCTTCTAGTGCATGTGCAACCTCTACTTCAGTTACTGACATACTGCGTCTTCTAGAATAGGCACTGTACCATCATGACCAAAGACTTGGAACAAGACAAAAACATTTTTTGGACATTTCAGGAAGAAGATGCAGCAGCATGAACTAGCCCACCTCATCTAAACTCAAGTTAAATGATGGTTCTCCGCATAATAGAAGTGACCACAACTTCTCTAAATGGCTCTAGAAATAATTCACCATTTCATCAATACTGAAAATGCAACTCACTATCTTATTTACTTGCGTAGGTGTAAGAAGGCAGGTTTTCTGAAAGTTACAGACTGGTGTTTTCCAAGTAGTTGCAAATTTTCAGTTTGTTCCCTTATGAATATTTGGTCTATGGCTTTACAGTCAAATGTGACAGCCATACATCGAGAAGCCCAGATAGTAGGGAAATGTCTACCTCTTTTGCCATTTCCGCAAAATGAATGCCCCTAAATTAAGCCTCTTAAATTACTGGAACTAGCATCACAATCTATTAATTTTCCACGTGTTGCACTACAAATTATCATCAATATAATAATAATAACAATAATAATTTTTATTTATAAGCACCTTTCAGGACACCCAAGGACACTATACAACAAGATAAAACAGACAATGCATAAAATACAAAGAAGTAAACAAATAGAAGAGTAATTACAATATATTGAAAGGAAGATGTAAAATCAACCTAAATGAACCTAAAACATACTATGTAATCTAGAATTTTAGATAGGTCACATTATTTTTTGTGGAAATACTATGAGGATATTATACAGTTATACTATGCTACAAAAGTAATTGAATTAAGTTTTACCATGGCTGGATGTGGCTGCTGCTGTGAATGCGACTGGCTCTGGCCCTGACCGTGACCTTCAGCTCCATCCTCACGAAACCAGTGCACCCTGATGAAGCGGTTGTTGAGAACTGCCTCGGTGCTTTGCATAGCCCGCTTGGCCTCGTCTGGAGAAGCAAACTGGATGAGTGCCCCCTCTGGATCATTCTGATAGGCCACCTGTAAAAAAAAAATTAAAGCAATACTTGTGAATTTGCATTTACAATTGTGATTCGGATAAACAATGCTAGCTGCATTGTTTATCTGAACACTACCTCAACTTTTAAAGACAAAGCATTATCATTATTATTATTGTTATAAATGAAGGGCAGGTTTTAAGCTCCCATGTGTTGTTTGACATCACCCTAACATAAGTGACTCAGTTTGCCACCATTGCTAACATGCATTAGGTTCCACAAAAAAAAAAAAAATCATAATTTGGTAAAAGATAATATTGCAAACAAGTGAATAATACTGTGGTTTTCAATGGCAATAAGCAAGTGGTTTCTACTTGTTTCATCAGAATATATTCTACTGGCATTGATAAATCTGTCTATGACACTACCATGTGTTTCTCTGATACAAGATTATATACTGCCTCTATAACAAACATTTATTGCACTGGATTTAATGTCATACATTAAGAAAATGTACACCATCAAACTGAGTTCTCTTTCTAGTAGACAGACACTAACCTGTAGATTAACGATGGTGCCAAACTTGCTGAAATGTTCATTGAGTTTGCTGATGTTGTTGAGCTCGGGGGGAATTTGCCGAACCAGCAGCTTGGTGTTTAGGGAGTTGAATGGGGCTCTCTTGTGGTAGCCCTGGTGGTTGGGTTTGTTAAAGTTGGGTCTAAGCAGGGAAGGGAAAGAGAAATGAGACAGGAAAAACGTGACCAGTTTATTTCATCTTATTGTTGCTTAAAAAGCACAACATTGAAAAGGCACCAGGTGTGCCTTTCTTACTTCTCAAACCAAGGCTTCTTGGAATGGATGCCTCCGTCGTGGGAGACTGCCGATCTCTTTCTTGAGTCGGATTCCATAACAATCCTCATACTGTTATTTGGGATTTTATCTGGTGAAGGAAAAACAGTGGCAGCTTAATTTCAGAACACAACTAACCACATCACACACACCACTAAACACATTCACAGCTGCATGTGGTAGATACAAAAACATGGCTTTCAAAAGTTACATCCTGCTTAGGAATTCCAGCAAAGTTTCAGTTCTTTACTTTTGGTGAACAATACCTCTCTGTGGCTGGTCCACCTCTCCCATGGTCAGGCCAATCAGGTTAGGTCTCTGCGCATTGACCCTGTGGCGATAGACAGGCCTGGAGGAACTGGTGATGCTGGGAGCCTCAGGGTTGTACACATCCGTCTCATAAGTGTCTGAGCAGAAGAGGATACACTTGTACAAAAGCACTGGAGCCATTTTTGTCACGATCATATAGGTTGACAGAATGTAAATGACTTCAAACACACAATCCATACCAGAGGTGAAGAGTGGTGCAGAGGCCTGGGGGAGTGAGGACCGCATCCCAGAAGTGACAATAGTGGGAACAGAGCTGGTGATGGAATTGGGAGGAGCATCCATGCCTGCTGGCTGCAGTGGAGGAAGTGGAGGCGGTGGGCCTGGGTCAGACAGAAAACAAAAAGAGTTTTAAAAACAAACAAAACAAAAAGTGCCACATCAGGTCAAACAAATTTTATAAATGAATGTTAGATTGATTTTTTTTTCACACCAGGTAGCCAGTCCTTTTTCCCTTTTGGTTGTTTAGAGAATAACCATTTTTAAACATGCCAATTAATTTCCAAGACACAATTAATAATAACTCACCAACTCCAGTACTGAATGAATGAAATGAACAACAAATACTGTTTTGCATCACCAACTTTCTTCAAAAAGAACTTTGAATTAAAAAAAACAAAACAAACAGAACTTGCGTCAGCTTAAAGTGCCCATACCATACCAGTACTCTTTTCACTGTGTATCAACAAATCTCTCTTAAAGGATAGTGTGTTCTTTTTTTGAATATATTGCCTTTTCTTATTCAAACAAATCTCAGAATAAATAGCTTCATGTTATTGTACAGAGCAAGTGAAATCCAGTTGAAAAAAAATGCAGTATATCCAACTTTATCCACAAGTCACACTATGTCAATACTGTCGCAGTAGCAGATGAGGGATTAGTCATGACTCAGTTTAGCAACGTGGCTCCCCTACATAGAGATGCGTGACCTTCATGTCATTTGGCAAGTCACCTACCATCATTTTGTTCTTTGGACTCTTTATTTCTTCTTTAGTGAGTTTGCTGATTAACATTACTGTGTTTCTTTTATTTTGTTACTACCCTTGACTACCTGTTTTATAACTTGATACACTAAATGCTTGTACTACAATGCACTTAAAACATTTCCCATTTGTCAGTGTAATTTTATTACTAGGTTCATGTTTCATTAGGAATCCTACCTGCAACAGGTGGAAGGCTAGGTGGAAGAGCACCTGGTAGGGGCACAGGAGGCCGCAGATTCACAGGTGGGGGGTTCATGAGTGGTGGTGGTGGTGGGAGTCCTGGTGGCGGAGGGGGGTCCACACCAGGAATAGGTGGAGGTTGAAATGGAAGCATATTTGGCAAATTGACATCCTCCACTACAACAGGGTCACTTCCATGGTCGAATGGACACATGTCCCCTCGCATGCAAAAGCCTTTCTCTGCAAAAAAAAAAAACACATACAACTTTGAGGAAAAAAAACAAAAGAACTATTGGCATATTTAAAATGTAATTTCCTTTTGATGCAAGCTTTAAAGCTGCTATTAATAAAAGATTTTACCCAGCTTTCCTTACCATCATAGTCGCGGCATCGCTTTCTTTGTTGTGGAGGTGGTCCCCTACTAAAAGGGCCGCGGTCAACAGGGTGATCAGGCCGAAAGTCTGACCAGCTCTCAGTAGTATTGTTGCTATGATGATGTGTTGGGGCGATGACTGTAATGGTGCTGCTAAGTGTTGGCACAGGAAAGTGGGATGTGGTTGTAGCTGAAACCAGGGCAGCTGGCGTATATCCATCACCACTCTCTGATCTATCAACTCGATCATGATCATACTTTAACTTTCCAGAATCTCGTTCTGAGAAGATACAAGAAAATAAACAAAAAAATATTGGTGGATCCTTCAGGGATAAGCAGAAGCAACTTTCTCTGTCTCTTTCTTAAGTAACCCAAAAAATGTTAAATGTACTTTTTCATGTCTTGCACTATGTATAGACCAGTATTGTGCGCAACAGTAGCCACATTTCCACCAAATGTCAAAAAAAAGAAAATATGCATAATTTTAATCAGAACATTGTTATATATTTGTCTCTTCATCAGTCCACATGATTTGTTGCAACTATTAACCACCTTGTAGCATTTTATGTGAATATTCAAGAGGATCCTCAGTGTCTGTCAGTTGGACAGTCATGCGCTAAATGCTATTAATACACTCCACAATTTAATGAAAAGAAGTCTTTCCATTACAATACTATAAACATTTATTAATTTTCAAAATATAATCTCAAAAAAATGCATCAGTATAAGAGGAAACAAACACAACAAATTTGCTGATAGAATATGCAATTTATAATCATTTTCATTCATCTAATCAGGTTCTTACCTCTACTCCTGCTTCTGGAACGAGTTCTGCTGTGGGACCTACTCCTAGTGCGATCTCTATCCCTATCTCTGTCCCTGTCTCTTTCTCGGTCCCTGTCCCTTTCTCGATCTCGGATGCGGTCCTTGCTCCAACTCCGGCTACGACTGCGACTGTAACTGCGACTGCGCCCTCTCCTGCGATTGTAGCGATCACGGTAGGAATCTCTCCTTGGTGGGTTCCGGTCATAATCTCGCTTCCTGGAGCGGTCATCCCTCTTGCGGTCATCTCCTCTCCTAATCAGTTGGGTAAATATGATTATTAGTGCAAAATTACTAGATCAGAGAGTAAAAACTTAAGGGTAGATACACATACCTGCTATCTCTGCTGTAGCGGGAGCTCGATTGTGGGGGACTGTGATTCACTCTGCGAGAAAATTTTTTCTCCCTTTCCTCTTCCCGATTTGTCTGTACAGCAAAAACGTTCAGGTTAATAAAGACTAAGGACTGACATTTGACATCACATAAACCTAAAGTATTGGTAAACAAGAATAAACAAGACAAGTCCATACACTACAGTAGGGCCAGATCAAGTGAGAGTGAACATCAGAGTCAAAAATGTTTAGCTTAAGAACTTTATTTTATGGAATTGCTTACAAAACTTCAGTATCACTTGTTGAAAAAAAGATACTTCTGACACAAATGTAAATGCACTATTAACTTTAATAATAATATTTTTTTTCTTGCTTGTATAAGTGATATTTTAAGTCTGTGAATCTGTAGGAACTAATTATTCAACAGTACAAGAATATAGAAAGGTTATGTATAATCAAATTATTTGTAAAATATACTCCGCTATCAGCTGTATATATCACTTCAGTTGTATTATAAATGTTAAATAAAAGTTTGAGCATATTTGTAATGTCTCAGTTCCATCAGCCTTTTATTCTGATACTGAACAAAGTGACAACTGCTGTCCCCACGTCACAACATTTGTGTTCATAAAAACATATCATTTTAACATTCTTATCCAATATAGATCATAATTGTAGTTTAACATCATAGCTAAAGCCCTGTTTCACTTGATATCAATTTCTTATGAGAACAGCATGTTTTGTACATTTGCATAAAGTGAAAAAATTATGTTCCTTTTGAGTCTCCATGTCACACAGCAATAATTAAAAGTATTTTTACCCCAAAATTTAATTTCTGTAAATTGTAACATGTCATGTGAAAGTACTTACTACACCTATTCATACATGTATTAAACATGGAGATAAGTTATTTAGTTTTCAGCACAGAGCTTGTTGAACATGAAATGTGTCCCCATGTTACCGCTTGACCTGGCCCTGTATTGACATTATTGGCAGATTACCTCGTCTTTTTTCAGCTCATCTTTCTCAACTTTTACCAGTAAAGCTGGTTGCTCTGTCTGGGGGAGGTAGCTTTTGTTGTTAATTGCCTCAAAGAGCTTGTCCACAAATTGCTGGGTCTCTGAAAAATTACCAAAAAAGAAAATGATGCAAGTGCCATGAGAAAATGAACCATCTAAAATAACCTGTATTAAAGATCAATATTTAATGAATTTAGTACCTTTCTGGAGAAATACGTCCAACTGGTCGATACAAAGGGCTTTAAGTTCCTTTTCAGTTTTATCTTTTTTCACCAATGCAACGACATACTTGGCGAGTGCAGAGGGATCTGCATCACAGCTGTGAATGTAAAAAAGTCCGTAAAAATTACACCAAGGCAGTGTCGGATTCATAGCAATTCGAGAGACGCACGGACACTTTGTGTTTAAAAGAAACAATTTCATTTTAATGTAAGTTAGCAATACATAGAATATCTCAGTCTGACCAAGAATGGCAAGTCAATATCAGAAAGCAACTGTGTGGCTAACAGCTTAGCAGCGTTACTTACATGGGCTCGAGGGTTTCAGACAGCCATGTTTTCAAGGCATCGAGGTTTTCAATGAACATTTTAGATCCAACCGAATGTTCTCTCCACCACAGCCAGAGTTAACGTTATCTACGGTAACGTTACTTGAGTGTTTAGAATAACAGCCGACATTAGCTAGTGATACTAACCACTTCAGTAAAGGTAAAAGCTGCGATAGCTTAACCGCGTTTACGTTGGTTAGCCAGTGTAAGCTAGCATACGTCTTTACAGGCCTTTAAACGTGTTGTACAATTCCTCTAATATCGTTCAGTGAATATTTTATGAAAGCAGAAGAGGGCTTAATATTTGCCAAACGTTCATATGACCAATTCTGGGAGATGTGGAGTATTTTTTATCCAGTACATTTAAGGACTATCCACTCTCAGTTTCCTACTGTAGCTCCTCACACTAGCTAATGTGCCATGGCGAATATTTACTTCCCCTTGAGATCTCGTCAGCGAAATATCGCGAGTATGTACGTTCTATGAAATCACGAGGGCATAAAAGAACGAGCCAAAAACTTAAATCTGTATTAAAAACACATTAGTTATTCTTCTTTAAATAATTCACCGTACAGTTTAAAAGCAGATAGATAGATAGATAGATAGATAGATAGATAGATAGATAGATAGATAGATAGATAGATAGATAGATAG
>JAPQRP010000019.1:31026983-31059610 GCA_037367295.1 Apogon hyalosoma | reverse complement strand
TAGATAGATAGATAGATAGATAGATAGATAGATAGATAGATAGATAGATAGATAGATAGATAGATAGATAGACTGTTCATGAGCAGAGTTCCAGTGGTAGAGAAGGTGCTCATTATTGTTCTTCATGGACATCACTTTCTTAAACATCCTCCTCTCCACCTTGGTCTGAAAATTGTCCAGCCTCAGACTGAAAACAGAATTTCATCAAGTCTGTTGGTGTCGCTGGCTCTGATGCTGCTGGCCCAACACACAGCAGGTATTGAATAACACTGTGGTTTTCATCCACATTTTCACCCAGTGTGTACAGGAAAAGGTAGGATAACCTTCCTGACAGATTCACTGTAAATATTAATAATTAACATGTTAACATTAACACAGTACAGTGTCCCAAATTTTACCCACTGTTTAAAGTTGTGAATTCATCACATATCTTTTGCATTGTCCATATTATGATGACTTCACAATCTTGAATATGTAATTAAATGTCCATTCACAATCCCTAAGTATTTTGGTGATAATGGAAGAATGGAGTGATGGTGGGTTTGTTTCTACAGCATGAATAAAGGAAGGGCAGGGTGGGTTGTTTTAGTATTTCATGTAATCTATGTTGGCACAGTTTGTACATAATGATCTAGCATTGTTATGTAAAATGCTTAACTGAGTGTCTTGCATGTACTTCCATAATTCCTGTGATTTAAATTACATATGTGGTATGTTTGTGAATTTTAAATGAGATCGTCTCTGTTACCAAAAACCTACAGGTAATGTAACTATTGATTACATCTACAAAACATTATCAAAGCTAGTGATAGCATCTAACATGTGACTTTAAGAATGTGACTCCTTAAAAGCAAAAGAAAAAATATTTCATATTACTTGTTTTCTTCTTTTCCTTTTGTCTTTCCATTTTCTTTATTGCAGGGTCCGATCAAGCGAAAGTGAACATCAACATGAACAAGTAAATTTGCACACATCATTTATCAAGTAGGGTAATTTTTTAGCTAAAAAAATCTATTTTATGGAACTGTTATCCTTTTTAAAATACCACTTGTAGAAAAACGTTACAACTTATTTTATTGATTGTACGTTTTACACTGTAGCCATAGCTTGAATTTGACACTAAAAATTAGATCTAAAAAATTTGAAAATGTATTTAATCTGTTGATTACATAGATGATTGTTAAGTTTCAAGTATTAGATTTTCATTATTTTGTGAATATTATTATTTATGAGTTTGAACATTTGTGAGTTGCTTAAAAGGCCCTGTCCACGTGTTGCCACAAAAATACCAATTTTTAATTTTCAAGTTACTTATTATTCAGATATTTGAGTGAAACTTTCAGAAAGTAATGATCTTTTGATACATTTTGGGTGATGCATACAATGGCAAAGAACCATCCACGTGTTACCACATTCTCATGTCAATAAAACAGAGACTTTTCAATATTTTACTCCAAAATTTATTTTCAGCATAGTTGAACATAATATCTAAAGGTTTTGTCCTGGTTAATATCAGTTTCTGTCGAGAACCACGTTTTGAATATTTGTGTAAAGCTTAAAAAATTTATATGTTTCAAGTCCACATGTTACCAAGCAGTAATTTGACATTTTTCATCTAAAACTATTATCTCGCCAAATTTTGTTGTACATAATGTTAAAGTGCTTATAAATACCTACTCAAATATGTTTAATACATGCATATAAGTTACTCTGCTTACATGACACAGACTGTTGAACACAAAATGTGTCCATGTGGTACTGCTTGATCTGACCCTGCGGTACTTTTGATTTGATCTGTACCTGTTTATTAACTTCTACATCTACACAGAGACCACACAGTGTCAAAAATCATTACATTTTTATTGTTTCCCAGTTTAACTGGAACTATAAGTGAAATGTATAGAAATACACAAAAGCAGATAAATATGAATACTTAAATGCTTCTATTTTCCTCCATTCAAACCAGTGTAGCCCTTTACAATGACATAATTCAACTTACTCTTCCCTTACAACAAACTGTTCTTTAACATACATTTCCTTTCTATGACAATCATCAAATATGTGGCTTTGTAAAACTATAATCTGTTCATCTAAATAACATGTAAACCACAAATATTGAACATTTCATATTTGAAATATACAGTGAGAAAAAAGATATTTCATTACAGTAAACTACTGGAGTTGTACCTATCGAAACACTCACTTTTGATGACTGTTTGATTAATTATAACTCATAGGATAATATTACTTTTAAAAAGCCACAAACATGTCTTGTTTATGAGACTGACTAAATAAATGATTAATTTACAAAGAAATTAACAATTTATTTGTCATCTCTTTGTGAATCTCTCTTTCTTTCTTTCTGGTAATAAAATACATGAATTAAAATCATAATGCAACTAAAAGTAATTTAAAATTAGTTTTTTGTCTGAGTAAAAAAAGAAATGTGATTAAATATTATGGCTTGCAATACAAGGCAAGCAGAAAGAAAAAGCTCATTATATACACACACCAGTTAAAACAGTTCATTATCAGTACATTCATATTTGCCTTTCAACATTCTCAGTAAACTGCTTTCTCTTACTAAAGGAGGAAACATTCTTATGTATGTTCTTATGTATAAACAACACTATTATAGAAGGGATAGAGCCAAATTATTCTGACTATAGTTCATTTTTCCATCCACTATTTTGAATACGATGAATGGAAGGAGCAACAGTCCAAACATACTGTAGTGATTTGCAGCAATCAAAAATATATATGCACAAGAACCAGTACCATTTCTGTGACCGCCTCACTATTAAACCAGAGAGGGATAGACCGAGTCCTTGTCTGAGTAAAAGTTCAGTCTTACATCACTTTCTACTATCTAACAATGAGATGTGTACTAAAAACAGTGTATTCAAAGAGGCCAAATTTTGGATGAATACAAAACATACAGTACAACAGATGTTATACAGTGGAGTTTGCATCTAGTTTTCCCTGTCAGTGAATTTCAGGTGAATCGGAGCAGCAGGGCACAGCAGACCATGGGTTTTGGCTTTGACATCAGCAGTAAGAGGAGATACAGCAATGTGAAACCTCTGAATAAGCTGCAAAAGGAGCAAAAACACAGATGGGGATTAGACTACATTTGTCTTGTGTGGTAACAAAATGTAAATATTAGGAACACATTAGCAGTTGTTAGGTTTGTTTATGTGACTTTAGAGGGGATCAATTCCCTACCCTTGTGAGAGCTAGGTGCATCTCCAGCTCTGCTATTCTCCTGCCAATGCAGCTTCTGATACCATAGCCAAAAGGAATTGAGCCAAAGTTGTCGACATGATCTGTGGAATCTTTCCTTATCCAGCGATCCGGTCGGAAGTCTAAAGCATCTGTAAAGTTCTCCTCATCGAAGGATGTGGAGTAGTGACAGAGAGCCAACTGTGTCTAACAAAATGAGGAGACAGGGAAATGTCAGCTGTGTCCTGAAAACAGCTGTGCCATTGTACATGTATGAGAGAAAGCAACAAAGATGTATGAGTAATGCAAGATCACGTTACATCTGGTTCCACTATAATGTTTTTGGCTGACTCTGATGATTATTCTCTTTACTTCGACACATGCACACTATAAAAATCTATTATTTCTCTATCAGTTTTACCCCTTTGGGGATGAAGTATCCGCCCACCACCAAGTCATCTTGGGTAATTCGTCCGTTGCCTGGGAGAACTGGAAAGAGTCTACACCCAAGGAGGGGAACACAAAGAAAATTATTCAGCAGCACTAGGGGTGCAATGATTCTCCATATCCACAGTTCAGTTAAATATTTGAGGAGTTCATTATGGAACAAGTTGTTCATTTGACTAAATCTACTCAAATTTGGAATATGAAGAATGTAGCAAATGTTGATTACCTTTACAAATTAGCTTCACATAAAATAACTAAACAAAATTTTAAAAAAAGAATAAAGAATCTCATATGACCTCTCTACACATTAAGAACTACGTAAATAAAAGTAAATAAATAATAAAAAAAAAACACTGATCAGATTAGTTAACTGTTTAACATAACCTAAAATACTCAATGTGCCACATGCATTTGGAAGACAATAAAAGATCATTTATAATAGTGGTATTTATACAGCTTTCCCTAAGTTTAATTAGAATGATATTATGATTTGTATCACAGATTCGATATCAGTTTGAGCCCCATTAACGCCCCTAAAAGCACTATACATTAATCTTATCAATATCTATAAAACAATACGCTACAGAAAGAGACATTTCAGTTTTCATGTCAGTATAAAATATTAAATATAGGAATGGAGTTATTTTAATGCCCTTTAGAAGCTGTAATGGTCATTTTGTAAAACATTGAAAGCTCTGAAATTGAGCTGGTAGAACAGAAAGAATCTGTAGTTTGTACCTGAGGGTCTCTTTGACCAGGCCTCTGATGAGAGGCAGTTGAGGAACATCTTCAGCTGTTGGTACAGTCGAGGACCCCAAAGTTTTCTGCACTTCGTTGTAGATTTGTTGCTGTACATGAGGGTGCTGTGCTAACAAATAGGCAGCCCAGGACAGGGTGAAGGATGTCTACAAGAATGAAACATATATGTTTTTAATTTGTTGTATGGATTTCTCTTTGGATATTACGTGCAAGTTTAATTCATTTGATTTAAATGTCTTCTGTTTCCTGGTTTTGCTAGTGTTTTGTAACAAATCTGACTGCATCACAGGATGATAAAAGTTTCTATGAGCTTGCGTAAGTGTTGGGAAACAGTGAGGGACTTGAGAGGGAGAGGGGGCTGATTCCACATGCTGAGAAGAAAATCAAGTCCAATCCACCAGCTGCACTCTAACCCCTTTATTATAAATCCGACATCACTCATCCTATTCATCCATTTCTCCCAAATGCTCCCTAATTGAATGCACTCACTGTCACCAGGCTTAAAAGCATTCCACTGTGCAGTATAAGTCCAATATAATGATCGTACAGGAGGCTGATACACCCAATCTTAATTAATTAGAGCACAAAATAATTACATTTGTGGTCTGTTTCTGATTTTTCCCACGTTTTTTTTTCTTCTTTTTTTTTAAATACACCATTTATGTTGTGCTGTCTGGTCTTTCTCATTTCCTCTGTAAAACCATATCCAAATATTTCAGTTATCTCACTATCAGTTTTTTTTCATATCTCATTATGACTCATTTCATTGACATTTAAATGTCACTGTGGGCAGATGAGCAAATGTTATGAAAATACATGTCATGTTTCCTGTATCATATCTTTGCTGACTATGATGTACGATTTGTTCCCACAGCCCATGTCTCAGCCCCTTTTCCTTTGCCTGTCTCACATCCTCCATCCATGCATTTTATGACATATACAAGCACCAGAAGCCTTGTTATTGTTAAAATTATACTGAATAGAGCCTAAAGGTCAGTCGAAGGCCGATGTCTCCGAGTGGACTAATTAATGATCAAAAGAGTATCTGCCCTTGACCCCCATCCTTTTCACTGTTGTGTCTCCCACCTCGGTCTTCTCCCTCCCACTCTGTCATCACCATTTTACCGTCTAACCAGCTTGGTCTTAATCAACCCCAGCTGGCACAGATGGTGACAACACCTCAGACAAAGCCAGGGAGGAATCATATGACACTTCTAATCCAAATGCAGCTCTAAAATACTCTCCTCCTCTTCCCTCACGTGTCCCCTCATTTTCCAACATCCATTCTATGTCAAACTTTTCTTTCCTTTCCTGTATGATTCCCATTACTTTGGTCTTTCATGAGGCTCTCTCTTCTTCAAACCCACCCCCTATTCTCCCCCTCATCTTCGCTCTGCCCAGCCTGAGCTATAACTCTGACTGTGGCTAACATGTCTTGACAGCTCTAGTGTGTGCTGAGTAAAGGCAAATGCACCACAGGGTCAGGTAATGGCTCAGCTAAGTCCACCCCCTACCAGGACATGGCCGTTGCAACAAGTTCAACAAAAACACACACCCCTTTATCCTGTGGCCCCCAGCTCAACACAAAACACTCTACACCCCCCAGTTCTTATTAATCTGACAGTACCCCAAACAAATTAGTCAGTAACTACACACATGTGCACACAATGCAGATGCAAATGTACGCACACACAAAGGTAGTCCAGCAGTGAAAAGTAACTCTTAGGAAGGATTTTAATAGTATTGCAAATTAAATGCCTGATATCAGACATATTGTGGTGTAAATTATTAAATATATTTATGAAAGTCACTTAGTTTTTCAAATTGTAGCAAGTGGTAACGCAAGAACACTCACGCCAGATGTCTGGTAGTAGAAAAAGACAAAAGCCCCCCTGTGTAGATCTAACAGACGGAGGCAAATGACAAGAAACAAAATCTGAGTGAGAACAAGTTTGTCAGTGGGATACTTTGTAACCCCCGATTCACTACTCTGACCTGACGCTGGCACAGCTACACAGGCATGGATGTGGCGCCAGAAACCCAACCCTTGAAACTCAACACTGACTCAGACACACACGTGCGACTCCCAACCCCTTTACATCCTGCCAAACCTCAGCTCATAAAGCCCCCTCTGTAAATATTATCTGACACTTCTGCATTAATACACACACACCGTGTCAACTCCAGCCAGAAGCATCTCTGTTACATTGGCATAAATCTCTTCCATGCTCATCTCCTTGGTAACAAGCATGTGCGTGAGCATTCCTCCCTTCACCTCCTCTCCCCGCTCGAGTTGGGCCTTGATCTGTGCAAATCTCTTATCAACGTGAATGGTGCCTGGGATTACACAGAGAGAAAAAAAGGTGAGATGAATGGAGAGGGGAGAAGGTGGAGTGAAGGGGAGGGGACAAAAGGAAAGGAAAGAGAAGGGAGAAAAAGTTATGTAACAGGGGGACCTCTTACTCCCACAGTCCCATTATACAGCAGGAGAGATTTATATGTAAATCAAGATTCCTTTCAGTCAGTGCCAGGGTATTTATCCACTGAATTAAAGCAGACAGTTTTTGACACCAAACAGTCATGGGTTTATACTAATGAAAAGGTAGTATCAAATATTTTTAAACAATTAAAGCCATTATTTAGTCTTAACGGTTGCATTTAGGGGTGAGAATTACAGAGTAAATCACAAAATGTTGCCCAAAACAACTTTGGAAATCGCAAAAATTAAAATGTAAAAAATAAACCTAAGAAAGAAAAAAGCGGAGTTATGCATTTATGCACTGCACTGTTGGAAGTGTCCTTAACACATAAACACTGATTGTAATTTCTGTGTTCACATGCACTGTGTTTTACTAAAGAGTTTATCTGGCACTAATATAATAACTATACCATATATTGTATAAAACAATATATATAGAAATACCTGTTACCTATATCCTCTATGAGCATGCAGGAGCTTTGTTAAGCCTGTGGCAACGTTGTAGCTCCTGATGTCTTAAAAGATATCACAACATACAAATGGAAAAGTAAAATTTATAACATTTCCTTCTCAGGATCCAGTGTTTGAGCACTTGTAGTAAATTGCTGGACAACGTGTAAACTACAAAAAGTCTTGTAAAGGAAAGACCACACAGTTCACAATATAAGGAAAAGACAGAATATCTGTACATTTGTGTGCTACTAACGCCAAAAAAAAAAAAAAAACACTTACTAAATTTGAAAAGCCCATCCCAGGAGACACAGAACTCCTCCCACGGTTTAGGGATAATGGGACGGAGCCACTTGGGGATTGCCCCTGCATACATTGTAGTCTTGAAGGAGCTGAACATGAGGCTCAGTGCATTAATGTAATCTTGAGTTTCCTTGGGAATCTCATTTTCCAAACACCCCAGTCGAGCTTCATATAAAATGGCTGCTACACCTGTAAAGATAAAGAAAAGCTGACCTTGAGTGACCTGCCTCCATTTGTCTATTTATTTTAGAATCACACTGACAACTACAAGAGCTCTGAAGTGGAAAGCATCACAATGTTACAAATCTAAATGGAAGAATAAGTTTCACTTTAACATACCTTTCCTTTTACTCAATCATCTGTATAGAGTACTACACACCCACTTAGGCCTGTAAGCTCTTTACCTACCTTCCATAGCATATTTGAAGAAGAGGTCATTCACGTTGAGGACAGTTGCACCATCGGCTTCCTGGGCACGTAAAATGCAGACTCTCTTAATCAGGTCATCCAACACATTGTTCACATCTCCAGAGAACACGGCTACATCTCGTGGACGCATTATGAGCCGTCTGAGTACACTCCGCATTTTAAGCCAATCTTCTCCCTCCCTGGAAAACACAATACCGGATGAATGGTTAGAAACTGGTAGAAAGAAATGGCCTGATTTTAAAGGTGGTGCAAATGTTACAGACAAATAGGGTAGGTGTTGTATTTCAAGAACAGTAAGGAGCACAAACAGTGAAAGTGCAGCATCAGCATGTGTGGATGTCGAAGATCAAATTTATCACACTAATCCTACAACAGAAAACCTGAAATAAAGAACAATGGGATGAAAAGTGACACTGAACTGGCAGCCTTGAGGGAAATGTAGTCCAGACACAAACAATTCAAAACATTGTGTATTGTGACATCCACATGCATGAAAACAAAAGTGACTACCCCTCTTTGGGTTTAAGCTGCTCAGATCACTTGGATTGGTCATTTCCAGTGCTCTAGGATCAAAGGTTAAAAAGGACTCACGCTGAGATGAGGCCAGTTGAACGGCCTCTCATCTGTCTGTACTCCTGCCAGGACTCCATGTTGGCTCTTTGAGGGGCCACGCCCTCTGCCCTTAACACCTGGGCCACCAGTTCACGGTCCGCAACAGAGACCACCAGCTGGGGCCCAAAGTAAGACTTGAAGATTTTCCCATACTTCTTCCGGTGATCCATCTGCAAAGCAGTAGGCACCATGGTTATCTAACAGGCAAAGATGATGCATAGCTGACTAAATGTAATTACACTGTTAAGTTTATATAAACATAGTCCACTTAGATCACTTTTGTTCGCACTTAAGGTTAATGGAATTGTGTTTTAATTTCCACATAAAAATACCTCTACCAAATTATTAATAATCAATGAAAATATTAAATATACCATATGTACACTCTATGTAGTTTACACAGTGATAATAATGAATATTGTATTTGAATTGATGTATCAAAAGTGGAAATTACATTTGTCATTATTAATCAAAAATGCTTGAAAGAACAGGGGAGGCCCAGATTTAAGCTAAGGGTCTAAAACTTCTCTTCTAACAAGATCTCATGTCTGATAACAAGTATTGGAGTATTTGGCAGTTTTCTCCCAGCTCCTAAAGCTTAACCCCTCCCCTACCCCTATCCCCAAGTCCAAATAAAGCTCAGAAAGTTTCATTTTGCTTCCTGAAAAGAGCCATCAGTAATCAGTCAATAATATAAAGTTTATACAAGATACATTGTCGTAGGCCACTAAAATTATTCACTCTAACGGGCAAAAGGTGAACAATTTTCCTCGTGTTTCTTTGATCAACTTATATGAAACTTAGACGAAGAGACAAGATTGTTTATTGCATCTGGTAAAAGGTAAACTAACATTCACTGTTTGATATAATTCAGTTGTTTTACTAAACTCCTCACCCAGATGCGCTTTTACGCAATGATGTGTGCCACATTACGCATTGATAGTACAATAGACGCACTGTGGACACATTAAGGGTCCACGGGACAAACAATACTTGATTTGTCAAACAGGTTTACCTGAATTTCATGAATTCTACCAAAACCATCTCTCCAGAAGAACTCGACCAAGTTAGACAGAGTGCTCGGTCCGGGCATCTCCTTGAGGCTCTTGCCTGTAGTCTTCGTACCGGCTTCCACAGGTCTGATCAGTCTGTCGGGCATGTCCTGCTCCTCAGCCGCGGAGATCCCCAAAGCCTCGCTGGCTGCAGACTTGTGCAAAGTCCGTACATTGAAGAACAGCTGCCGGCCGCTCTGAACATTCTTCCAGCATGCTGTCGCAAAAGGATTCATGCTTGCCATCATTTGTGTGTTTGTCTGTGTATTCGTGCGCAAACACTGTTTTGTTGAAGTCTTTTGCAAACTCCAAAAGCACACAGCTCACATCTACAAATGCATGTTAGCCGCACGTGTAGACTCCGCTTTTCCCTGTGTTGTAATGTAATGTTAGACGGAATGGGATGTATTGTGGAAGTCTTTTAAAGAGTTGCTTGTACAATCTCCGCACTGGAACATGATTGGATGTTCGCTTGAAAAGAAGGGAGGGTTAAGTCTGTATTCGGGTGTGGGCGTTTCCCCTAAAAGCTGCTGGGTTCATAGGGAGTGAGTTACAACGTGCCAAAACACAGTTACATCACACCAATCAATCTGGCTGCGTGCATGCGTACGCCACTCCTCCTCACGCGCACGGACGTACACTATATAAGCATTAACATGATTCATGACACAGGCAGCCAAATTACTTATATTAGTAATAAAACAAAGTGCAATCCTTCCCAAATTCTCTTTCATGTGCTCACATGCACATCGGTGTAGTGACTAATCCTGGGATCCATGTGAGATTACTCACTGCTCTGTTAATGTTTAGCAGAAATATTCAGAGATGTATATTTTGGCAGATAATGCTTCACTGATATGGAGAGTTAGTGGGAGGTATTTTGTAACACTTTCCTTAAATCTAAACGGCTGTTACATCACAATGTCACATTTTGATGTCATGGGGAAAAAAAAAGTTGTGCTATTATTCATTTTAAGGGGAACCAGGTGATGATGCTATAATAGTTTTGACTCATAGATCTGGAGGTGGACACGGTTCAGCTGAGATCCTCACTCAAGGTCATCTTTAAAACATGGGAGGTTTTCAGCAACTTACAGGAAAAATGAATTTAAAAATACAAATCATTAATAGCCTTTCTTTTAAAATAGATGCATGTGCACACATTTAAATACCTCGATGTCTCCACGTGACTAATATGAACACTGCTCTTTAATTAGATGATCCCTCCTCTCCTCCAGTTTCAAATCCACTCCATTACGTTTGTCTTCACTACTTTTTACTGCCTTCATGCCAACATGGCCGAGTACAGAGTGGACACAAAACAGGGATTAAACTGACAGGCCACAGACAGAGCCATTCAGTAAGAATCTTGTTTTTCTGTGTAGCTCAGGGTGTCTGGGCAGAGGTGGGCTTTTTCCCACACTCGCCACACTGTGGATTCGCAACAAGCACCAGGCTCAAACTGTTCTTTTTGGAATATCTTCAAGCCATCAAGACGCAGAGGAAGTAGACCCCCTCAGCCCTCAAAGCGTAACCCCCCCTCTTATCCACAGCTTTCCCTTGTCACAACTCCAAGTAAAACTCATGCTTCCTGGAAAAGGGCACCTTAAGCCCAATTCAGTTAAAACACTGCACAAATCTGGAGGATCACTAGAGACTGCATCTATTTGTAGGTTAATAGGAATAACACTCACTTGATATTCTCTGATTTTTGTGTGTTCATTATTTCTTTTCATCCCAATATCTAATTTCCTGTAAGTTAGACAGGCTCAGTCTCTGCCTGTATTTAAATCATGTCTAAAAACCTACTTTTTCTCAGTTTTTAATCAATGAGTGGGATGTTTGGATTTTTGTTGGTTTTTTTTAGATTTCCTATGTTGTTTACCAGATTTGAATTTGTCATTTTTATGATGGGTGTATTTTGTTGTATTTGGCTCACTTTGCATCTTGTGTTATCACAGTTTTACTTATTACTTAAGTGCTTTATAAATAAAGTTGGTATGGTATGGTATGGTAATTCTCTTGAAGTTAGTAGTTAAAATATGCTCTGACATTTCTTTTAGCATGCCTATAAATGACATTTTTTGGACAGTTTCAACATTTCACAATTTGTTTTTTCCTTTAAACAGGTATACATTTACAGCACACAGTATTATAGAAGTGGGTCATTGCTCTAACCAAGAAAAAAAAAATCAGTATCACGTCATTATATGAAAATTTGCCATGTTTGTTTTTTTTTCAGGATATTACAACATACAAGCTTCTGATGTTATGACAGGGGCTTTTTGTTGCTTTAACAATACACTGCCTCTCATGGCATATTGTGAAATGTTTCATAATGTGAGAATGGATTTATGATGTTATAACAAATTTGTAAGTTTGTGCTAATGTTAAAAATATAATGCATCATCCATCAATAACAGCTCAATCTCATCCTGACCCAATGTAAACAACAAGTAGAACTTAATCAGATTATGTAAATGAATCAGATTTTCCAGTTCACCCATTATTTGCAGTTTCCTCATTCACGTAAGTCATCATATGAAACGTTTCACATTATACTGACAAAATTTTCAGATAACAAGAAATGTTATAACTTAATAAAGTACATTAAAAAAAGTCCTACTTTAATGAGAAATGCATTTGGGAGGGAACACAAACCCTGAGGGTAAACAAACCCATATTTAATTATCATTTCGACAGGACTATCAGGATTTTCAGGTAGTATTTAATTAATTCTACAAGGCTGACAATAAAACATCGATGTGCCTATGTGATTACATGAAATACGTGTTGGAGTTTGTTTTCTGATTGCATTCAGCGACTTCTATAGGGTTGATTCTACTGCTCACCAGCAATGCCGCTAGCTACTGGAATTGTTATGGTTCTACTTGTAGGATAATTATAATGTTCTTCATGTTAGAATATAAAGTTGATTTGTTTTTCCTTCTCTTGAGTGATGGAGATACACTTTCATAGGATTCAAATAAATCCTTGAAGAAAATATATGAATGAAAATTACAACAATGGAGCTAATTGGCATGAATTAACATTCATTTACCATTTAATGTGTACAATCAATCACATTTACCAAAAATATGCTTTACAAAACCGTGATTTTCACGTTGAGTTGGCTTACTGAACCACCGAAGACAGTAGATAAGACAGTTAAAGTTACTGAAACATCTTCATCTTATCTGTAGCTATGCTTTAAAGGGTTAATACCAGTTTAACGTCACACCCCTAGATCATCTCACATCTCGTTGCCTACAGAAGTGACATGTTATTCCAACCTGCAAGTCAAAGCTTGCAAGCCAAACTTACCAAAATTCAAAACAACTTCAGAAAGAACAACCTTTTTTTCCCTTATTGTTCATCTGTGAAGCATTTGAGCTGCAAACGTCTGTGTATGAACAAGATGCAAGGAGCACAAACAGGATATTACAAAGCAGCATTATGCTCTGCATTTTTTCCAAGTTTTGAGTCAGCAACCAGGGGGAAGGTCTTTATATCATCACTATCTTCAGGTAATATTTACCTCCAGAGTTCATTCTGTTCTCCAGACCTGGTGCACTACCTGACTACCAGTAGGCTTAGTCCATTCTTCCCCCGTCTTGAGCTGTTAGGGTTTGAGTCAGTGCATCTACTTCCTGAAACGCTTGAAAAGGGGATGAACGCCCTTGCATGTGGCGGAAGCTTTGCTGCCACGACTTTGATATTCCATGTAGACGGTGTCATCTGCACCTGACATGGAGCTCATTGTGCCTGTTCGCCGAGAGATCTGACGAGAAAGTGAGAAAAAAAAAAGTAAGTATTAGAATACAGAAATATATATTTTAAAATAAGATTAAGTAACTGTATGTGGTATCACATTTTTTAGTGTTACAAAAATAGCTACCTGTGGTCGTCCGCCCACCTCCCCTGCCACCGCTTCCTCCTCTGCATCCAGGTCTGATGCAGCTAAAACCTTCTGAAGAAGCTGGTACTGCTCATCTCGGGTGGAGAACATCAGGTCCTCTTCCTCCATACCTGCCAACTTTGTAATTACCTGACAGCAAAAACAGAAAGCAACAAATGAGAATGCTAGTAGGATTTAGCACAACTTTTAAGATTCCCTGAAATTCATGAGAGGTGGGGCTGTGTGCTGAAGGACACGGATTGGTGGAGCACATTGCAGAGTTCTGCACTTACATTCACTCACAATGTTAAAGCCAGTGTGCAGCTGCAAACTTATTTATTGCATTTCTACTGACTTAAAGTAATTTGTGCTTTGAAGATTTGGAAAATGGAGCAAAAGAAAAGAAGCTATGAGAACTGGATGAACAATGAGGTCCCTTTGCCGAATACATTCTTTTGAGCATGTTCAGCTTGCTCCTACAAGTGCATTGCAATCCTCTGTCTGCCCATCCTAACACACTAAAGAATGTATTCACAAATATGCTCAAAAGAGATGGGACCTTGTCGAACTTGTGCCGAATTTGCTCATTTTGAGTTGGCGACTCAAAATAACTAAGCCTGATTTGAATACATTTTCCAGAACTTTGAAGTGTGGTGGACACACAAACCCCACAGATTACCAGGAATTCTTTTACTCAGGTAAATAAATTCCTGGTAATAAAAGTTCCAAAGGAATGTTGGTGGAAAAAGGGCTACAGTGTAATTTTAATGTCATTCCTATAATTCCTACAAGCAAAACTCTACACAGATGAAAGATCCTCTTTATAAAAAAACCTTTTTTCTGACTCATTCTTTGTTTCACCTGTGTGAAGCTAAATTCCATACTGAATGACAATATTCACTCTCAGATTTCTGACTTCCAGTGCCAGACTGAATCTGATGAAACAGAAAGATTTTCAATAACCAGTGAAGACACAAATAATCACTGAATGCTTGAGACGTTGCCACACCTTAAAGCTGTAGCCCTGGTCCACGAGGAACCTCTGTCTCTTTGTGGAATAAGCCATCTCCTGGGTGTCTTGAGACACCAGTGAATAAAAGTATGCATTATACTCTTCTGCTACCATTCCTACACAGGAGACAGGTGATGAGAAAGAAGATCTTTGTTCATGAATGTCAGCTGGGAAAAAGTCAACAATATGTGTGAAATATCAGAGGTGGGTAATCCCAGGTTCATCGAGTCAAAGTCCTGCCATGTATTGGTTCCAACCTGTTCACTGAACCAGCCCATTTTGATGAGCAAAACTCCTCATCCAGGTAGATGAGGTAATTAGTGGAATCACCTGTGTTCAGTGAACAGGTTGGAACCAATACATGGCAGGACTTTGACTTGATGACCCCGGGAATACACGCCTCTGTGAAAAATGGACCATGGTAAAAGGTTAAAGTAGGAGTCACTAACTCTGGTCTTCGAGAGCCACTAACCTGCATGTTTTAGATGTATCCCTCTTCCAACACAATTGATTCAAATGCTAAGCCTATCATCAAGCTCTGCAGAAGCCTGATAACGACCCATCAGGTGTGCTGGAAGAGGGAAACATCTAAAACATGCAGGATAGTAGCTCTCGAGGACCAGGGTTGGTGACCCCTGGGTTAAAGGTTAACCTTTCTTGGCTCGTAGGACTCTGCCAAGTCTCTGAGCTTCCTGCCTTCGTGATCCACCATGAGAGGAGATCTGAATAAGGACATTGGCTTCCGGCAAGTCAAATGAGGTGTCTCCAACCTGTATGGTGGCAAAGATATAACAAAGACAGAGTTAATGTTATCCAAGGCAAAATTTTCATTCAGTACAACTGTGGACCAAGGTGAACAGTTTACACAGTATGTGTAAATTATTATGAAAAACTTTGAGAATTTATATTGTTGGCAGGAACCTGATCACAGCAGCCTGAGACTATATGAATTGTCTGAAAACTGATTCAGAATGTAGATCCTCTCAAAATACTGGTGTGCCCTCTAGTGGTCACAAGTGGATTTACAGGATAGAGAGTAGGTCAATGATTCGGCAAAGTATGGAGTAAATACATCAATATTACTCATCCATTTACCTTGGAGATGAAAATTGTGTTGATCTTGGGGTTATGTTTGAAGTTTTGTAAGATCTGCATGCGTTCCCCCTGAGATGTTGGACCATAGATGTAAGGCCTTAAAAGAAAAAAAAAAAATTTCAATTTTTACAGATGGAGAAATCTTATATTGACTATTTACTAAAATGTACTAAGAGCTCATCAGTGACCTACTTGTTGAGTCGAATGGCATACTCCTTCAAAGCAAACACATTATCAGCAAAGACAATAATCTTGTCATTGCGCCGTTCGTGGAAGCGAATAAGAAACTGGCAGGCACGGAACTTGTTGGGATTCATGGTATAGAGAAGGATTCGCTTTTTAGTCTTGATGGCTACATACTCTCTGTAAAACTCTGGAGACATTGGGCACCACACCTAGAGAGCAGACATTAACAGTTAACCACTTTTACACGAACACTGGAGAAAGAAAAAAATAATAAAATCACAAAATAGCCCAAGCAAGATAAATTCATCTTTATTTACATGTGAGCTAAAAGAAATGATTGTGAAAGCAAATCTGATGTCTGTTATTATGATATGATGATATCTTGTGCTACATGTCGCTGATACCAGTTTTTGCCCCAACCACAATTTAAGTCACTTCATAGATTTTCTTAATAGTATAAAAGCTTGTCATTTCCTGTAATTGAGTACAGGACCCACCCTACACTTGGGAGCGTATATTAACTTTGCATCCAATAAACACTCATAGATTTGTAGCCCCCCTGCTGAGGACCTATGAGCCTGTTAGCACTTCTATGCCGACACTGAGTCGTTATGGGTTATTGCACCACAGCTGGGCTTTTTAGGAGGGGGCAGCCTCCAAAGACCCCCATTTTAAGGAAGCACGTGACTACACAAAAAGAAAATCGCACTCCGCAGCCATTTCATGAGGGCTTTAAACTTCAGTGTAGATAGAGTCAAGATCCTTAGCAAATAATTACTTAAGATAATATTCTGTTTTGTACAACAGTACTGCAGTCAATTGAACAAATGAATCCTTTTTCTACAGAGAAATCTTTCTTCACAAAAATCTATGGGATGATCTCTCAAAATATTAAACCCCAGACTCATCTCAAAAGAACAGGTTTTTGGCTGATGATATATGGTTAATTTTTGGTCTTTGTACAACACTTTAAAACCTTCTCCAATTCAAATGGAAAATAATTACTACATATTTCAGAACACCAGAAATAGTGTCCAAGATGGGTCCTCAACATTCCAGTTCATGCTAGAGGCAAAATTCATATAGCTAATCACACCCACATATTTTGGCTTTGTCCTAAGTTTAGTGTGTTTTGGAGAGAGGTTTTTAAAATGAACATCCCAGAAAACTTCACAGTGGCAGTACTAGGGGTAATACCCAAAGGTCTGGATAGAAAGGCAAATAAATACCTCTTGAATAATATTATTCACCGCTGCCTTAAAGTCTATAACAATCAGTTGGATGAAACCAGAATCTCCCCCATAATAATACATGGATTTAAAAAGTTTGGGATATTTATTAAATGGAATACATCACATTCTTACTAAGGCTTCAGAAAACCACCTTTACTAAAAGATGGGAACCTACGTTACCTTTGTTGCTGCAATAATATTTATTGGTGATGCAAAACTCCATGTTGTTAATCAAGATGTTGGGATATTTATTAAATGGAATACATCACATTCTTACTAAGGCTTCAGAAAACCACCTTTACTAAAAGATGGGAACCTACGTTACCTTTGTTGCTGCAATAATATTTATTGGTGATGCAAAACTCCATGTTGTTAATCAAGATGTTGTTATCCTGCCTCTGACTAAGATTTATATCTATAGCCTTAATTTTTTAAGTGGACATTATTTATTTGCTGTGACTGTTATTGTTTTCTTTCATTTCCATCCTATGTTGCCTGTGGAGGTTTGTGGGAATTCACATACAGTTGTGAAAAAGGAAAAGAAACTAACTGAACTGTATTTGAATATATACATTGTATTGTACTAAGAAAAAAAGAAAATCTAATAAACAAACAGTTAAAAAAAAAAACATCTTCCAAGACCATTGTGAATATTAGTATTTAGATGAATGTATGAATGCAAGACTTTGTTGTTAAGTCTAGTGTGGGTTGCACTGTGCCTGACTTTGTTGTTCCTGATGTAAATACAGAACAATATTGGATTAGAGCATAATTAGTAGTTTTGTTAGACGCAAATTTAAATAAGACTGCCATTAAAATAGCCTTATAAAACAACATTAACTTCATATTACAATCAATCCAAAGTCCAGTCAAAATCATCTTTAAGACATTTTAAGGCCTAAAATTCACATTATTGGAAGGATCAGCAGAAACGCCATTATAAAACTGCACAACTCACCTCTGCACACTGGACTTTGGCAATATAGCCATTGTTCTGCAACTCCATCCAGTTGGCTTCATACAGCTTAGGCCCAATTAGAAAGTTGAGGTCCACAATCTTGTCATCTTCTCTGACCAATGTGGCAGTGAGGCCCAATTTGCAATGGGCTTGGACAATGGTCAGAACACGGCGAAACATCTTAGCTACAAAAACAATAATTAGTAAGCTTTTAACTTCATATCATGAAAAATATGTTGCAAACCCTATAAACTCACCAATAACTCAAACTCACCAGGGATAGTGTGCACTTCATCCAAGATAATGAGGCCCCACTCCTGGCTCCGCATCCATTCCATGACCCTCTCTGCTTCCCACGAACGCTTCGTTGTGTGACCCAGCATAGAGTAAGTGCTGATGGCCACAGAGCAGCCAATAGGCTTGTCTTTAGCATCAGAAGTGAAGCGGCAGATTTGAGAGTCATCAATAGTGGACCACATCTTGAACTGAGCCTTCCACTGCTCAACTGACACAGAGGAGTTTCCTAACACCAGGCAGCGTTTTCGTACTGTGCACGCTGCAGTAACACCCACCAATGACTTTCCCGCACCTAGACAGCAAAGAGGTAAAGCACTGAGCAACACACAAGTTTTATGATACAAAAAGATAGTAAAATTGTAAGTTGATGGCTTACTATTCAGATTGAAATATCTGGTAAATACAAATACAACAGTGCATACTGCCTTCCTGTTCCAACTCTACCAGTACAAGGTTTGTTCTTTTTCTTTCTGTGAATCTCTGTTCCATCCTCTCTAAAACGGAACAAAGGATGGAATAAAGATCAACATGTCCCTACACCAGCTGTCTCACCACAGGGCAGCACGATGACCCCAGAGCGAGCACGTCCATTTCCAAACATCTTGCGTAGGCTCTTTTCCTGGTAAGGCCTTAACACAGCAGTGGGTTTCAAGTCTATGTTGATGTCTGGGTTGACCGTATCATTACGAAAGTCATACTCTGCTAGGAGGGGGTACTCCAGCTGAATACAACGTTTTTGAAGCTCTTCAATCATCTCCTATAGTAGACCAGGAAAACAAAAACAAACAAATCAGAGAAGAGCAGAATACCTAAGAAGAGGGTCTTTAAATATGATGTAATTTTCAGTCTCGATTGGAATCAAATCTGACAATCTCAGGTTTCAAAGCTATGTAATCAAAAACATGACTTGAGTTCTTTTAATTTCAGGACCAGTTTCAAAACCATAGTCTATGCACTTCTTTTGTTTCAACAGCATAAAAATAAGCATAATATTGCTATTACTTGAAACTGCTTCAAACTCCAAATGTCCACAGGTCAATTATAAATATGTGTGCTTTACAAAAACTATAATGCTTCCATAAGATCTTTGCAAATAAAATGTATTATCATAATTTCAAGTGAATTGTGAATGTTTTTCTTTTCAAACTTGCATCCTCTGTGTTTGTTGTGGTAATCAGAAAATGGCTGAGATTGTGTAATGCAGAATAGGGGGAAAATTTACAGACATACCTGCCGAATCTCAAATGACACTGTCTGAGTCTCCTCCTCTTCTTCCTCCTCCTTATCCATCTGTTCATAGTAGCTGAAGATGTCCTCAGGAACCTGCTGGGTAGATGCCTGTCCATCACTGGCCTGCTGTGACATGGACGTACCTCCTTTGTCTTGAACAGACTTTGATATCTGTCAAGAAATGAAGAGAATACATTTGTAACTGTTTTTCCACTCCACATAGTAGTTGAATGGTACTGTGTTTGCTCTTACATTGACTTTTCTCTGATAAGCAAAAATTATCCTCACATAGGTGTTCCTGATTTTATTCTGATATGGCTTTGACATTATTTTTTGTGCAGCTGTGTAGTTTGTGTCAGCACATGGTGTAAAAGCAAAGATGGAGGATTAAGTACCGCTGACTTGCTGTGGATGACTTCAGTAATAAGCTCTGTGTCCCCTCCATCGGCAGCACGGAGACGACATTCACGGATGACATGATCCTGCAGGAGGCGCTGGATCACATCAGGGAAGGCGCTCTCCACAAAATACCTGCAGGTGAACAGGCACAGTTTGCATGGAGGGTTGGAACCAAAAAGATACTGATGCAAACCCAGAAGGAATTTCATAAATTAAAATGTTCACTATACCTATTGTGTTTCAGCACTAGCTTCACTTTACCATAGCTCACTGTGCAGAGCTAAAAGGAAGAGACAGATGAAGTTAATTGACAACTACATACACACATATAGTATCATACAGTACACCAGCAAATTTGCCAAAAACCTTCTCAACCTTTCACTTCCATCCTGTTCTCTCAGAATGCTAGATTTTTTTCCATATACTTACTTTTATGAACTGCACAATTCCTTCAGGCACTGTAGTCTTGCTGAGTTTTTGTAAATACTCCACAATATCGGAAGTCTGTAGCCCCACACTGACAGCTGCATATAAGGAATAGGCCGTGAGCTTGTACTCATGGATGTGATTTGGCCTGCACACTGGCTCAGCAATAGCCACCAAGAAATCCTGAGCGTACTTATATACAGGGGAGAAGGCCTCTAGAAAGATGTGTCCATCTGGAGCCTTGAGATAGAGATACCAGAGGAAAAGGGACACAGATATTATGAAGCAACTAAAATAAACATGCCTTATAATATAACAATGGAATCTAGTCTTACCACCCAGAGAGGACGTGAAGAATGATCATTCTTCAACAGCATCTGAACACGGTAGTCTTTGGCTCCATATTCATCCAGTTTAGTACTGGATTCATCCACCTGTTTCCCTGCAGCTGCAGGTATGGCCTCCTGGGACTCATTACCCACCACTTCTTCGTCATCTTCCTCTTCTTCATAAAAACGCTTTTTGGACTTTTTCTCTATAAGGCAAAAAGCGGCACATGGTCAGAAAGAATGATTAGATGAATGACAGACTTATACAAACATGTTACCACTGTAAGTAAAATAAAATAAAATTAAAAAAAATGTTACCACTGTAAGTTAGTGTACATATTTTAATGACTTGTTACCTTAGAGCCTAAACTTGCCTTAAAGACTGCCCTAAACACCACAGTTATATTAGAATAGAGGAAACACAAGCTATTAACTATTAATTTAGCAGCCAGTATTGTGTGATCAAAGTGGACACCCCAAACATTAACTACATGTGTTCTTTGGCAGTGCAGCAAAATATTAACCATAGCAGTAAACCTCAGTATTGTCATTTTCCATGTTGCTACTGACTGTGGCTACATGCTAGCTTAGCTAAGGTTATTTTTTATAAACAGCAGCATCAACACTCACCTCGGTCTCCTTTATCCTTTTTACCCATTTTACAAATGTTTAAACGGCCAATATGATTCACAGCATGTCAGAAACTAAGTTAAAGTCAGCCTAATATTCTAGTGAATTTTACAACGTTCGGAGAGTTACAAATACACTTCATGCAACATGATAGCATGGACGTTATCCCATAAAACCGGTGTCAGACATGGAAATACATTATGAAACACTTCCGTCTTAGATTTCAAAATAAAATAGAATAGGCTTTTTTTTTTTTTTTTTTTTTTTTTGGGGGTTTTATGTTTTTCCCAGACAAAATTGATTAATATATTAGGAATACACTGGATATAAAATTTAGACCTACACTGGTACAAAAGGCTCATCATGAATAATACGTAATACAACAATATAAATTGCAACGTGACTGGGCTCTTATTTTAGTGTATTTTTTTATTTCCGCTTACGCTGTTGCTAAATCTACCAATTGACAAAGTGAAGTTTCACTATCTACTTCCGGTGTAAAAGGTTAATGTTGTGATTATAGTTTCACTGCTTTACGAAATACATTTTCTACTAGTAGAAACATTTAAAGCTGAGTGTTCTTGAATAACACTTGTTATTGGCTAGTATGTCGTCTAATAATCTTATTGGACCTGCTTTGCCACCAAAGCACGGAGTGGAGAGTGATGAAGACGATGATAACGAAGAAGGATGTACGTGCATTTTGTCAGATATGGAGTTAACTTTGTACATTTATATATAATTTTGTGTACCGTTTAAGGTATTGTAAAATAAATGATATCCGTCTTCGGTGTCTTTATGGTGATAATTTGTCCTCTCGTTGATCGATAGTTGCTGGTCCCGCTTTGCCTCCCGGTTATAAACGTGGTGAACCGTCGAGCTCCTCAGATGAGAGTGAGCAGGAGGTGGCAGTCAAAAGAGCCAAGACAAGTCACGCGACTGAAGAGTGGGTTCATTATTTTTGGTAAACATTGAAATACGCTGTCACAAAACAATATACAAACATATGTCTTTTGAACAGGAGTAAAGCAGAAGAAGATGATGGGTTTTTTGGACCAGCTCTTCCCCCAGGGTTTAAGAAACAACAGAGTTCACCTGAGAGGTGAGTAAATGTGTCAAGTGCACGATATTTCAGTTGTAAAAGGAGGAGATGTGAGTGACTGATTAATAGTGGAAGATGTAACTTCATAGTGTTTCTTCAGGCCTCCTGTAATAGGACCAGCATTGCCACCAGGGTTTCGCAGAGCAACAGAAAACGACGATGATGATGAAGAAGATGGAGAGGATTTTCCAGGGCCTGCATTACCTCCAGGGTACCAGGCTCAGCCATCCAGCAGTGAGGGAGAGGATGAAGATGTGATCGGACCCATGCCAGCCAAAGGCCCTGTTCAGGACTCAGTAGCTTTGGACTTTGAGCGCAGGGCACTAAGGATGAAAGAAAAGCTAACAGGAGATGTGAGTTCAATATGATTTTATTATATTATCTAAATTGTCAGCTGTGTGAAACACAATAGTAACAGTGATCTATTTACATAGTGACTTTATTGACAAGAAAAAAGATAAATGTCAACCCAATCTGACATTTACTGAATGTTATTTGTCCAGTGTTCTGATGCCCTTTTCATTGTTTACACCTGTTAAAATAATTCTCCTTTGTGTTTATTCATATCTGTATTTCTGTGTTATCAGGAAACTCCTGAGGTTCTGTCCAGAGAATCATGGATGACAGAGCTCCCACCTGAACTGCAGCATATTGGTTTAGGGGCTCGAACTTTCAAGAAGAGGTCAGGTCCAGAGAACAATGACCGCTCCATTTGGACAGATACGCCTGCAGACAGGGAGCGCAAGGCCAGGGTAGGACACACATAATTCTAATGGGTAATAAGTGACTTTTTTCCAAGTTACAAGTGCCTGCATTTTATTTTTGGCATGTCTATTCTTAAACCAACAGGAGCGCCTTGAGGGTAAAAAGAAGGGTGAAACAACTAAAGACCGTGAACCACAAGTCCCCAGGAAAGACATGGAGATGGCAGAGAAAGTGTCAAAGTATAATGTGAGTGTCTCACAAACTCATTCATTTTTGATTGACTTCCAAATCCCAGTTAGCTGAGGACATTTTTCAGTAAAGGTGTAATAGAATTTTCATCTAGTATTATTGGAATTTCTGTGTATAATCGAGATAAACATCAAAAAAGATCAAAGACTGTACTTGTTAAAAGGCAAAGTATGCAACATTTCTTGCTAGTGATTGTAATCAGAATTGTTCAAATGTGGCCCCTCTGCTTCACTCTGTGAGGAAGAGAAGCAGTGGTTGACCAAACAGTAAATTGAATGTAGAAAGAGAAAGCACAGTTAAAAAAAAAAAAATTCTCATTGTTTTCACAGCAATTTTTCTCAAAAGCACATGTACAACACCCACAGATCACATAATTATAGATGGAAATATAACCAAAGTACACCCTTCCTTCTTTCTTGTTCTCCTCCTTCCTGCTATATTGTGGTGGGCAGTAGAGAGGAAGGAGTCTGGGGTCTTTTGTCTGTCAGACAGAACTGTATTTCTTGTAACTGTACTAAAGTGAGAATTGCAGCTTAATTTATATATCATTCTGCCTGCATGTGCCATGCAATGCTGTTACTGGTTGAAGGTAAAACAAAACATAAAAACATAAACTGCATATAGTTTGTACAAACACACTGCCTATTGTTCATCCTTAATGCAGCAAAGCAAGAGGAAAATAGAAAATTCAGGCAGAGGCCATGGTCTTTCCAGATAAAAACACCACCCAACACCACTGACAGATGGTCAGAAATGTAGATTTATAGGTTATGAGTGTGTGTTTTTAGGGAAGTATTTCATATTTTGCCTTTAAGAAGTCCAACCAGGGAACATCCTCTAGTTAGTTATGATATTGATCTTATTAGTTTGGCTTGGATGCTGCTCCTTAATTATAATAAGAGGAGAATCCTTGATAACAGTGGCAAGTGAACCTGTTAAAGTTTTCCAGTTTTCTGCATGAATTGGGCATTAAACATGATTTGATCTGCATCTAAGTCACAAATATAGACAATCACAATGTGCTCAACTAAATACCACTCAAACAATTAGAATATTTCATGTCTTCACTGAGTACAGCTATGAAATACTCAGTGTTGCAGGAAAGAGTAAGTGTACCCTTAGACTAATGTTCACTTACCTAAGACAAAAACAGATCATTAGAGTCAGGAATTTGCAGACATGAATTCCAGTCAACAAAATGAGATTTGATGCATGGAGCCACTTTGACCCAAAAAAAACCTCTTAAACCTCTTGAATTTGCTCACAAACTGATCTCTGAAGACTTTCAATCAAGAATTGATGATTTGCTTGTGACTGGAAGAGGTTACAAAGTAATCTCATAGGCTTTTAAAAATTCACTGGTCCACAGTTAGACAATTGTCTACAAATTTAATACTGTGGCCACTCTCCCTAGAAGAGGGTTTCCAGCCAAGCTGACTCAAAAGCCAGAATGCTCAGTGAGGTAAAAAGAACCCTGGAGTAACAGCAGAAGCCTTGAATGAATCATTGGAACAGGTTAATGTCTGTTCACGAGTCTACTGTACATCAAGGACTGAACAGGAGCATGTCCAATCCATGACACCATGGAGGAAGATGCTGCTTTCCAAAAAAAACATCAGTTTGCCAAAGAGCACTTCAGCATTTCACAACACTGCTGGAAAAATATTTTGTGAACTGATGAAACTATGGTTGAGTTTTTGGGAAGAACATGCAGTAGTAGATATGATGTAAAAAGGGAATTGCATACTAATATGAGAACATCACCCCCACAGTGAAGTATGGTGGAGGGAGTGTCATGATTTGGGGCTGTTTTGCTGTCACAGAGCCTGGACCACATGTTAGTTTCCCAGGTTTATCAGTGTATTGTACAGCATAACGTCAGGGCAACTGTCCACCACCTGAGCAATGACCTCAAATATAGAAGTAAGTCAACTACAGAATGGCTTCACAAAAATTAAAATCACCTTTTGGAATGACCAAAACTCAGACCTGAATCCAATTGAAATGCTGTCAGTTGACCTTCAGAGAGCCATTCCTGACAGGCAGTCCAAGAATATGGGTGAGCTGATGCAGTTCTATGAGGAAGAAGGGTCCAAAATGTCCCTGGACATCGTTCAGGTCTGATCACCAAAAGCACTTCTTCAAGGTTATTGCTGCCAAAGGAGATTCAACCAGTCATTAAATTTAAGAGTTCACTTACTTTTTCCCAGCAGCGCTGTAACAGTCTAGGTGTGTTCAATAAAGACAAATATTGTAATTGTTTGTGTGGTATTAGGTTAAGCACAGTTTGTTTGTCTGTACTTCTGACTTGGATGTAGATCAGATCACATTTTATGACCAATTCATGCAGAAAACTAGAAAATCTCAAGAGGTCCACATACCTTTTCTTGCAACTGTAATTTCATCTTCTAAACTCATATTTCATTATCTCTCTTTGTCAACAGGAATCTAAACGTGGTGAATCTCTTATGAGTTTGCACTCAAAGAAGATGAAGGAAAAAGCAAAAGAGAAGGCTGACACACCAGTGGAGAGGAGGCCATTTGATCGGGATGCAGACCTGCAGGTCAACCGCTTTGATGAGGCACAGAAACAGCGGTTGCTGAAGAAATCTCAGGAACTAAACACACGATTCTCCCACAGCAAGGACCGAATGTTCCTGTAAGAAATGGGTTACATTTGAGAAAGCCGTTGAGACATGTAGATTTAATGTTTGTACATTATGGACTATGCCTCTAAAAAAAGGACACTCGTCCTGTACCACAGTAGATGAACTGAATAAATGCTGGTCTGTGAGGAAAATGAACTGAACTCAACATAGAGGAAATGTACATTTTTGATTGTTCATGTCACAAAAATTTTAAGTCATTATAAAGCACATTTCCTGCTCTTGATTTTCGACACTCTTTTGAGGCAACTTCATTTGGGACAAAATGTTGTAATAACATTTTGAATCAGTTTAGATGTAGAATGTTTCCTCAGCTAAAGTCATCTGTCATCTCACATTAGACATTTGAGTTGATGTTATTCTTGTCTCATTATCCTCCAATACAATATATCTCTCCTAAGTTCTATCTGTGACTTTTGTTCATTTAGGCACATTAAACACAGTATTTATTTTTTATTGATACAAAGACTCAAAACCATGTCATCTTAAATCTGACCACTCTTTTACCAACTGAATTTATGACATAAAGCAATATGTCTTGATTTCTCAAACCAGGTTATGGTTTAACTGTTGTGTATCTATTTTAAACTGTGTGCATAATGTGGACTTTTTTTTTTTATCCTGCATAGTTGTTTTAGTTTTTGCTGAATTTCATGTGGGTTATTTTTTTTTAATCAATAAAATGTTTTATTTTATGTCATGTTCATATCAATCCAGCTGTCCAATTTTTATGTGGCATAGACACATTGACTATGTGTACTATTCATCCATCAATCCATTTTCTGAACCGCTTAGTCCTCATGAGGGTCACAGGGGTGCCAGAGCCCATTCCAATGGATGAAGCCAGGGTACACCCTGGACATGGAGCCAGTTCATTGCAGGACCGTGTATGTTACAGTCTATGGGGTATACACAGTTAAACAGGGGTCAGTGTCTGGTTATGACTGAAGAGCAAATAACAAATGATTACTGGATATTTGTAGTACTTTAATAGGACCAAGTGTAGACTGTAGGTATATGGGAAATGGAGGCGATGTCAGTGTTACAGAAAAACTAGACAGACTATGGTTCAGGGCTCCATGTCTCAGGACTGGCATTTCGCTTGCCTCATAGCATAACTGCCTAAGTCATATTTTTGGCCAAATTGTGATATCTGCATAACTCCTAGCACTGCTGATTCATTTTTCATCATTGGCTATGACCTGAAAAAAATATGACTTCGGCAATTATGCTATGAGGCTAATGATTTTCAAAATAGCTCCTGGTAATGCACCAGTCTTTCTACATTCTACAGCCAAAGTGATTGCTTGTGACAAAGAGCAATGAAAAGGTAAAGATTTTGGGCTTTGGTATGTGTTTTATGTTAAACAGATGAAAAGCCTGATGGATCAAAGTGTCAACATTACATTTTATCCACTTCTAAATCTGAAAAGAGGTTAAATGTTCACAAGGGTTGTATATTTTCCTCCAGTATCAGTAGGGGGTCCTACTCCCAGAAAGCAAATATGTCTAAAATCATAAAACATTTATTTTAAGTCAGTTCAACTGAACTAGCACCAGTAATACAATGCCAGGAGATAACATTAAATTGGAATAACAAACACACACTTCAATATGATGTGAAACAAATTAGCAAATAGTAATGTTGTAATAATTGAGTCATTTTCAGTACATTCCTTTAAATTATTCACTCTCCGCTGCCTTTCACATGGCTTTGGTGACATCAGCTTTTACAAAGTCATCCAGAGTATACTATTGTTCTTTTTTAATTTGAACAACAAACTCATTATATCATGTTATTGTTCTGAAAACATTATTCTGATATTTGGTGACACAAACACAGATCTGCAACTGTATTATGGGTTCCAACCATAAGCTGGAGATACACAGGATGTCAATTTCATATTAAATAAATACTGGTTATTTTTGTCCATCAAATCTAATATATGGTGCTAATGAAATATAACAATTACATTTTCTTTATCACCTGATAAAACAACAGAGGCATTTGGTTGAAATAGGTACAAATGTGGGCCAATTATTATGTGGGATAGATATTTCCTTTTTAATGTTGACTTGAACTTACGGAGCATAACAGGAGACTGTCATGTGCAAAAGAATTAACAGATTGGAGGACTGACAGTGCTTAACCTTGCTTTTGAGCAAGCAGAGATTATCTATTGATGGAAATATAGATAAATCAGGAAACAAATATGAAAGTGTGGTGCCATTAATGCAAATGTATTCAAGAGGAAAGGCCGATCAGTGTAAGTTGTTTTTCTTATCAAGATATGAGGGCACTAGATTTAATCAACCACTTATTTAACTAGAAAGAGGGGTAACAGGTTTGTTCTGAAATGTATGGCATGCAAAGTGGAGCATGTTACAATGAGGTATAGGATGACTATGAAAGCCTCATCTTGATAGGTCAAATGGTTAAGGACGGACAAAGGAGGACTTTGGTTCTCGCAAATATACGAGATTTTATTTAGTAACATACAACGACATGCCGCTTCATACTCCAGTCCAGTAGGTGGCAGTATACAAATAAACACATTGGGTGCAACTCGCCAACGTAAACAAAGAAAAAAAAATATTGCGCGTTTAGGTGTTTTGGGCGCCTAGAGCCCCCGTACCAGTCTTTTTTTTTTTTTTATACGCATGCGTGTAGTAACGTGTTAAAGTCTCTTGAGCATCATTTCTGAAAATGTCAGAAAAAGGAGAGTTGGATTTAACTGGTGTCAAGCAAAACACCGGTGTGTGGCTTGTTAAGGTATGTTTATGTCCATAATATGAACAGTGTTTTTGATGATTTGGTTAAAAAACATAAAACATAGCCAATCCTCGCGTAGCTTAGCATTTCCATTCTGTGACTGAGAGCTAGAGAGCTTAGCTAGGTTAATGAAAGCGTTAGCGTTACTTAAAATAAACTATGTAGACATTCAACGTGAAATCTGTCTCATGTTTTGTCAGCTAAACCACACTAAAAATGGTGATTAGAATTGCACGAGTTAAAGCTTCGGCATGTGTTTACCTACTGCAAATACGCTTTTGCCAGTTGGCGAATGTTTAAGAGCTAATATACCCACTGACAGAAGATCAGTCATTAATTACAAGTTAAGGTGTTCTCAATATCTATGATACAGACCTTTATGAACTTCAGAACGTCTTGTATATGTGGTGCACGATGATAGCGTGCGTGTTATTGTGAGGATGTCAACAGAATCGAAACTAACGAGACTGTTGTTTCCCATTTACTGTAGGTTCCCAAATATCTCTCTCAACAATGGGCGAAAGCGACGGGCAGAGGAGAGGTTGGGAAAATCAGAATCTGCAAGTATGTGAAACGAGAAGCCAGTCACTTTAGATTTTGTTTAATTTTTGGAAGTGTGTATTAATTAATCTAAACCGTATACATAAAATACCTTTCGAACTATACATCGCAAAAGAAGTGGGAACTGCTCGTGAAATTATGTTGTACTACAAGCTTTGTTTAGATATTATAAGTGTTAAATCACTGTGTTCTTCATTGTCCCTGCCATTCAGTTCATTCCATTTATGCTCTTGTTTTTACTTCCAAGGAAAGGAAACCAGGGAAAAGCAGAGGTAAGTGGATTGTGGGGGACATGTGCAACTTATACGCAATATTGATTTTAGACAGCTCAGAAACATTACTCAGTTCTCCTTTTGTTAATTTAGTATAAATATCTGTTGTTTTCTGTTGGATTACATTAGTGAGTCAAACCAGTAAATATTCACCTTTAGGAGAAGTTTCTTTTTGGTAGATTTTTGCTTAAAAAGCAATTTAAGAAGCAACAATGTTCTTTTTTTTACTTTTATGACTGGAAAGGTGAAATGAATATGACATTGCTGTTTTCTTTAGGTGTCCTTCACATTGAACGAAGAGCTGACTGTAATTGAGGGTATAGATGATAAGACGGTATCTGCACCTCGTGAGCACCCATTCACCATGCAGACAGTAGGAGGTCAGACGTTGGCAGTATACGCAGAGACTTCATCAGGTAGGCATCTGTTTCCTCTTTTCAGCCTGGTAAGAGGGTAAGAAATGTCTGAATGGCTCTACCGTAAAATGAGGCTCTATCTACAGTAGGGCTGCAACTAACAATGAGTTTAATTACCACTTAATCTGCCAATTATTTCTTTAATTAATTGATTGTTTTCTACAAAAGAATGGTGACAAAGGCCTATGAAATTCCTATAACCTAAAGTGACATCTTAAGAGTTTTTTTGTTTTGTTTTTTTTTCTAACCAGTTTCAGCAGTACATCTACTAAATATATTTATTTGGCTCCTGAGTAAGATTGGCAAACTCATATTTAAGATGAAATTTACTTGAAAAGCGAGGGACAATTATCAAATTAGTTAATTACTGTTTTTACAATTGTTTAATAGCTCTAACTTGCAGCTGTATACAAATTTAACACCTAGTGTTATGTGCTGCTCAAGTTGAGCAGTTTGGTAAAAAACACAGAGAGAGAGCCTCTGTGTGGTATAGGCACTCATCCTGCCTCCATGTTCTTTGTGGACCTTTTTTTGGCTTCATTAATGTTTTTTTTTCCTTTGCTTGACCTGCTTGTCTGCGTGGTGTGAGCTCTCAGTACCTTTTTCCAAGAGTGGGAGATTGTCCAAAGTCCTATCAGAGGATGTACAAGAAATGGACATTGTGGGTAAACACTCATTGGAAAACGGAGAGCTGGCTTATTGGAAATTTGGCTTCATCCAATCTGATCTGTGCTTTTGTCTTGTGTATAATTTATCATTCATCTGTTTGTGGTTTCACATTCTCAGTCCAATGTGGGTATTTGATCAGGCACCATGGCCCAATTTTGTATTTGTTTAACATAGAGTAGTTAGACCACTATCAACACAAATCACGCTGAATTTGGAGTTGATTCAATTTGTGCATGGGTTTCTGTGTTTTGTTTTCTTGCCAGTGTTGTGTTATTTGATGGTGAGCTTGCACTGCTGTGCTCACATTGGGACACCTTATTATATGCAAGAGTGTTTGTTTATTTCAGGGCTGCACAGAAAAAAAAAAGCATTTTCTTACCTTGGATATAAATTCTATGTGCAGCCTTGCAGTAGATGTGCCCGGAGTGTGATCTTTGCTGGCTTTATTGAGAAGGCATGCTTGCTTTGCTCACGCGCACGCTTGTGTGCTACTCAACGATGGAGTAGACTGAATATGCAAAGAAGCTTTTTGTGATTAATTATTTTGGTGTGCAACTAAATCCTCTGGGTGTGGTTCTTATTGTTCGATCCCCTCCTTCCTCAATCTTCCATCCCCTGTATTGTCATTTTTACCATCCCTCCCTCCATTCCTGTAGGCCAGTCAGAAGAGAGATCTGATGGCAGCAGCTCAGGTTCGGGGGCAGGTCCAGGTGAGTCCTCCGTTCTCAAGCAAGCAGTAAAAGTGCACCCCTGGGAATCTGACACAATAAGTGTCTGATCAAACCAGAAGGCGTGTGCTTTGGCACTCACTGTCCTCATACAGGTGGTCCACTTGGCCCTGATGCTTAATTAGGACCTCTTCTGTCTCTTTGAGGACACTTAACATTTTCAAGTCAAGCTTCTAACATGGCTTGTGAATGAAAGTGGGGTGAGATTTACACTATGGTTTGAAGTGCTTGTGGTGTTGCAGTTAGTGGTCGCTGGTAATGTGGTGTTGGTACACTTGACAAACTTGTGGCATTCCTTGATAAAATTGTTTCTTTTAAAGTCCTCATGGAATTGAATTCAGTGTTTAAATGTTTTTTGTTTTTTTTAAATATATGCATTTCTTGTATTGTACAGTGACTACAAGTTGTTTTGAAGGTATATTTAGGAGTAGGGCCAGATCAGCAGTAATTTAAGTATTTTTACCCCTGTAAATTGTAACTTGTGAAAGTACTTACTGAGACCTATTCATACATGTATTGAACATGGAGATAAGTTATTATAATTTTTGACGCACTCAATGCACTGTCCGATTTTTAACCTGCCTTTTGCTTTTTACTCTTGTTTTATTGCTTGTTTTATACTTTCCTGTTTGCTGTATGGTGTCCTTGAGTACCAAGAAAGGCGCTTATAAATAAAATTTATCATTATTATTATTATTAACACAGAGCTTATTGAACATGAAATGTGTCCCTGTGTCACTGCTCGATCTGGCCCAGGAGTGGTAGTTTTGATGACTCATTTTCCAGTGAAATGCTTTCTCAAGGTGTCCCCTGCAGATCTGTGAGCTAGTACTTATGGGTCACCACTTGGTATTTAAGGATCATTGCTCCACAGCAATTGGAGCAGATTGGGCTTTTTGGTCATGGGGGGGGGGGGGTTCTCCAGTAAATTATAAACACAAGATATTAAAAAAAAAAAAAAAAAAAAAAAAAAAAAAAAATTAAAAAAAAAAAAAAAAAATTTAAAAAAAAAAAAAATAAAAATAACAAAATAAAACACAT
>JAPQRP010000019.1:30997831-31026883 GCA_037367295.1 Apogon hyalosoma | reverse complement strand
AAAAACACAAGATATTAAAAAAAAAAAAAAAAAAAAAAAAAAAAGAAAAGTAAAATAAGAAAAAAAATCTGTATACTCTATATACATTCACAGTAGCAACTTATACAGCTGTAGTGCAGTTTTTTTTCTACTACATGTTGTATACAGTAGTGTATGTATAACGTAGAATTGCAAGTTTTCTTTTTTCCTGTTTTTGGCACCCAACAAATGTATAATGCAGTTGTGTTGAAAATGATGTCTTCCCAGAGCTTTCTCCATAATAAACACAGTGGTTAACTCTAGAATGAGTGTAGAAGGGAATCTTGACAGATACCTTGTTTTTGCTAACAAACTGAGAACAGGTTTGTTTTCTGGCAGACTAAAGTTATATCTGGAGAACTGAAATTTGATTTGCTCAGTTTAATGTCATTGTAACCTTGCTTCGGGTATGAGTGTTCTTGTATCTGAGTCGCTAAAGAAATGGACAGAAATAAGAAGAGCAAGAATATAATTTCGGTTTGAGTTATATTGAATAATTTTGGTTTGCTGTGGTTTGGTTTAATGCTTGCAGTGTGTATTCTTTAACTTATATGTACATATACTTGTTGTCATAAACATGGGCTGAACGTGCACTGCAGCATAAGAGATGTACATTTTCTACTGATGAGTTAACCACTACTTCTCTTTTTTCAGATAAAATAGCTTTGGAGGGCATGGTTGTGCAAAGAGCAGAGTGTAGACCTGCTGTGAGTGAAAGCTATATGAGGCTGAAGAGGTGAGCAGTTTCTGAAAATGTGCACATTTTAAGAACCATTTTCAAGCAATTTGCAGGGTGACTGAACACATGTGGATTATACCAAAGTGAAATGATATATTTCTTAAATTGAATGATGTCATAATTGAGGCATTTTTAGTAACACGGACAGTTACATAGCTGTTGAATTGTTTTGCTTTACGTCACACTGGCATTTCTTTCAGATCATTTTGTGTATATACAGTATACTTCTCTTTATGTAACAGGTTACAGATTGAAGAGTCCTCAAAGCCTATCAGATTGTCACAACAGCTGGATAAAGCAGTCACCAGCAACTACAAACCTGTCGCTAACCATGCTAACAATGTAAGTAAACTGTCCCATAGTGGAGTACCATGTTTGAGTGATTGAAGTTATGTTTCATACAGTATGCAACCTTCTGTAAATCAACTAGGCTGAACATAATTGTAATCAATGTGTTTGATGATTAGAATGAAACCATATGAAGGCAAAAATCACATGCAAGGAGTTTTCATGGCAAAATGTTTGGTATAAATTAGATGTTCCTTGTACTAAACAAGGCCAAACATGCAAATTTACAGGAATGGCTCCTTGTGGTACATGTCTGTCATAACTGACCTCCATCTGTGTACTTTTCACTACAGCTCGAGTATGAGAGGAAAAAGAAGGAGGAGGGCAAGAGAGCACGAGCAGACAAGCAGCAGGTGTTGGACATGTTGTTTTCTGCTTTTGAAAAGCACCAGTACTACAACATCAAAGACCTGGTGGATATCACGAAACAGCCTGTGGTAAGACTAAAGGGCGGTAATGGGCTTTGGCTTTAGTGCTGTAATTACTTTCACCAGACAGAAACAAAGTACTGGCCTAATGAGTCACATTTGCAATGAGAATTTTAAATGTAGCTAAGAGCACAAAATTAGACTGACTCTGCTCACTAAACACTAAAAAGACAATTAGATCTGGGTCATTTAGACCCAGTTGGCCCGTGGCTGGCAATCAGACATGATCTCAATAACAGAGAATCCACCATATCTTTTGCCTACAATAAATATGCCATTTTCAGAGGTTTTCCCATCATCAAACATACATGGAAAGGAGATGACATTAAACCAATTTTACAGCATGTTTTACAGTCTTAGATATCATGTACATTATATTCATCTTTTCTCATGGTTTTTACCCTCTCCTAGATTTACTTAAAGGAAATCTTGCGTGACATAGGCATCTACAATGTGAAGGGAACACACAAGAACACCTGGGAGCTAAAGCCTGAGTATCGACATTACCAAGGGGAGGAAAAGACTGATGATTAAGTTTCTAACACTCAAGGCCAACGCAACCCCAGCTCTTTTGTCGGGGGTACCTATCCAGACTTGGCTTTGGTTGGATCTCCGAGATCTTATCTGATTTTTATTTTTATTACACCAGGCCTCAAAACACACTGGATGTCGAGATCAAGTGGAATTTTAAACAGAAGCATTTGTACCTTTTTTTTTTTTTTTATTGCACAGAAGATACAGCACCAGGAAACAAGTTGCACTTATACCCATGTGTGCAGCATCTTCTCCTGATGTGGTTTCAGTCTCAAAGCTGAAGCATCCTCTAGGTCAAGTAGAAGCTCCAGCATCCAATTAGTTATCCTGTTCGAAGGCATAGATGTGGCATTCTGTAAGAGGTAAATTTATGAACCACTGGTTCTTAACAAAATATTTCTTGAAGTGTCTAGTTTAGATATGATTTGATTAGAGGGCAACTCAAATCTCATGTGCATTGGATACAGGTGGTTGTTTTCTTTTAACTTTAGACAGCTGCTCCCATTGCTGCAATTCCACCCTGTTTCAGGTGTCCTCAATAACTCATTTCATGCCATTTTTAAGATGTTTTACATTGGTTTATGTAATAAATTTGTTTTAAAACAATAGTGGACCATCAGCTTTTTCTTCAACTTTGTTCATGTAAATATTCTTCAAAATATCCACATTAAACCATGTACAGATTAATACAAGGTTCCAGAATCAGTTCATCCTCTTTAAATTTTAGATTAAACTGCAGTATTTGGTTGGCTCTGGTCCTACTCATCCTGGCAGTAATAAGTTGTTGGCTACAGAGGTGGCAGTACTGTTTGCAATTGCTCCATTGTCCAGGAGACAGAAGTTGCAAATGATTAAAACATTCCAGGCTCGTCATGGGAAACTGTTCACTTTATTTAAGGTTTTAACACAGTGGAGACATGATTTCATGTACTGTTTACAAGGCAAACTCATGTCAAAGGATTAACAACCAGAGACGAGTTGAATCCCTACAGGCAACTCCAGTTGAGGGACCGAGTACCGTCAGTGACCTGCAAAACAATAAAAATATGAATGAGTCAACTCCACAATGTCACATGATGCTTCAGAATCTGAAACATTTACTTCTACAGCAAAATGACGGTGTAATGTGTGCTTTGATCGCAATTCAATATGCTAATTAATGTAGCCTTGATTACAAGAGCAGTATACAGTCATCTTTCAGATATAGAGCATGTATTCCTCAATTCAATCTGTACTGCCATAGAGCCAAGCAGTCAGAAAGCACAAGGAAGGTTGAATTTAGCATCTCTGTGCAAACCAGAAGCCAAGGATGTCTGCTTCAGGTCTATCAGTGGATGCAAATGAAGTCTACACAAAGATGAGACAGGCGCGTACCTACTAGGCAGAACTTCCAGTCCAGCTGCTGCAGGTTCTTCTCAAACTTGGAGACTGAAAAAGGGAGACACGTAAAGTTTTCTTAGAGACTTTGTATTTGGAACAGATATTGTTCTAATCTGTCCTCCCCTCTTCAATCTGAGACGCCACAGAAGAGGCGTGCAGAAAGCGCAGGGACATTTAATATTGCATCTGAAATATTAAAACCCAGGACACCCTACAGCAGGGAGCCCAGGCTGTCAAAGATGCTGCATGTCAGGCTTGAAGGCTCTAACTTTAACACTTTCTGGAGAAAGTAGAACTTCACATACATCTTCACACATGGCAGAGCAGGTGTTGGAAGCCCTCTCTCAGACTCGTGTTGTTGTAACAGACTGTTTGCAGCAGCATCACGGAGATGCTCTGTTCAAATACAGCCATCATCCTCCATCTGGTTCACACAGATGTCCAACAAACGCCCCTTCTTCCTCATCTAGGAGAAGAACAGACAGGGGAAGGGGTGTTAAAGAAAGCAGACATCCTGTTCATTTCAGTTACTAAATGTTTTATTGACGTAAACGACAAGGGCTTAACAACTGCATTTACCTTCAACGAATACCTTTTATTGCTTTACGTTACTGAGAAGTTAGCCTGGCAACACATAAAACTACTGACACGTTTAATTATCCTCGACTAGCAGACGTTACACAAAGTTAACCGACGGAATGACAACTCTACAAAACGACTTACACTAATATTACGACACTAAACCTGGATTCACGAGATTTCCAGTTGGAAATGACTTACTTAGCATTAGCATTAGCATGATCCACCTGGAGGAGCGCGTGGCAGCAAAAAGAACTGCCGGCTGATGCTTAGTTAAAACTTTACACACGGACATGAATGTTTCTGCGAGTCCTAAGTTTGCTCGTTAACATGTTCTGCGATGCCCTTTTCATATATGCATGTTATATGGGGAGATTCGTGTGGTGTACAAACGGTATTAATTCACACGTGTTCACTGTTTAATGACCTTTAAATACTCATTTCAGCTGTTTACTTTACTTTATCAGATAGCGCAAGATATAATGTAGTTACTTACAGAGGTCCATGGCTTTGAGTATTATAAAGCTACTGAGGTTTAGGCGTTGACCAACACTCTCCCTGTCCCTTCAAGTGAGAAGAAAAGACCGAGAAGTGTCGGAGTCTCACTTTAAATAGGTCACACGGAGTTTGTCGCTCTCGCCATCTAGTGGAGACAGTATGCAACGACTTCTTTGTACCGAAACAAGTACTTATGTGACCCCATGTTAGCCCGAATTCTTTTCTACTGCGCGTGTTTTGTTTTTGTTTTGTTTTTTTCTTTTTGGACTTCACCATAAATAATTAAATAGTATTAAGTTTATTCTGTAAAAAAATATGAAAAACTTTGAGCTTTTCCTTGAAAAAGGTGGTAATAATAATAATAATAAAAATAATAATAATAGCTGTAAGAAATGAATGTACACCAACATACAGTTTTAAAAAGAGATTAACCCTTTCATACATAGTGGTCACTACAGTGGATAATTTCTACAGCTGTTCTTTTGTATATTCATGGGTTTTGTTGTTTTAGTTGCATATCAGCCAACACAGTGGACGCTTATGCACCATCCCATACACTGACGTTCAGACAATTACTGTAACTTTGCTGTTCTTGATAAACCTGATCTGCGGTAATATGTTTGAGTGTAAATCACTTGCTAATTGTTATAAGATTGTAATTAACAGTTTTCTTACACAAAAAGTTTTTTTTTTTGCATATTATCTCCATGAAGTGAGTAATAAATATAGTATGATAAAATGTGAGAAGACATCTGATTAGCTGCATTGTTTTCATATCACTTTCTGTTGTTGAGTTTGAAATACATGTTTCTTTGCTTCAAAATTAAGTGCATGGTGTCCGGCTGAGTGGACATTTTTGTAACTCCGTGAAAAATAGGTTCATTAAAAAATTTCAATCCCATTGTTGTTGTTCGTGAGGAATAAAAACACTCAGGGAAAAAAAAAAAAAAATCTTGACTGACTTCTCATAATTCATGAATCAAAGGGTTAAATCCAAAATATCAAAGCGTGCACCGAATGTCGCACATAATCTAAACACGCATGTGCACGGCTTGCGCGCACCCGTCTTCCATCAGTCTGTGAAGTGACAGAGAAGGAGCCGCATCACTTAATTGAACGTCGATCAACTCCTGAGGATTTAGCTGAAACCATGCAAGCACCAAAGAGGACTTAAGAACAGGTAACTACACTTACATTTTTACCTCCTATGCACGTGTCATGGTCATAAAACATCCACAAATTGAAACTGGTTTCCTAATAGTTCAATTGCAATACTAACGCCGAAGTTAATGTTGCCTGAAACAATTATGGAGTTCCTTTTATAAATGAACATTCGCATAGTCTTCCACAGAGACCAGTAGACGGTGAAGCTCCAGAACAGCCCTAGCTCCAGTATGTTTAGAGCTGTGTTTGGAAACAAGAAAGAGGGAAGAGGCAAGACTGGAGGAAAGAAGAACCAGAGATACCCAGGTAAGAGCAAAATACACAACCTGAGCAATAAAACTCTGAGGTGGCCCTTCAGGTTACTAATAGTGCACTTATTGCCTGATGGTCCAAGCATGTTGATATTTATTCAAGTTTTGTCAGCATTTACACTGTATGTATTTGTGCCACTGTTTGAGGTTCCAGTAATTTATAGTGGGAATGTATTTTTGTTCTGTCTCGTATTGTTTGAATGCAATGTTCAGGATGTCTCCTCTTGGGTGATTTAAGTAGAGCCAATTCAATTAGCCTAATTCATCAGTGTGTTCTGTCCTTCATGCAGTGCCCCGCTGCTTGCATTTAAAGTGTGTCAGAAGAAGTTAGAGTGGGTTAAGCAAACATCCTGACCTAAAAAATGCTGAATTTCACATTAACGTATGAGTAGCTTTTAACTAAATCAGGTGAATGTTTGCATTGATTATAAATGTTAAAATAGTCTGAATGTGGTGTAGGTTGGTGAGAAAGGTTTCAAATCAGAGATGACAAGATCCAGGGTGTCATATTTAAGTAAAGCTGAATGAGATGTTACAGTATTTTGACGATGTAAAGTGGTTAACTTGCAGCAGCAGCACTGAGGAGATTTTAAACTGCGCAGTGAAGAAAGATGAACATAAGTAGAACTCAGTATTACAGCGACCATGTTGATCATTAATATTTAACAAAGTGCTGCTCTGTGAGGCAAGAACAGAGAGAAAGATGAAGAACTGTGTCAGTCTCATTAAAATGATTCAGAATGTTTACAACACAACGCAAGGGATCTGATCATTTCTACAGATATATCAGTGCCTCTCAAATCTCATCATGGAAGATTTAGACGCAGTGATTATAGCTCAGATTTAAGAACAGAAAAACGAAGTATCGGACTGAGAAAGTTTGGATATCTAAACCTGTGTTCTGCTTGGGAAAAAAACAAAATGAATTATAGAAATGAATTATGTCACCGAGAAAGTTCTGCAGTGTAGTATCATGAATAAAAGCATCAATAAAGTTACTGTAATTAGCTGGATTAGGGAGTCCGCATTATGTTTAATTAATGACGTATAATCAAAGCTAATGGCCACAATGACAATGGACATTCTATTATTTGTATTGATTTTAATTAAAATAAGCATACTTAATTTACTGAGTATGATCCCATTGCTTTAAATAGATGTTCGTGCATTGCCAACTTTCCATTACCTCATTCTGTAATTGCCTCCAAGACAAGATATGCTCACTCCATCACAGCCGTATGTGACACATATTTAATATTACTTCGTCTGTGTTGTGTTGAAGCCAATGCGCAGCCACAGTTTTGTTGAATCAATTCAGTCATTAAATTAAACCCTCCATTCTTCTTCATTTACCTTTATACCTGTTCTTCTTATTACTCATCGTGTCTTTCCTGAGCAGGTGGGGAGGTGTACACTCCCAGCACCTTGCAGAGGGGTGGGGATGGGCGACCCTCACACTTCCAAGACCAAGACTACAAAGAAAGTCCATCAAAACTGTCAAGACTGACCAAGGGCGTGTCCATTTCCTTGCCATCGTCACCTCTTCTCCCTCGTCAGGCTGACATAGTGCCATCCCATTCCTGCATCAGATTCCCAGGTGGGTTGTAGTAACAATACATACAAACATGATTTCAGTGTAATCATCATAAGCTGAAGTGTCAGGGAATAGCTGTAAAAATAGCTTCGTGTGCTTTCATGGATTTGCCTTTATTAGCAGAGATCGTCTGTGCGTTCAGCTGTTCCATACATGTGACAGCAAATAAAAGAGCATACAGACGGTGCCTCCAGGGCCCAAAAACATGTGACAGATTGTCACAGTAAATGATTGAACAAGATAACATAAGGCAAGGAACCCTAATGAGGTGGACCAGTTTGACATAGCATGGTATTTTAGTTCAATATTTAATATAATATTCATTCAGTTTTGATGAAAAAGAACTTAAAATCCTTTTGCAGAATAAAAATATTTTGCAACTTTTGCAATCAATGCTCATAATTTTTTCAACATTTTTTGTAACATTTCTACTTGTGCTTTTCTGTTACCTCAGATTTAGGAACCTTTAGAGGCATGTTTCTCAAAACAGTGTCCTCTATTAACATGTTTGGTTTTACAGGCAGGACTCTATTTCTGTTTCTGAATGTTTGAGAAGTAAAATTGGTCATATTGTAGTACAAAACATCATGATTTTTATTTGAAGAAAAACTATATTATCTATTTGTTAGTTGCTTACTATTTTTATTTAACCTTTCTGTAACCAGGAAGAAAGCTCTTTGAGATTGAAAATCACTTTTGCAAGAATGTCCTGGCCAAGACAGCAGAAGTTACACAAAATAGAAATCACAGCCACACATCCACACTAAATATATACATAAAGCACAATAAAAGTCAGTTCTAAAATCATACATAAACCCCTAAAGTAAGAACATACATATGAAACACCATCAATAATTTTAAAAGTACAAAAACTATACACAATGTTCCTTAAAAGCATCTAAAGCAGAACCCAATTCAATCAGTTTGAAAATTATCTACATCTAGGTTTATGTTATATATTCCTGTACATCCCACTGTGTTATGGGCAGATCAGGATGACACAGGAGGCATACTTTAGATATGGTTTTAGAATATTTTCCTGGAAAATTAAATAAGAAAAAAGTTTGATGGCTCATCCTGCTCTTGGATGCATCCACTAATTGAGCATTCACTGACATGCTTTATGAATTTTTGTGTCCCCTGTAGAGTACCTAGAGTTAGGCAGTCATCACTGGGTTGTTCACAGATGGTGTTGACAAATCAGAGCACACTGGACTTTTTTGGAAGCGTGGCCAATGTCTCCAGCATTATGTATGGCCATAATCTACAACTGCAGTATTCTCAACCAATAACCTGATTATTGCTTACTAATACTAAGAACAGGAAGTTGTTGTAAGTGAATTACAAATATAATATGTATGGTAAACCTCATTAATAATCCCTAAATAGAACTTGAAATTTATGGTTTATTTTCATACACAGAACACCAAACCAAAAGCCTAAACATGGAAAAAGGTAACTTGTCTCAAATTTCCAAATAAAATCACATTTTACGCATTTATTTGGCTCACATCTCCTAGAATGTATGTTGATCAGTGTCAGCAAAGAGTATGTTATTCATTCATTTTTTCAACATTCGATTTTGTGTTCCTTGCTGAAGAGATGGACAGTACAACCTACTCCACCAAAATAAAATTAAAATTGAAACTACAGTCCAAAATAACACTAAAATTAACTCTTTATAACAATTTCTCTAGATGCTATTTGCAGTCTCTGTAAGATAGCACATCAAAGGCATTTTCAGTGAAAGTTGCAAGTAGAATATTTCGCTATTTATTTATTTATTTAGTCCGTTAGTTACCTTTATTTAACCAGGAAGTTCCATTGACATTACAAATCTCTTTTGCAAGGGAGACCTGGCCATGGTAGCAGCCATACAAAGCCAAAACTATATAAAACACGTACATGATACATTATGAACAGTAAAACAGAATAACAGTTATTCAACCATAATGACCTCTCAAGAAAAATAGTGGCATTCCTCCTTTACTGCATTCGCCATGATACTTTTAAAATCATTAACATAGATGAATGTTAATGATGTAGTTAGCTATTTCTGTTAAGATTCTGCTGGATGTGACTCCGCTACTCTATCCCATGGCTCATCACAGAAACACAGCAGCTCCTCTAAACACGATTTTTGCTTTAGTTTTCATACCAACATGGAACAGCATAGCAATATCTGTCATTTAGTCTTTGGATTTGGACTGGGTTTTCAAATTCCAAGTATATTTAAAGAAGAATGACAATTATCATCATAAAAAAAAAAAATTCAACACTTCTATTCAGTGACATGTTTAATTATATCAACCCCCTTACTCCCATTTACCTGAGGTGCGTTACCTAAAAGAAACACTGGGTGGCAGTGTCCCGCAGCAAGTACAGCCATTCAGAAAAAGGGACGATTACATTTCATTGCTCGCAGCACTACCTCATTCTTTTTTTTCTTCAGAACACTAAATGAACACGACAAGGAAAATTACAGCAAGTAAAAATATATTCTGTCGTGGTCATCAAGTCTTTGGTGGTCATGCAAATAGAGCCACTGTATTAGACAGCACAGAACGTTTCCTCATGCATGATTCAAAGACTGAACTGAACTGAATTTAAAAACACAGAACATTTCACAAGCATGATCTCCAGTCTGAAAGAATCTGAGCTTCCCCGAAACCTCACATGTTAATATCATGGCATAAAATATGACACACCCACACCAATATGATTGCACCGCTGTCCCTGCCATCCTGCACACACACACACACACCGAGCACACAAACATTAGCAGTGTTAATATATTATAGATAAACGCCCACGGTACAGTGAATATTGTTCTGTTTGCATGCAGGGCTCGCACTCTGTACATACTGATTCATACTCCTGGGACACAATTCAAATTCTGCACCACAGATCTCATCTGGGTAGGCTTAATCTCTCCCTCTCTCCCTCTATCTCTCTCACTTTCTTTCATATCCCTCCCTATCTCCACCCTCAATCCCTCCCTCCAACCCTGCCTGCTCTCCCTCCCTCTCCCTTCTCCCTCTTTGCTGTGGCCGAAGGACGGGTAAGGAGGCAGGAGTATGTGGATAGCTCTCCCAATGCCAGAGAACCTCTTGTCTTTGCCTCGTGCCGTGGCAAGACAGACCACAGAGGTGAGAATAGGAATGTGTGAGTGTGTGTGTTTAGTGTCTTTATTCCAGGTTTATCAGGGATGCTGAATGAGACAGAATCAGGTACAGCTGAGAGGTTGAAGGGTGTAACATCAGAGAGTAAGTGAGTGTGTGTTAATTACATTTTAAAGGCTGTGCATGAAGTTACAGTAATGTCTGCGATATGTTCGGTGTATTAATAGAAGTAATTTTTCTTTTCCCGCAGTTTTGTCCTAGACTTTACCCTCACTTCTCTGCACGTTCTCTGCACCTGTGTTGCTAAGGTTAGATTAAAGCTCTAATGATGTAAATACCCACATCTCTGCCTGCTTTCTTTGTGCTTCTGACCAGAGGGCTACCCTAAGGCAAAACAGATTTTATGAGGCATCTTCTATCCTGGTTGCCAGGCACCTCTGAGCTTCCCGTTTCCAATGGCAACTGCTTGGTGGTTTGATGAATAGTACTGGACATTCAGCGTGTGTCCTCATGTTACTCCAGATTGGATCTTGGTGCTCTGCTCTGCTGACTAAATGCAAAGTTTCCCTCCTCCCCCTCACTTAAATACACATCCACTTTCCCTCCACTACAGCTTTTCACACCGTGAAGTGAAAAGAATATTGACAAAGCAGAGTTATTGCAGAGAAAAAGCCTTACAGAATAAAACCAACCATCCTCACCTCAAAATTGACCTTGATCCTTTCAAGGCTAGGTGATGTTTGGCATACAATCAGTCTGAAAGAAGGAGTGAGCTGTATGTTTTTAAAAGGTGAAAGTGAGCCAGCAGAAAGGGAAGAGAAAAAAAATGATTGGAGGGAGCGCAAAATGACTGTGATGTCTAAATGCAAAGATGTTTGTGAGGAGGAGTGAGCTGTCCCTGTAATCCATGACGTCCTGTCATCCTGTTTATACATCTACTCGATATGCATGTTACTCATGCTCATAACAGTGTGAGAACTGAAAAATATATGGCTCAGCTGCTTGAAACACAGACATGAGATGTGAGAGCTGGTAAATCCTTACTCTGCAGAGGTGACCATGGATCTTCGAGGGGCTGGGGGTTGGAGGTCAAAGCATCAGGGAGCCTTAAACCATGATAAATGAATGCAGCACATGGCCTGTGTCAGCCAATCTCTCATGAAGCTTCAGCAAAGGAAAAGCCGAGGCACTCCTTCTCACTGTTCCAGAGTCGACACCAAGCTCATTGATATTCACAACCCGTTTCTTAACCGAGAGCACCTGGCAGGCGTGTGCACAGGCGAACTCGCAACCTCACACAACCTCTTGCTGCTGCCTCAACCAAAGGGACTAGAAAGCCACTGTCTGTGCATTTGTAATCAGGGCAGCTGGGGCAGCGCTGACCTGTGGATGCATATATTTCAAACAGTCCACTAGTGATGCTGCTGGGTGGGAACCTTACGAGAGAGCAGAGCTGAAAATGAGAGCATCAGTTGTACGGCAGCTTCATCTGGCCTGCCGTGTTTTCTATTTGCTGATGATCTGTTTGTCCTGAATGTGTATGTGTTCCAGACCTCCACGTGGAGCCCCAGCTGGGCTCCTCCCTTTCTACCCAGGAACTGATGACCAGACTATGCTTCTTATTGGGAGAAGCAACGCCCGGCACTGCTAGCTCTCCTATGGAGGACAGGAGGGAAAAGAAGGTAGGGCAGCATATTGATTTATCATCCCTTTAGCTGTCATGTGATTTGAACAGATGATTGATGCTTTATCAATTGTTTGTCTTTATTGCATTTCCATTTTACTACTATTGTAATTTGATTTTGTGCAAACACATATTGTCTTGTAATCTCAACAGTTAAACCCTCTTTGTTAAAATAGATCAATATATTTTTGATGTAGGATTTAATTACATTTCTGTGTTTTTATCTCTGAGATGGTAGAGTGTGCCCTATTAGTTTAACCTCCTTCTATGAGAGTTATTGCATCTGCTTATGTCCCTCCATCTCTATGCCTTTGCATTGCTCAGCCTTGGCCCATTTTCTCAGCCTCATTCCACCACCTGAGCTCCAGATACACTCAGTTTCACAGAGATAGCAAGCCTCATATGAGGAATGTGGGTTGTCCTGGCTAAGATAGATGAGGCTGTGGTATAAAGGGAATAACAGCGAGCTGTTTCAACTCTGCTGCCTTGTCTCCCAACAGTCTCTATGTTGCAGAATTGTTGCATCAGTAATAAAAAAAGACCTGAAATTGCACGTGCCTAAAGTAGAAGGATAAAATGTGAAAAAATAGCCCTTGTCTCAAGAGGACATGTCCATTTATTAACAAAAGATTTCAATACTTTCTACACATTTTTACTACTGCCATTCATTGGAAAGGTCATACACAATAAATAAAAATTTCACTGGTGAGGCCTGTAAAATACTTCTGCTATGAAACTGCCACCCCACATTATCGTATTTCCCCTTTATTAAGACTTGCTTACATTGTGGTATAAGATATGCCATATCCAGCTCTTTTCTCCCAGTAGTCTGCTGTCTTCACTGGATTTTGTGTACTTAAATTACAGCCATGATGAGCAGCAGTATGTGTTTACATTAACTTGTGCAGTAAACTGTAAATGTCTACAGTGAGTGATGACGTTTGGCACACAACCAGCTGTCATTATTTTTGAAAAACTAGGAAAATGACAGCTGGATGGAAATAACTGACATTATCCTTTCATTTCCCGTGTGCACATACAGTCAGTCACAGTGTGTATGAAGGAAAACGCTGTCACACAGAAGGGATTAGTGTGTAAAAATGTGGCAACTGACAATTTTAGTTTATTCCTCTATTTATATTAAAAAGTAACTCTTAAATATATGTCTGGTTTTACTTCCTCCTAACCATTCATCTTAATGTAAGGTCACTTTATCCATCTTGTCATCTTTTTTCTCCCTTTTATTCCAGTGTGATACCTCTGCACAGGGGGGGAGTCCAAGCTCCACTCTGACTTGCAGTACTGCCTCTCCTTGTTCAGAGAGCCCCTCGTCCACTCTAAGCACCAGTGCTGGAGGGCAGTCTTTGCCCCTGCCTTTACCCTTGCCTTCACCTCACTGCAGCTCTACCCCGAGCCCCAGTGGGACCCTCACTAGCCCTGTTCCTAACCCTGCGCCTTCGTCTCTTGTTCCTGTCTCTGGAAACAACCCTGTGTCCACTTCTCAAAGTCCCACCTCCACTCTGGAGAGCAAAGACAGTGGAATCATAGGTGAGAGGGTGCTGGGGTATGGATAATCCTTTGAAAATCTAGGCTGTATTTCACATCTTGTTTTATTCTCACCATATGAGGTGTGCTGTATTCAGATTTAATTTTACACTATGTGAAGCATGTTAGTACAAAAGCAGAGCCATGTGTCATATTAAATGAAAAAGTGAGCTAAAAAAAACCCACAGCGGCCTATTTAACTCTTTATGTAACACTTACCTCATCAGAAACCCCCATTTGTGACTGATGTCTGCAAAGTGACACATGATCCAAAAGATGAAGGTAGAGGAGTAGAGTTTAAAGGGAAATGTCTACCCCTACCCCACAGCTAGATTCTCTATGTAGCCTGTGCCACTTCAGCCTCAAGGCTTCAGCTCCCTGCTGTCAAAACTGGGACACTGTCTTTGTTGCTTATGGGTCTGATTCTCCTAAAATAGGACACTTTTTTTCTCTCTAAACAGAGTTTGTATTTATAGTTAAATACAAAAGGGCAAAGGGCATATCAAATATAATAAAATAATAAAACCTGATTGATTTGAGCTAAATACTTTTATTGTGTTTTATTGTTGATTGAGTACAAGTTACTAGTACCCAAAGAATTGTAAAGAGAATGTAAAAAAGAAGTAACTGCATGCATGCATGTGATTTTTTTTGTCTTTTGATTACCTGATCACCACTTTAAATGTATGTTACAGCAACCATAACAAGTTCTTCTGAAAATGAAGAGCGCAGCGCCTCCAGTGCTGATCTGACTAAGGATGAAGGCCCAGGGGGTGGTGCAGTTGTAATGGGCCATGCAAGCGAGGACCGTCATCCTGGGCCAACCAGGGACACTCTGACCGCCCAACCAGATGAGGCCTTACCTAGAACTGACATCATGGAGCCCAGGACTCCACCTGCACCCAAGAGACCCCTACCACAACATATACACAGCACTTCTTCCCTTGTCATGCCTCGTCCAAACTCTGTGGCAGGTATGTTCACTGTTCGTTTCTGTGTTTCCTCAGCACATATTCTTTGGTTAGAAATGAAGGAAAATATTGGTTCTGGACAGTATGACCAAGAAATTCTATCATGGGATTTTGGAAGAGTCTGGTGCTCTCACAGTACGCCACTATAGTTATTTATATTTGTTTGGTATGACTGGCTGTTGTCATTTACTGTCAGGAGTACACTGAATGTAAACTCACATTGTTATTAGAATGAAAGCTTTGTTTAATGTAGAGTGGAGCGTCTGTTTAGGTGATTATTTGACATGTCTACTATTAAATCAGTTGTCAACTATTCTGATTACTGATTAATTGGTTAAGACTTTCTCCTCCAAAAAATATTTTAGATTCTTAAATTTGCATATTTTTGTTTTCTTTACTCTTCTGTGACATTGAAACAGGAAATCTTTAGGTTGTACATAGGTCTCACCATCCTAAAATTCAGAGTACAGATCATTAAAATAATAATTTGGTGTATGTGGATACTAATGTTGTACTTTTGCTGAAACCATTAACCACTAGCAGGACAAGCTCACAGTTTACATTAATGAACTGGACTTAAATTAATTATCATTTATCGCCCACACTTACTTAGTTACAGTCAGAGATGAACACAGTTTAGCACACAACACAGATCACTGGAGAACAGAGGCAACACACTTTAATTACTTGGTGGCATATTGAACTGCACTTAGCATCAATGAAACAGAACTGAATGGAATGCAGCTGCTCTCAGATACTGTGGCTGAGCTATAGTCCAGCAGGGTCAGTGACATGAGTATCAGCCAATACCGGCATATTGAACAAAGAAGACATTTGAGGGCGTCAACTTGACCTTTGAGAAACACTGATACAGATTTTTCAATAATTTTTATTTTGTTTTACTTTTTCAAGATTTTTGATTGACCAAACAAATTATCAGCGTAGTGAGAAAATATAATAATACAGATGGTTCAATAATGTATTGTGTGTAATAATCTTTAGTTGTAGCCTTAAAATAAGGTTTACTTGGTCTAACTTAATGATATGGTATATGAATAATTTCAGTGTACATGAAACAGTTGTATGATGTACTCACTGAGTGAATTTTAATGTAGTAGAAACACAATTTGCCACCAAAATATTTGAAAATAGTTTTAGAAATTCTACTACAAGTATTGTCAATCTGCAGTGGGATCATGTCCTGTCATAAGTGGATCTTTACTGAATCTGTTGTGAGGATGTGAGTAATGAATTGTTTTGTTAAAGACTCATATCTGTTATTTAGATGGGTTTATGTAATTAATTGGAGTACCCTCTCTTCATACTCCGCCACAGTGCTCCATAGCACTTTTATCTTAGTTTGAAAAAAAAAAAAAAAAAGACAATTTGCTGTCTACAGTCAGGCTACAGAATGGCAGTATATGAAAAATTCATACCATACAGGAGATTATGATATACAGTGCTAGAAGGTACATGGAAATGGATTTATTGCCAGGGTCACATAAGAAACGTCTGCACTAAAGCTTTTGTTCTGCTGTAATAAAAAATGTTAATACAAACAAAAGAGCGTGAATGTTATAGCTATGATCCAGGTGAATAATAAACGCAATTATTAATACTGACTGAATAACACATTGATGGAACTGACATTATATTCTTCAATACTTCATCCAGTACAGAGTAAGCATTGTTTGTGAGATCTCTGTTGTGCATAAATAAACTGTGCTGCTCCAACTAAGCCTGGATACACACGGTGAGCAGCACCAGTAAAATGTCCTGGGAGGCCTCCAGTTGTCATGAAAAACAACTCCCTCTCCAGTCACGATCTTTGCTGGTGCACAAGGCTCTTTTTCTTTCCTTAGATGTCAGTTCATTTGTGGTAGGAGCAAAAGAAGAGATTCCCTAAGGAGTGGATTCACAGTAATGCCTGCCAGTTTCTTCTGTCAGCTGGTGCTTTCATTTAAGCAGTCTTGATGAAATTCAGAACAAGGATGAAGTGAGCCTCATAGTACTGTAGCTCTCAGACTTCACTCCACATTCATGAAAGAGAACAGCATAATATGAGCAGTAAATCCATAAATTATGATGTACATTTACAGACAGGAAATAAAACAGAACTTTAGCCATTCGTGTGAAGCAAATTGAGTCAATGTAGTAGAAAACAGGCTACAAATTAGAGTATAAGTGAAGATTAAATAACAGTTACTGCAGTATTTTAATTTTTAAAACAAATGCAACCTTTGAAATGAACAGTTAGTTTGGAAAAATCTAGCCTATGTAGTACATTAAATAGCACATATGCAAAACAGCTGCACATATAGTAATAGAACAAAGAGAAAATCAATGCGTTGCACTATATTACTGAAATATTTCATAAAGTGGTAAGGTTATATATATTGTAATATTACTGGAGGGAAAAACTGTAGATCTGCTGGCTGGTTTTACTTATGGAAGTATAACTGAGAACTGTACCATAATGAGAAGTGACCAAGTGTAATATGCATGTTTGTAAATTTATGTTCTTATCATTATTAGAGAATACTTATGAATTAAAGATGCATAATCAGTAATATTAAGGTCATTGTAATAAGCACTAGTGAATATGGTAATAAGGCTCTTGTAAGTAAAACACTGATTAACAATTATGTACTAATAAATCTATGCAAGTATTAATCATAGCTTGTAGATTGTCCACAAAATACAGTTACCCAGTATAATACCCAGTTCAGTTTATTTAGCGCTGCAAACACTTTGTCTGATAAAATGAGAAGTGGTATTTAAATACAGTGCATTTAATAAAAGAAGTTATTAACCTTAATGCAGCATTGCAGCTGCAAAATGCACAGGTAACTGTTATTAAGTTGTAATAAATTAACTGTTTTACTCAATGTTAAAGTGTGAACATCCACAAACTTTTAATTTGGCATGTTTTACACAAAGCCTCTCTACTCATTACCACTACATACAAAATACCACTGGCAAAACTTTTTTTTCTTCATTTCTGCAATTAGTGGACCCTAAGTCCTCCTAAACCAGAACCTTTAAGTTGCATTCTTTTGAAGTTATTTAATTGCACAGAATAATAATTGCAATTACATTTTTTTAGCCGTAACAGACTCCATTTCTAAACTAACAGTGGCTAATTTTGCATATTATTGCTGCTATAGAAAAGAAAAAGGAGAGACACTGAAGAGCTTATGAGTGAGCATGAATGTTTTGTCATCATTTTTTTCATTTTCTTGAAAAGTTCCGCCTGACTTCCACATAGAAATCAGAGTACAGGCTGTTAAAGGCCATCAGGACGGTCTAGGAAGATGCTTGTTTTAAAAGCTATGAACCTAAAAAAAGGATTAATACATGTACATCTCTTCACAAGAAATAAGGTTAAGGTTGAAGTTAACTTGCTTTATTGCCCCCATAGGGAAACTCAGTCTCTACACTTTACCCATCCTCATACATTATACAGTAAATGGTAATAACAGTAAGGCTTCTATAAACAATTAGACGGCTTTAATAACGAGTTAACATTCTAAGTCATCATCAGCTGTTAATGACTTTCTTATGAGTGGTTGTAAATGTCTTCTAATCTAATCTAATCTAATCTAATCTAAACATGTTTACTGTACTATTATTAAGATCTGCACAGTATTAGTAACACACAGTAATGTTAATAAAGCTCTTATAAAGATTTACTAACATTTACTACAATCACCTTTATGTAGGACATAGTGTTCCTTTTTAAGGCTGGAAGATAAATTTTACAAATATGATAATCCAAGGCACCTAGTAGAGGGAATAGGTGTTGCCTGCACTATCACCATCAGGCCCATATTTTTGTATTGTACAGTATATTGATGTCTGTGGGCAGATAGAGTGCCTAGTGTTTAGTGTGTGGCCTGGTATTTACTCGAGTTCATGGAGTTTTTCTCAAAGGGTCTGGGGTGTTGCTGTAGCATTTTCTTAAAGGTCTTTAATATGGGTCAGGTAAGTGGTATTGACATGTGAGGGCATCTGAGGATCAGTTCTTAATGGGATAATGCAGGAGTTTTTCTAGGTTGCAGACACCACTTTGAAGTATAAGTTGTGGTTCAAGCGGTTCTGGAGAACTTGTGTTAGATGACTTGTTGGTGATTTATGGGTTTTGGGACGATGACATCAGGGATGCTGGAGGCTGGAGCCAGGGCTATGGAGCTGACCTTTAAAAATGATGAAAGATCAACAGGGGTTGTAGGGTAATCAGCTACACTGTCAGCAGCACAAAGATAGGCTGTGTAAGTGGGATTAGGTGGTGGTGGTAGTGGGTGATGAGGTGTCTTGTGTCCACTGTGTCAAAGTGACTAAAAAAAAATCTCTCTCTAACTGCATCACTGGTTCACTTAGCCATTTGGCCTGGCTGTCTTTAGCCAGCTATCATCTTTCTCATCCCACTCCACACCTCCTTCACACTGTTTTGCTGCGGACTGTTCTCCATCCTCACACTGCCGATGTTCTTTCAATCCTCGACAATTTAGCTCTCCTTCAACGGTTCATTCCCTTCATGCGTATGCTGTTAAAACCACTTTCCTACCTATTTAAAGGGATGCAGTCTTGTCAGTATTCTAGGGTTTAGTGTTTACTCTCTTCCAATCTATTTTCTTTCATCATAATTGCAGTGGGCTGACTATAATTTATTCGTCTTGCATTAGAGAGCCCCTCATTGTCCCCTGGGTGCTTTCCAGAGCAGTTTCATGCGCTCCCAGCAGTCCTGTAAATTATCATATGGCTTCAATAGCAATTTGACCACACAAATAGAATGATTGGCACATGCATCTGATTATGTTCTTATCTGTCACTGTGTGCACTAAGGGAACAGTATGTACCATTAGTATTCAAAAACAAGATCAGTGAGTCTGCCTCTATGCTAAGTACAGACGTAGGAGGAATAGTTCACTATCACACTATATAGTAAATAAAAAATTGATTGTAGGTTGCACTCCAAGTTGCATTTTATTTTGTGTGGCTGGCATCTGAGTATACAGTGACTTGAATTAAGGATGCTTAAGGCTGACGCCAGCCAGCATCTTCGGACTGTGACCGTAATTGCTGCTTTAAAACTATAAGCTCATAACAGCTCAGAGATGCGCTGCAGATTACCACTGACTGCATTTAGTATGTACAGTACATGATTATAATGATGTGAGCTCCTCATCTGTCCAGGGGCTGCACATTCTTGTCCACTGTTTGACTGGTGTATTTACAGTATTTTACATAGAAGAGTGCAACGTGACTCAGGGTTTTGTTGATCCCACTCTGAAGGGATTAGAGTTCACAGTAATGCCAGATTTTCAGATTTCACATTAGATTTTTTTTAATATTAGAGAAATGAATGAATGACACAGATCAGTCTATGCCTTCCCATTCAAAAAAGTAAAAAAAAACCCCCAAAACTATCACCCTTGATGTTTTTAGTGTTTAAACCATTATGAATTCCCCTCACTTCGATGAAATGCGTCCCTTGCGACAATATTAATTTTTACGAACTGAGAGGTCACAGTTGGTACAGACACTTCCAGATGCAACGAATCGAATCATCTGCTTTTCTGCTTTGCTTATTCATAAACCACTGGCTTTCCATTTAGAAGAAACATTTGTAACCTTTATTCTCTTAAACAGCTGCTCTCAAATGCTGCATGTGTTTGAATAAATCCATGTTTTGTACCAAAAAGTGGGACTTCACTGGACACTGTGACATGTTAGTTGGCTTCTGAATTTGAAACATTGTGTTACTGTGATATTCACCAATCAGCCATAACATTATGACCACTGTCAAGAGAAGTGGTAATAATATTGATTGTTTCATTTCCATGGCACCTTTCACCAGGGTGGATAAATTAGGTAGCAGGTAAAGTGATTTAGTTCTCAAAGCTCATTTGTTGGAAGCAGCAAAATGAGCAACGTAAGGACCTGAGTGGCTTTGACCAGGTCCATATTGTAACAGTGGTGACTGGGTCAGAGCATCTCCACTACTGCAGGTTTTGATGGGTGTTCCTGGTCTACAGTGGTTAGTACTGACCACAAATGGACTAAGGAAGAACATCCCAGTCTCAGGACAGTTGATCATCTGTGGGAGGTGTTGGACAAATAAATCTGGTCTATGGAGGTCCACTTCTCTACTTGCAGGACTTCAGGGATCTGCTGATAACGTCTTGGTCCAGATACCACAGCAGACCTTCAGAGGTCTGGTGGAGTCTAGGCCTTGGGTCAGAGCTGGTTTTGTGGAAAAAGGGGAACCTACACAATATTAGACAGGTGTAAGAACGTTATACTCCTATAAATGCTCCATTGGTTGAGATCCAGTTGTTTTTTAGATACTTTTGGTAGGTATTAATGACTTCACACTGAGAATAAAGATCTGGAGATGCTCTGACCCAGTGATTTGACCATCACAATTTCTCCTTTGTCAAAGTTACTCAGATCCTTACTCTTGTCCATTATAATGAGATAATCAAAATTAATACCACTTTGCCTGTCAATGCTCATAATGTTATGTCTGATCAGTGTATGTGTTGTGCGTCTGATTCTGCTCCCGATGTTTGGGATTTCTGTGAACATACATCGTCCATACACTGAGCATCATAGAGTAATTTGATCTTTTTTGGGAGTTCACATACACTACATGACAAAGATATTTAGGCACACCATATCTACTGGTTGTAGGACTTTCCATTCCTGCTGATTCTAAATATTACAATGAAAATGTTCATGTCTGTTGTTATTATCACAATAAATGCCAAATCAGTATTTTTTTTTAAGTTTAAAGGCTGATTTGTTTTTGCGACTGAGTTGAAGAAACCAGACAATAACTTGTGATTTAAAATGATTATTTATGGACGGAACAATTTAATAAATTTCATAAATCTTGTGTTATGTGACAATTAAAAAATAGAAATAGAAAATAGAAATGTTTATTTAATATTTCTAGAAAAATAAATTCAATTATATTATGACATTTGTCATTATCATTTTGTAGCCCCCAGCTCCCATTTAGCAATGAAACACCAGGTGGAATCTGTTTCTTATGCAAAAGTGAAGTTAGTTACACAACATATAATGTACTGAATGTACAATGTACTCGTAAAGTGTCCTTAATTTACATTTATTTTCTTTTGCTGGATGATTATGGAAATGTTGAGTTGTGGTTTTGTAAAGGGTCATTTTTGTCGAAGATTTTGTTTGCCAAGCCTGGGAGAGAAAGCTGAATATTTTGTTTAAGATTGAGCTGTGAAGAAACCAGTGTTTTTCATTGACAAGCAGATTAAAAGTTTAGACCATTGCACATTACTGATGTCCTGTAAACCCTTAAAGGTTTCACAATTTGTGTGAATAATGTTTATACCATTATTATATCATCTTTGTTTGGCTTCATGACTTCAAGTAAATTAATGTGTAATTACTAAAACGAGGACAACATGAACAAAATGAAGATAAAAGTGCAGTGCCATTAAATAGCCCCCAGCAAAAATTGGGCTTTACTTCTAATGTTCAGTTTTGCTGAGTTGACAATAACTTAGTTATTGTGTGTTGAATTTTTTTGTTCGTCAAAACTTTATTGTTGTTGGAATATTTTTTTATCTGGGGTTCACCTATTTGACACTGCCAGAGACATGTACACACTCCACATTAAAATAGCCATACTATAACTACTACATACAGATAACTTACATTGTGGACTGACTTGTGTATTTCTTATTACACTGTTTTGCAGAATATTACTATGATGATAGAAATAAAAGCAAAATAAAGTCAGTATTTGCAGAAGACCAAATAGGCATAGTTTATGTCTTTATTATTTGCAGACTTGATTTAAAATGCAGCTAACTGTCTTGAACACTGCAGAAAGAAAGCCTGGCTGACCTGTAAACTCTGCAGTGTGAGTGGGTGGATGGATAGGCGAATGTGGGAGCGAACAACTGTTTCTTTTCATTCCTTGTACTTGAGTACCTTATGTTCTTTACTGCGTTTATTATGCTTACTTTTATGTTCACTCACTAAGTCACTGAAAGAATTTCAAGTTATCCTAGTCTACTATTTACATTACAGCTGATGACTTGCTTTTACAAATCATTAAAGTGGTGTCCTGACAGTGTGACACAGCAGCAAACATTTCACTGCAGATTCATGTTAGCTCAATATTACAAGATGTGAGATGTTGCTTTCCTTTTCTTCCCTCAAGGTCACTGAGCATTTATCTTTGAGAGCAAAAAATGTGTTTGTGTCTCCTATCTCCATAGTTACCATAAATGACTAGAGCGTTGAATGTGAGACTAGTATGGTGTGGTGTGTGCATGTGTTTCTTTCTCCTTCACACTTTTAATCCATTTCTTTCTTGCATTGTTTTTACAGCAACCAGTTCCACCAGACTGGAGGATTTGACTTATCTAGACAACCAAAGGGCTGCTGGACATAGGAGCTCTGTCCGCAAGCACAATACAGCTGGACGCACAAGTGATGACTCCAAAGGTATTGTGTGGCTTGACCTCGGGATAAAATCACTGTGTAAATATAGTGTGGTCCAGAAACGTCTGTGGACCTGTATGGAACATGTGTAGTGTGTGCGCTTCCCTAGTATCACTGACAAAATGAGCTCTTTATTCTTGTTTAAGCAGCTTTAACTGTTTGCTTCCACCCTGTCCAGGGAGGTTGGTTCCATTCAAACAAGCTGACATCATGTTAAAGCCGCTGTTGTTTGAAGTCCCTGGCATCACGGCGGACACACCCTTCGTGGGACGGGATTGGCTGTTCGTACGTCTGGAGGAGGTTCTGAGAAAAACGAGTAGCTGTGAGGGACGAGGAGCTGTCATTGTGGGGAATGCAGGATCTGGAAAAACCGCTATCATCTGGCAGCTGCTGACACTCAGCTGTCATGGCATCCGTACACCACATGGAGGGACCAGCATCCCTCACAGTCCCAGCTCCTCCCCCAAATGTAAGACACCCATATTCACGATGCTTACAAATGTTTTTGTGCTTATGTTGAAGCACTTTAGAGTAACAAAAGAGATGGGATGCTAGATAGTGAAGAATGTATTCTGCGTTATGCTGTAAGGTCAGATCTTTGTAGGATATTGAGAAAAAAAATAAGACTTTTTGGGAAGAGCTTTGTAACTGAGTCACGCTCTATTCTTTCAAGTCCTCCCCTGAGGTTTCTCTGCTGATTGCAGCGAACTGAGATTGTTGTTTCTTCTTTTCATGAGTCGCGCTGGAACTGTTCTTTTGTCTGGAGAAAACAAAATCAGCAAGCCTTCCTTCAGCTAGATTTTGCATTACACTAGAAATACATGCTGCATGCTGTGGTGTGCTGGTGAGCAGTGAGTTTTCCTTTTAAAATAAAATATGACACACCCAGAGTTATATAAATAAGAGTGGTCTTCCTGTTGTTCAGTAACAACATTATGCTCCAATTACAGGCAAAATGCAATTACAGAAAACAACGGTTCATATTGCTCTGTGAATAGTGTATTCTAAAAGCATGCAGTGCCATTTATTTATCTTCAACATTACATTATTCACTGATACCTGCTCTGTCTGTTGTCTATTTAATTACATTTAACAGACACTGCACTGATGTTTGAGATATAAAATGTTTATCCAATATGATTTTGATGAATGTCATATTTGCAACTCTTGCTTTAAGATGAACCAACTACTTACAGCTGTTGAATAGGGTTTCTTCATAGTCTTCACTTCTGACGTTTCTGTGCTGACACCAGAGACGTCTTCTAACAAGTGTAATGGCAGCTTTATGTTTGTTGTTGCTTTGCGTTCTGTTCAGGTGGGGATCGACAAGGAAAAGCAGCCTCCAAACAGCCAGCCGATTCCCAGTCCAACCAGAGCGCTGGTGCGGGAACAAGTGAAAGTACAGCGCAGAGGAAGGAGGCTGTCAGATGCCTAGCTGCCAAGGTACCCACGTTTGTTGTTTTTACACATTTGAGGACACCAATAATTTATTCCATCATGGCCATAAATGCTGAACTTAACCATCACGACTACATCTCTGAGCCCAGTGCTCACCCTAAACAGATTTTAAGAGGAATTTAATCGCTAAACTTGAACATGTTCACAAAATATCCTCAATGGATTTGATTCATTTTAGTTTGATTCAATTTTAGTCACTTGTATTATTGTAATAACTTAGCAACAAATTAGGACTGTGCAGTATGAGCAAAAATCATACCTAAGTATTCATCTCAATATTTTCTCAAGTGTGGATTAAATTTTTAGGTGTAATACTAGTAGAAACAAACACTCAAATCAAGTCACACAGGGTAAATGGCCTACCCAAATACTAAATGTACCGTCGGACTACAAAGAATCATAAACAGAGTGGTTTATGTCTCAGTTTATGTATCAGGGACACACCATGAATATAAGACAGTGTTTGGATTTATTCAAACATATACAGAAATTGAGAGCAGCTGGTTTAGAGAAGAAAGGTTACAGATATAAGACAATATAAACCATGAATATAAGCCAGTGTTGTGCAGACAAAGCATGGACAAATCGGCAAACTGCCATGCAAAGTAAGACGATATAAATGACTGATGAAGATGCTACTGAGCTATTAACATGGGCAGTTAATACGTACTCAAGTGCAGACCCATTATCTGACAAAAATAAAGTGAAAACTAGAAGGTACACAAATCTGACAAACACTGACAAAAAGAGACAAAAGCATGCCCCAACTTGGTATGATGGCACGTCTGGTTGGTTTTTAACCAAGTTGTAGATTACTTCACTCACTGAATTGTATTTCTATTGGAAGTGTTTTCCACAATCTGGGAATCTGGAGGATATGTCCCCTCTTGTTTTGTGTTTCATTTAACTTTGATTTGATTTAACTGTGCTCTTCTGGATGTAGATTTCATATGTTGTTCTTGTTCCTGGTATCTGCTGGATTCACCACCCAGCTTGGGGGTTACTGCCCCCCATGCCTGGTGATTACTGGTACCAGTATTGCCTTCACACCCCACATTTTCTCCAGCTCCTCTTTCAGTCCTTGGTATTTCTCGAGCTTCTCGTGTTCTTTCTTTCTGATGTTGCTATCACTTGTGATTGCTGCATCTATCAATAGCTCTGTCTTCTGATGTTTATCAACCAATACTATGTCAGGCTGAATGGCCATCACCATCCAGTCAGTCTGGATCTGGAAGTCCCACAGGATCTTGGCTCTTTTGTTCTCAGTCACCGTCGGGGGTGTCTCCCATCTTGACCCTGGGACCTCCAGTCTATATTCGGTCCAGGTACAGATGTTCCTGTACACTCACCTGGTTATGCTGTTCCATGTATGCCTTCCCTGTCAGCATCTTGCACCCTGCTGTGATGTCCTGGACTGTCTCAGGGGCTTTTCTGCACAGTCTGCACCTGGGGTCTTGTCTGGTGTGGTAGACCTTGGCCTCTATTGATCTTGTGTTTTTGTTCTTGATCTTGTTGCCTGATCTACATCCATGAGTAGTACTTCTGTGTTGTCTTTCAGTCCACCCTTTTCCAGCTACTGGTATTTTCTCGACATCAGCTACCTCTTCAATTTGCTGGTGCCATGCAGGGGCTTGTCTGTCCATGATATCCCCTCTGGCTCCTCCTCCTTACTGGGCTTCTGTTGTCTGAAGCATTCACTAGGCAGTTCATCACTGGGGGCCATCTTCTTGATATATTCCTGGAGGCCTGCTGTTTCCTTCTGGATAGTGGCTCTGATGTTCTCTAGTCCTTGGTCTCTCTCCTTTCACTTCATGTACAGCCTCAGGATCCTGGACTTAGGGTGAAACCCACCGTGTATTGTAAGGGGTTTCATATATTTGAATATCAGTACTAATGTATGCTGAGTACTGATTTCTGATGCATAAAGAGTAGTTGACCAAATATAAAGCCCTGTGGGACTCCATTGTTAAATTAATGGGTGTACCCCACCTTTGTCTGATGGCCGCTGGGATGGATTCCAGTCTTCTGTGACCCTTCAGAGGATTAAATGAATGAATGAATGAAATAAACAAGGAAAAAGTTGTCTATTGTGGAATGATTTGCTAGGAAAACAAAGTGCATAGGATATAGAGTGAAAGCACTGTTTTAAAGATGCCTAATGAGCTGTCCTGATACACATTTTTCAGCAACCCTTGAAAAAGAGAATACTTACAAGTCAATATATACATGAAGGCTATATCTCTTGATTTAAAAATAGATAGAATTACAGCTCATCTCCAGGCTGTAGGATCAACCCTCTGTTAAAAAGATGCACTAATAACCTTACACATAGGAAAAGAAAATTACTCTATACATTTCTTCAACAACATAAGGCCCATTCCAAATAAGTACATCTAGGGATTTTGCATGTCCTAATGACCCTGGAATCTAGAGCATTGCACACTGTATTTGCACCGGCTCATTTACAATGTAGGAAACAACCAAGAGCAGTGAATCGCCAAAGCATTTTTAATTCTGTTGGCTTAACAAAATGACCATTTTTGTTCCTATTTGTGATATCATTATTCACTGTATCATAAGTAGAGTAAGTCACAAAACATTTGGATATATACTATATGTTGTGTGGACCTAAATCCAATCTACTGTACAAATAGTTAACCCTTGTGTTAAGTGTGCAGAAGTTAGTCAATTAATGAAAATTAAACAATACTGTATTTAAAGAGTGGCATAATTAAATATAAATGTATATCAATATGACTGTAGATTTACTTTGCAAGGTTTAAATGGTGTCTTATTTTACATATACATAGTCCAAGCATATAACTTCATTTGAGACAAAAAGTCTATGTTCTCAGTTAGACAACCCTGAACCACACAGTGCTTGTGTTTAGCCACAGTGATGCTGTTGCTGGGTTAGATACAGACTCATTTGTGGTTACACCAGAAAGCACAAAGACAAGATAGTATATTTATATAAATGAATATGTCACATAGGCTTCTTGTAATGACTGTGTCAATACCCTAGATTATTATTTATGTGTTTGCTCTTCTCTCACCAGATTTGCAATTACAGTAATAGTAATACAGCATCACAGACGATTCTGCAGGGAGCTATGAATGCCGTCACATAAAAGCATAAAGACATGTCAGCATTCCTTTTTTAAAGAGTTGTAAAGTGGGGAGGGGGTCACATATTTGACACAGTGTTCTTCTTTCTTTTTGGGTACATGTAGAACATGCTGCTGATTGCATCACAGAGATGACATGGAAGCTGCTAAATTTACTAACTTGGCCTCAATAAGAGTTTCCATGGGAACTAGTGAGACTACTTGTGATGGAGGATGTTAGCTCAAAACTAAAATCAATGATACTCTTACATGTGGACTGCATGTGGTCTAGGCTTTGGACTCTTAAAGCCAGTAGGGAAGTCAGTTTATTCTGTTCAGATAAAATAAAGCTACTGTTCATCCAGCATGACAGTCAGCTCCCATTTACATCAGCGTACATTGGTGTTTCAGGCTATTGTTCAGTTTGGCTCCTGCGTTTAAAAATTCCACTAGTTAGAATTGATATGTGTAATTTTAAGTCTTATTTACCATTTAGCTTGTTGCCTGAATAAACCAACTTGTTTTCACTGCTGTAATGTGAGTGCAGCTCAGCTGAGAGAAGCTTCATGAGTAAAGATGTGGTGACTCAGCAGTGATTTCTACAAATATCCTTTCTGTGTTTATATCTTGTTTACTTGGCCTCATATTCTTTTTCATTTTTTATGTTTTTCTTCTAGGGATGTAATTGACTAAATAATTCATAGACAAATAAATTCCAAATGGATACAAAGCATAGAAATCTAATCTCTCAGGGTTCTTTTCTTCTGCTCTGTGTCCATTGATGGTTTTCAAATGCAAATATAGTTTTATTGTCTACCAGCTACCAATGAGAGATTTCAGGGTCCACTCTAAACATTTCACCAGTTCATCACATGGCTGACACCCTCCCACTTTCACATTCACACCTACGGGTGACTGAGATTGACCAAATAATATATTAAGTTGCATGTCACTGGATGGTGGGAGGAAGTTGGAGTACCCGCACAGATATGGGGTGAACATTCAGACTTCGGGGTTTGAACCCAGAACCTTGGTTCTCTTACTGTATTCACCATGCTTCACTTCATGACTAATGA
>JAPQRP010000019.1:30951062-30986595 GCA_037367295.1 Apogon hyalosoma | reverse complement strand
GAAAATTTCTTTTAATTTAGCATACATTCAAAGACATGTCAAGGAAGTTTTGTTAATTATTTCTTACAAATAAAATGTTATATCATTTGTTAAAAAAAATTGTGATTCACATTTTTCTTTTAAATTTGTATTAGTCACAAACATCTGTCTCCTTGATCACAAACATTTGGTACTGGCACTAAATAAATATCATTCAGCCAGAAGTCAGCATCACTTCTGTGCAAGAGGAGTAAGAGACAAATGTGGGTTAGCAGGTGTGGATGTATCAAATGTACGTCTTTGACACAGAACTGTCTCTCTTCAGCTTCACACCAGTGGTATCCTCAATAGCCCTGGTTTCACATTAACCAGTTTCAGTAGCTATTCTGGGAGACAGATGACATAAACAGGGCTGATCTAGGCCACCGTTTACGAAACACTGACCAGGACCAGTATTGTAAGTCCTTCTGTGTACCCCTCTGTGCCAGGTGGGCCATGCTGATAAGAATGGCCAGTGTGCACTCGTGCATACCGGGTTAAAGGGCCACACAGAAATCATCAACATCTTGCTGGGCCAGGATTGGGGATCAGAGAACCCAACTGACCCACAACAGCAGCACAGCAATGAGAATGTGACCGGGAAGACACAGGCAGCCCAGCAGGCGGTCACAGCTGCCGCTAGTGTGGGACACACACAGGTACATATGAGGAAATCATTTTTAACAGCATGCAGTAATTCATTTATGTAGATCACAACACAGAGGATTTATTAGATGATGTTTCCTGTGGTCAAGGTCTGTGGATGCATTGGTTTTCTCGGTGCAGTAATACAGAGGACTGTTTTCCTGCAGGTTGTGAAGAGCTTGCTGGACTTGAAAGATGAACAGCTGGCTGTGCAGATGGACGCTCACGACTCTCTCTGGGGAGAAACGGGTGCGTTTCTTCTATCAGTCAGATAAATTTAGCTTTCTCACCTCTTTCTGTCCATCACTTTGGCTGGAGAGTCATGCTCAAGGGCTTCAGGGTTTGCAGTTCAGGCACATTCTTGCTCTCTGCAATGAATACATATGAAATAAATAGTTCTTAAATAGCTCTTTGAGCTGGTGCAGCTCTACTCAAAAATCTAAACTTACTGATTTTATATACGAGGATGCTCTGGTTATTATCATTCAGTGTATTCAATTATAAATAGGTTTTGTTTTTGTCAGAAATTGAATATTACATTTATCACATGCAATATCTTGTCCAGGCACATTTATTCAATTTTCAGACTTTTACCGCTATCACAGATGCAGGTTCTGCATGCAGAATTTTGTTAGGTCCATTTCCTGAGAGCATGTCCAATGAAGCCTGTATCTCTGCTTACTGCTGCATTACAGTATAATTCTATTACACATTTCCCTCTCGTGCTGAGATGGAGAAAGCCAGAGCTTAATAGCCTCAGACATTCATCTTTGCATGGTCTAGGCCTTTTGTTTATATTCAATATTAGTATTTACTTATAGTCCATTTTCAAAAATAAAACAACAATAAACCAAAGATGTCACTTCAAGTCTGATTACTGGGTCTGCGTTTGTAGCTCAGAGTCTGCAGTTGCTCAAGTCAGTGGTAGTTACAGTATCACAGCTTTTAAATGAGTGTGAATTACAATCACCACTTGAATAAGAATATTATTTTCAGCAGGGAAGTTTGTGTGTTAAAGCAGCAGCAGCCTCACTAACCTTGTTACTATTTTGTGCTGCTGCGCAAAGTCACCTCAAACAAAGACAAGTGGCCATTTTTTTGTATCATACATGATAATAAGTTCATTTTAAAGGCAACATTATTATTTATTATATTGATTTGCTCACTGAAGCATGCATGCACAAGACCTATGATGTTGTTTATGAAGGGTAGAGGTTAGAGAATGGCATCAATACCTTTCCTGTGTCCTCAGCTGCGCAATTAGCTGAAGGACTACTAAAAAAAGGACCAATGGCCATCATTTGTCACAGTTATCACATGCTTATTTAGGAGTTTGCAAATTTGGCTCTGTGCAAAGTTGGAGTGATTTTTTTTTTTTTCCCGTTGATATTGACTTGAAAAGGAGTATTACATGAAGCAGGTTTTTGGTGTCAGTAAGATATCTGAGCAATTTTGATCTGCAGTACTTACAGATTTATATTAAAACATAACTTTGCCTCAGTGAAGAACATTACAGCAGGACATATTACTCCAGGATGTGATATGATGAGCTGCAGCAGCACCTGTGTTAGAATCAAATAGAATATGGAAATTACCAGCGCTGCTTTTCTCTCAGTTTCTCACTCCTGCCTCTACTTCTCTCCTAAATGTGTCAATTCCAAATTCCCCTCCGCCTCGCTGTCTCATCTCCATGCCGACTCTGTCAGTGCTGAGCGCGGCGGCAGGGAGAGGGAGGACTGAGATGGTCACGTTCCTCCTGGAGCGAGGGGCGGGGCTAGAAATACCCAACCGCAGAGGGATGGTGCCACTGCTCAGCTCCAGCAAACATGGACACACACAGGTGACAAGTCCATGTAAAATGTTCCAAGTTTAATCAACGCTGTTTTTTTTAGCTCACTGGCCGATACGCCGTGAGCTGTTGTGAAGGCGCTGTGTCTGGTGGCAGCGACGTCTTAGTTAGCAATTTTTTCAAACATCTCCTCTGATGAAGCTACTGGTCAGATTAATTTCAAATTTGTTATGTAGCTTCCTTAGGACAATGTCTACGAAGTTTTTTTAACAGTTTTGAGATATTTAGTTTTTGAATTTTAGACAAATTTTTGAAGTATTAAACATTTTTCTTTACTTATTATAGTCCAAATTTTGAAGGCTTATAACATGGAAATGGTTAGAGATATCAATATAATTACTATTGAGATATATGGACTTTCATTTGGGTCCATGACCTTTGACATTGAGTGACCTTGAATGGTCAAACTCCAGGTCACCAATGTCTAGATTTCAATCATCATCTTCTTCTCCAAAACTACTGGTTGGATTCCTTTACATTTTTTAAAAATATATCTTACTTGGGACAGTTGCTACAAAGTTTGTTCACTGTTTTGATCAATTTTCATTTTTGAATTCTTGAAGAATTTTTAAATATCAAACTATCGCCTCACAGCAAGAAAGTCCTGGGTTCGATTCCAACCAGGGACCTTTCTGTGTGGAGTTTGCATGTTCTCTTTGTGTTTGCGTGGGTTCTCTCCGGGTACTCCGGCTTCCTTCCACCATCGAAAGACACGCACTGATAGGTTAATTGGTTCATCTAAAACTGCCCATAGGTGTGAATGTGAGAGTGATTGGTTGTTTGTCTCTATATATCAGCCCCGAGATGAACTGGTGACTCGTCCGGGGTGTACCCTGCCTTCACCCATAGATAGCTGGGATAGGCTCCAGCACCCCCCGCCACCCTAGTGAGGATAAAGCGCGTTCAGATGATGAGTGAATGAATGAATATTTGCCTTTACTTTTAATGGGTCATATTTTGATGGCTTATAAAATGGTACCGGTTAGAGATATTAATATAGAGATAATATTGAGTGCTGATAGGTCATAAATGGACTTTCATTTAATTTGGTGAGTTATCCTTGCGAATTCAAGTTGTTATTAATTCTTGATAAAACATGCCGGTGAGCTACAGGGCCATTGGTCCTATTTTCCCCCTTTTTTGAGCTGATTTTCCTCTTTTTCTCCAGATTGCAGAGTTACTGCTTAAACACAGCGCAGACATCAACGTCACTGACAAACAGGGTCGCACTCCACTGATGCTGGCTGCCTCCGAGGGCCATGTGAGCACTGTGGAACTGCTGCTGTCCAAGGGTGAGCAAACCCACTGTAACCACCTACCGTCATCTAAACCTGTTCACTGAATGTACTACATACTGTAAGAACAATCTATTTGTGTATGTGGACCCAGGAGCTTCTCTGTCTAGCACTGATCAGGACAGTCTCACCGCACTCAGCTGGGCTTGTCTGAAAGGCCAGAAAGGCACGGTGCAGCTTCTGGTGGAGGCGGGCGCCGACCTGAACCAACCTGACAGACAGGGCCGGACTCCCCTGGACCTTGCTGCCCTTAATGGGGATGCAGATATAGTGAGCTTTGTTCTTTTATTCAGATGGTTTTACAGCAATGAAGAAGAGATTTACAGTGACATATTTTATTTACAGCATTGTCCATACAGGTGGACATTGCTGGAGAAGTGTTTTACTCCATAACAAGATGCAAAAACTAAAATCAGTATCATACACATATTTGCATTTAAGCAGTTTTGGTCGAAACAGATCAAACGTCATATGCTGTGATGTGGGACAGGAGGGCAGCTTGCATTCATATTTGATAGGAAGACATTTAAAGCTGATGCAGGAATGGAATGAAATGTAATATTCACCCTAATTGTGTTTTCATAGGTATAAATCACTTGACAATAGGAATCACTGTGTTTTCATTACCTTAGAACATGGGTGTCAAATTCATTTTAGTTCAGGGGACGGACCAGTAAAATAATAACGTAATTATATATAAATAATGTCAACTCCAAACTTTCCTTAGATGATGAAAATGTTTACATCTACAAACTATCCTTTAGAACAATGTGAATAACATGAACAACCTAGAATTTCTTAAGAAAAAAAAGTGCAATTTTAACAATATTATGCTTCTGTTTATCATTTACATATGTACATTACAACTTACAGATCGCAGTGGATCTACAAATACACAAAACATTTAATAACGGGCAGAATGTTGTTAAAATTACACTTACTTCTCTTAAGACATTTCAGCTTTTTCATATTTGTTCAGAATATTTATATTTTTTATGAAATGATAGTTTGTTTTAGTGTAAATACATGAAAATTACATGAAAATATTTACATTTACAAAGAGGAAAATTTGGAGTTATGAGTATTTATAGGTTATTATGATACTATTTTTCCTGGTCTATATGTGAATATCTTAAGTGTAATTTTTGCATGTTTGACACCCTGTTTGACATATCTACAGAGGAAGAAAGTCGTCTTTCACAGACACCACAAATGAATAAATATAAAATTCCAGTTTTTTTCATTTGAAGGGGTATTTTTTTTCTTGCAGCTAAAAAGACACTGTGATCGTCTTGTGTCATAGAAGATACATCATGATAATGTCATAAGTTACTTTATGGTTCTCACCCCATTCAACACTATATTCAAAGCTTTAAAAATGATCACCAAATTATATAAACTTGTCAAACTATAGGTCATCTTGGTTATTATATTAATAATTGTGAACATGTCTACCACTTCTGTTATTGTTGTATCTTTTGTGCTAATGAACTGGTGGTTTTAGATTATCACTGCATTATCTGACTATGTTCCTTTGTTAATATAAAAAGTGTATAAGGTAATGCTTCTGTGTGTTGCCAGGTGCATTGCTTGGTGGATCATGGTGCTGTGTTGGAAAGAGCTGAAAACAGTGGAAACAGAGGCTCAGAACGGACGCCCGGCTGCCAGAACCCGGCCCTGGTGGCTTCGCTGCTGAAGAAAGGATCCAAAATGGGTATAAGCACAGCCCTGCAATGAATTCCACCTCTTTGAACAAAAATGGATTAAACAAAAACAAAATGCATATTTTTTTTTCACAGTAAAACGGCACCAGGAACTTTTTCCATATAAATGAGCATAAAGTGAAATCAGTACTTTTGCATGTTGAGTAGCTTATCTATATTCAATCAATATTTATATAGTCAATATATATGAAGTCAGTTTAGGTTCAGTTCACATGGAGATACAGGCTGTATACATAGACATCTATTATGTGTGTGTATGCATCATCATCATTTATTTAACTCTAAGTGGTATTTTCTTTACTGGACTGCCATATACTGTGTTGCTGAGCAGTTTTACATCCACCTCCCTAACGCTCTCCTCTCTTCCCGGCTCTGTCGTCGGCTGTTCTCCTTCGTCAACCGCATCAGGCTACAGAACAGCTCCACATGATCGATCAGGTACATGATTAATGTAAGACGTAGAGATAAAGAGACAAGGTGAGATGGAGAAGAGAAGGATAAATATTTGTATCGCTCCATCAGGTCATGCTACATGGGCCATGGCTTCCTCCAAACCAGACATCCTCCTTATCCTGCTACAGAAGCTGATGGAGGAAGGGAACATGCTTTATAAGGTACTTTATGCTGAAGGTTGATCATTTCAGACAGTGAGCTGACAGTGTTACTATACCTTAGAGTTGTGTATTTCAATACATTTATAATGAAGTGTTTTTGTGTATTCATCAAAAGTTTGCTGTTCGCTGGTATTTTCTATGTAACATTTTATATACATAAGAGTTTGTAATAAGCATTTGTTAATCAGTAATAAGGCCCTAATTAGATTCTTGTATAAATTGTTAATAAAATGTTAATTAGTTAGATTATAAGACATTTATAAGCATGTGTTAAGAGGTATTAGACTGGTTAAGAACTTAATTAAAATTCTAATAGCAGTTAATAATTACAAATGCATTTATTGAGTTTAAGACCTTTTATGTCAGTTCCCAAATTAATTTTTCTCTATATTTAACCTTTCTTAAGTGATTTACCACCATTTATTATAATATTATCCTCTGTATTTTGTTTTTTCTTTGGTGTAAATCTTCTGTTTTCCTTTATTTAATTTACTGATCATGTAGATGTCCATAAAAGCTTAATGTTGAGGGTTATTATATCAAAAACAGAGAAAACTGAAGAAAAAGTGACTTTTTCAGTCAAAGCTATCATTAACTGAACATAAACCCAGTGTCTCCATCTACTGTCACTGATCAAATTCCATGGGTTTTACTGGTGAATCAATGTTGTAGAAGATGAAAAAAAGAAGAAAGAAAAAGAAAAAAAAAATGTTGTAGAAAATGACAGTGTTTCCACAGTAACTAAGGAGCCTCTGAACGTCCAAATGGTTCATATCTGATGACCATGAAAAGATGACAAACTGCATTTTACATGAATTATTTCAACATATTAATAGAATTAATGGATTAGAAGTTATTAAACATTTTAGATCAATTGATGATTTTGGTCGACGGTGGGTGTTTGGGTCTTTATGGGTTCAGTGTCATCTATAATTGTTAACTTTCATGAAGCAACAACATGAGCATACAGCAGTTAAGTGCTGCACTTTTTGAAGCCACTTCTAAAGTTAGAAAGGTTAAAAAGGTTCATAAATCCTTTATCAGATAATGGAATGCACTTGTAACGTGTAACGCTTTTCTGCCTCCCCATCAAACTGCTGGTAGTTATAAACAAACCACCCTGAGGGATAAACCTCCAAGGCTGCCCTGCCTGGAGGTGGAGTGGGTTGTCCACTTTTACACTTTTTGCATCATGCACATCTGTAATGGGCACTACATGCTGTCAAGGTTGATGTCATCTGAATATGAATTCTGCAAAAATGCAATGTTTAGGTTAGTTAATGAAGCACTAAAACAGTTTTCATCACTTTCACAGAAATGGCAGTGATATGCAGCCACAAAGTGAACATTGTAGAAAACATAGCCTTAAACAGGCTTTGGTTAGTGTTGTTTTGTGTCAGTTCTCAGAAGGTCTTATACACAGCCCAGCCAAAACAGTCATCCAACCTGGATTTAACTAAGGAAACAAATTAGATCCTCCCATTGGACAGTTACTGCAGTGATTAATATGTTTCAGTTCCAACAAGTTATTTATCCCTAACTGATGTAGTAAGTAGCTTCTCATTTCTTAAACAACCATTGGTTTAATGGAGAGTATAATGAGTGGACTGTGTTTCAGTGGAAAAAGGTCATGTGGTTTGATGAGCCCAGAGTGATAGATGCATCAGAGTGCGAAGGTGGATGAAGTGATTACCCATCGTGCCTAGTGCCTTCAGTACAAGCCTGTGGGGGTAGTGTTCTGATCTGGGGTTGGTTCAGTTGGTCAGGTCTAGGTTCAGAGGTTCAGTCTAGGGCAGCTGAACCTGAATATACTGAATGAACAGGTCTGAACATCAGTGTATTTTTCCACTATGGTGATGCCAGGATTCATCAGAGGCAAATTGTGAGAGTGGTTCAGGGAGCATGAGACATTAGTTTCACACATGGATTGGCCACCACAGAGTCCAGACCTGAACCCCAGTGGGAATCTTTGGGATGTGATGGAGAGGACTTTACTCTGTGGTCTAACATCATCATCAATACAAGATCATGGCTAAAAAATAATGTAGCTATGGACAGAAATAAATGTTGTGATGTTGCATAAGCTTATCGATACCACAGCAAATGCATAAACATAAAAAAACAGAATCAAAGCTAAAGGTTGTCCAACACAATACTGGGTTATGCTACCTTTTTGCTGGGCAGTGTGCTGTTAGATCAATAAAATATCCTGTAACTGTGCAGGTAATTTTACTATTATTATATTACTGTCACGTTTACTAACCCTGTTACTATTCCTCTTGTATGTTGTGTTTTTTTTCTTTTCTTCAGAAAGGACGCATGAAGGAGGCAGGTCAGCGTTACCAGTATGCCCTCAGGAAGCTGCCTCGTGAGGGCCAAGGAGAGGAGCTGAAAGGGCTCAAAGACTTGCGGGTTTCCCTCTATCTCAACCTTTCCCGCTGCCGCAGGAAATCCAATGTAAGTCCCACAGCTGTATCAAACTGCTCATGCACAATTTAACACCGGCAGGTTTATTAGAAGCCAGTGGAACGGCAGGAGACCTGGCACAGCAAGGTAGATGATTCCTTAAGATATATAATTTATCTCTATCAACATAAAAAGATAATGTCATCGCTAGCATAGCTCACTGTAAAAATATCTCTGCTTTTCATATCCAATTTCGAGTCTTTGTGGTAAACAGAGAGTACGTGTAAGACCTGGGAGCAGGTGGTGACATAATGAATAGCTGTGTGCTGCAAGTGTTGTAGAGATAGATGTGTGTGGCCTGCAGCCAGCTTTGGAACCCACCCTGGTGATGACAGACGTCCTAACAGAATGTGTAAAAATGCCATCCTTAGGGTCAGTGTGGCCGATGAATAATGGAGCAGATAATGTGAAGTGATAAGGTCACTCTAGTGCAGTCTCTTTCTCCGTGTCTCTACAGGGGGTTATTTACAGTGGACGTGCAAGTGGGCCGGCTAAATCCACATATTATTTCAGAAAGCAAGCAGTAAGGGCCAGGAGAGAGACTACATGATACCGTCATTAAACATTCAACAGCAATGTTCACAATCTCACATTCAAGGCTGCCATTTTGACCTCACTGCCAAGGACAGAATCACAATGCGTTCACATCATTAAATATTCACCTGAGAGTGATGATGAGAGCAGGAAAAACTCAAGCTGGTTTTTCCCTGTTTTTGTTCCCTCTGTTTCTATTAGTGGACAGGCTGCGGTAAAAACAATTGCAGTGTGAATTCAGTTGCATTGAACAGGCACTGATCATCAGATTCGCATAATGAAGATGCAAGCAATTTTCACTGGAGGGGCCTCTGATTACATCTGAAAAACAAACATTTTTCAGTCTAGTTACTAAACCAGTGGGGGGAAGAACTGTCTGAATAAATGTTATTTAAAGGTACAGTGTGTAGGATTTAAGAGGCTCTACTGCAGAAATGAAATATAATCCTCATAATTATGTTGTTATTGTATCATCATCTGAAAATAAGAATCCTTGTAGTTTTGTTACCTTATAATGGCTCATCTATATAAAGGCACTACTACTTTTCACTTTTTTTATAGCAGGTGGTACCTTTTGTTAAGCTGTATTTTCCTCACCAACTATGACTGAGTGTGAATTACAGTTATTTAGAGTTAGGTACACCTAGAATGACTCTAATGGAGTGTTTTTGCATTTCTAGTGGCCACCAAAGGAGAGGCTGAGTCAAGGTGTATTCAGTACATGTGGCAAAATATTATATAGAGCTTATAAATAAAAGCTACACAGCATAAAATGGTTCCTGTCAGTGTTTAGTCTTAGTCCACCTTTAGCTTTAGTTGTTTTTGCAGGGTTAAATGATCATACATGTTTATTTCTCATTCTCTTTTCTTCAGATACAACAAGAATGTATAGGAAATATGTGCACAGCATTAAAAGATAAACAAAAAAACTGAACTAAATGGATCGTAAAGGTTAAAGGGACCCTTGACCCAAATGTGTTGAATTAAACCTAATATAAAATGTCAGAAAATGAATGCAATAAATCTCATATTGTCTGAACAAAAGGGTTAAAGGTCTGTTAAGTGCAAAGGGAGGTCTCACTAAATACGACCACTTTGATTTGTAGAAGCTGTTTTTTTCCCTGAAACTTTTGTTTTTACTGCTGTACATACTTGACATATATGCAGATTGGATCGTAACATAGAGACTGAGAAATGCATGCGTTAGAACTCCACTAAACCAACAAACATAATGTTGGACCAGAACGTTTGCACAGCACTGGATATGGTGTTTTTTGGATGCATATAACTGCTGCATTTATGTATATATTGTATACTTTCAGCTGCAGTGCACATTTTCTATAATATCATAATCATATATATCATAATCATAATATGTAAGTGTTGCTGTCCTTCGAGAACCGCATATCTCTAGAGAGTACATTTTCACAAGCTCAGAAAAACAGGCTTGTTTTCAGCTTTATGAAAGTTTATTTTCCAGCGAATTAAAGAATTTACTTAACTGGAAGAGACTTTTCTGAGCCCCTAAAGGAACACATCATCCTTCAGTTTATCACAAACATTCCAAACCCACACATTTGGAGATGCATGGTTTTCACTGGACAGAAGGGGATGAAAACTGTAATCTGAAAAGCGAGTAGAGTGGAAGAAAGAGGGCAAACAGTACAATATTTGCCTCTGAGATATAGTGGAGAAGTGTAAAGTTTCCTAAAATGGAAATAAATGTAGCTCAAAAAAAGCACAACATTTGGGTAAAAGTAATTATTCCCATTTCAGTACTGTGCATCACCTCAGTGCAGATCATACAATGACTTTGTTTTGTTGCGGTTCTTGTACTTTAAGTCTACAAAAGGTTTTCTGTATAATCACACAGGACTTTGGCATAGCCGAAGAATTTGCAACAAAAGCCCTGGAGCTCAAACCCAGGTCTTATGAAGCATATTACGCCAGAGCACGGGCCAAGAGGAGCAGCAGGTACTACTACATTAACTGGTGCAATTATTATTATGAATGTGAATCCATTTGCTCAGTCATGCAGTGAAGAACAGTGAAGCCTTGGGACTCTTTGTCACTGTGGTAAATTAAGCATTTTGAAACTTTTCTTTGTTCGTTTTCTTTGTCCTCCCCAGGCAGTTTGCTGCAGCGCTGGCAGACCTCCATGAAGCAGCACGACTCTGCCCCTCTAACCGGGAAATCCGCCGCCTGCTGGCACGGGTAGAGGAGGAATGCAAACATTATCAGAAGGCGGCGAGTAACAACAACACTGTACCGGGTTACAACAGGGACCCTCACACCCACCACCATCAGACCCCAGAGGACGAGGCAGACGTCTATTCACAGGGAAGTCTAGAGAGGCAAGTCCCTGCAGAACAGACCGACACCGAGAAGGAAGAAGAGAAGGATGAAAGTGAGGAGGTGATGTTGCAGTGTGGAAAAAGCCCTGAATTTTGGCCCCTGAATCCTTACGCACCAAACAGGACTCTCCCTGGCGGCGGCGCTTTTGGTCTGACAGATCAGGCACCTTGTTTGCCCTCAGAGGAGTTTGTTCATAACCCACTGTTTGTAGACATGCCTGAGCCTGTCCCTGCAATCAGCAGGCAGACACCGAACCAAGGCAGCAGGACTCATATCCACTGCCACTCCCTCCAGTCAGGGAGCAGAGTGGGGGGCAGACCTCTTTCTCTGTGTGGCCCCTCCAGCCCTCTGCCAGGCAGACACATCTCCACCTCTTTGAGGCCGGCTCCGGTGATGGGTATTGACATCGGCCCCGGATCAATGAGTGAACACTCCGGGCACAGCCCCACAGAGCACTTTCACCCCATGTCCCCCAGCAGCTCTTCCCCACCAGGCCCCATCCACATGTACCACCCCCGCTCCTCCAGCTTTTCCAGGGGCTCTGACAGGCTCTCCACCCATTCTGTGGCTCTGGATGGTCTTGCGCTGGCTCTGGGTTCCGGTATGGAGGTTAGGAGGGAGGGTGGTGGCGGCACAGCAGGCTCCAGAGGCTCCAGCTCCAGTCAGGCCTCCAGTGGGAACCTGTCTGATGGAGGCAGGCAACAGGTGCCCGAGGCACCGTGTGCCATCAAGAGCAGCGGTAGCTTCAAGGCAAAACCTGAACTAAAGCCCCGGCCCTTCATGGGAGTCATGGACAAATCAGTGAGAGTCCAGGGCCAGCAGACATCTGGATTAAACCGACAGGGAGGAGGGGAGAGTTTCAGTATGTCGGTCATGGAGTTCCAAGGGCTGAACAATGAGTTCAAACGCGCCTCTTTTCAGGAGCAGCTCTCTGGAAGTCAGACCAACAGCCAGCAGCAGGGCCGGGAGCTTGGGGAGAGGCTCCACCAGCGAGAGACCAGAGCCGCCTCCTCCTCCTCCTCCTCTTCCTCCTCCCAGCTCCGCTTCCCCGATGGAAGGCACAGACAGGCAAGCCTGACCAGAGACAACCCGGCCCTGCATATGGCTCCAATCAAACCCAAACGATCATTTATAGAGTCCAATGTCTGAATATAGTTGATCAAAGCACAGATAGAGGCTGTTTTCAACAAACTATGACCCACATAAGGTAGCAAGGGAGACTGGTTTGAGCCTGTTTGTAGAGTTATGCTGCTGCACTGCATTTACAATCTAGAACCAGTGTTCAACTCAGGCTACTATGCTTTGCTTTCATGTCTACAGCTACACTAGTATATTAAAAAAAATCCAGACATACCTTAAGTAGAAATTAAAAAAACATAACAGTATATTGTCTCAACCTTTGATTTATTATATCAAATGTAGAAGTCACAGAAAGCTTTGTGCACGAATATACAAAACCTCATGCTATTAGTTGCAGAATATGACCATTTCTATCGTCAAGTGTCTTTTAAAATACATTTATATTTGTACGGTGTACACTATATTTGCAGATTATATATATATATATATATAAATATAAATATATTTCCCTGTAAGTGGTTATCTGTCAGCATTACAGGCTTCAAAAGAAATGACTTTGTGTACTTGAGATTCTTTTTCTTGGTACATTTGATAAACAAGCACTGTACATGACATTGTTGGAAACTTCTTAGCCAAACTCTACTACAGAATTGAGTGCTTCAATATTCACAGTATGTTATTTATTTTTGCATAGCAGAGAACATATTCATATGGAGTGTTTATTGTTTATTTGGACACAGAAAGCATTTACACAAGAAACACTGAATAAAAAAAACCTTAAGAGACTTTTACTTCACATAACCTTTTCAGAGTCATACTATGGATTACAGAATGCTGCCACATATATTATTGTGGTATAATAAAATATTAATGGAGGACTACATTTCGACATGTACTTCTTTCAGAGTGATACTGATAAAATGTTGTCTTAGTTTAACAGTAAGCACAAATGCATGAAAAGTGACAGCACAACCTCACATCTCCAGACATTTAACTGTGGTAACAAAATAACAGAACTTTATATTACAATAATATGTGAACTTTTAAAATCTTGAACATTGTTAAAATATAGATTTTGAAAACAAAGAATGTTTATATAGTGACTTAAACCCTTAACTACTTTGGCTGGCAAGTTTTATTCCCTTATATTTGTAAGATTCAGTCTAGAAAACAAACTGGGCCATGAAATGATAAAGAATTGAAATTAAAATAAAAAAAATGCTGTTAAAATTTTATATCACACTAAGTATCATTATTACAGATATACAATTTTCTTTTCCTTTATTTTGACTAAAATAAAGGGGAAAGAAACTGTTCAAAAATAGTTCAATGTATTGCTGAACTTAATTTTACTCATGCATATTCGGATGTTGAACAAACATGTTATTCTGTTTTGAGTGATTCTTAAAGAATGTGAAGTATTCTGCTGTTTGGCTAATGTTTGTCATTTTCTGAATCCTGAAAGAATAGTTTAAAACCACAAATACCAATGTGGGTTCTTCAACTTACATGAATGAAATAATGATTTCACATTTACTGTGGTGACTGTTGACACTGTCTGATAAAAATGTTTTTATCATGATGACATTTTTGGCCACATCACCCAGCCGTATTTATGAGTAGTGTTTAGAACCGATAGCGTATGTGTTGTTTTTAGTACGATAACAGGCACAGGCATAAACACACAGGTCGTTCATTACCTGTGAGGTGCAAAATAAGCAAAAACTACAAGTATATCACTGGTAAAGAAACTCTAACATGAGCAGGACAGAGATGGTGTTCAACGTGTTTATGAACCAGTTTAGTTCTGAAAGAGTTTAGAGTCATCAGAAAAAAAATCTTTCCTGATTGTTAAAAAAAAAACAAACAAAAAAACACATTTTGCTTTTTTTAATTGAAAGCTCATCCATATTATTTTTCTGGATGTGTGACATTGTGCAAAAATATTAAAAACAACAATGTTGCACTGACTGACACATTCAGTCCAATATATCCATGTTATTCTACATTTGTAACCTGATTTTTGTAAAGATTTTCACTGTTAACTTTTGAAGGAAGGAACTGGTTTTACTGTGGGAGTGTGCAATGCATTAAAGCTTCAACAGGTAGTATTTTGTTGACATCAATGGGCTGAAAAAGATAATTCACTTGGTTTTTTTCACCTGCAGTTGCATCCATTTGCAAACGTCTCTTTTCCTAATTCTGGCCTATTTTAGCTTCACGAGGCAGACTAAAATGTTTTTATTTGCTTTTTATGGTATTTTGGCCAAAAAAAATAGTTTTGTTAGACTTAAAATTTGCTGCAATTAGGATTTTTTTTCCTCAACAGTAATGAAAACTTTTCATAATATAATTTTACAGATGCTCACATGGAATAAATACAAATGGAAATGCTACAGCGTCCCTGTGAGCACTACACTCAGATTTAATGACCACATCAGTGAAATCATGTGGGAGAATCCTCTAGATGCTAGTGGCTGGTCTTCCAACGGCTGATAGCCATCTTCAGGGTGTGATTTGGAGTTAGCAGAGTTGTCAGTAAAGGCAGGTTTGTCATTGGACTGGAGCGGTTTTTGGTGTTGATCCAGCTCTCAATTGCCTCTCTTTCATATGAGTATCCGTCTGTTGGAAAATGTCCACAATTAATAAATAATAATAAGTGGTGCCTGGCACAACAAACCCCTCCCCTCACTTGTATTTCTCCCATTATAAGTAAATGGGAAGATTTTGTTTTAAAAAAAAACATAAAAATTTGAACTTTGACCTACCTTTCCCAAAATATACTGACATCTATTCTGGGTCACTGGCAATCTATAAACCCAATTTGGTATGAATTGAACCAATAGTTTTGCTGCTAAAGTGTTAACAAACAAAGAAACAAACAAACCGAACCAAAAACAGCACCGCTTGCCTCCCCTTTGGGGGGGCGAGGTAATAAATAACTTACACCGCAAATACACAAAGAAAATCAGCACGTACATAAGAAATATTCGACCACTGTCGCCTGTAAACCATCAGTTGCAATTATTGACTGTGAAACGCAGGCAAACAGGTCTGATGTTCAATTACCAGCAGCGAGGACCGGTTCCCTCATCAGTTCTCGGGTGATTGGACAAAGAAACTCATCAGGAATCCCTGAACACACAGACTCATTCTTCAGCTCCTCCACTTTTCGCAGGACTTTGCTGCGCAGACCCATCGACTCTAGACAAAGAAAAGATCATGTGAACATGTGCACGAAGAGAAATTACACGAGTCAATATTTTGTGTCGTCCTTAAATGAAAACTGAACAAACTGGACTGATCCAAACGCTAATATCTAAGACATTATTGACATGAGAGGCTTCAAGTGTTTGTTATTACTGTGTTTAGCACTTTTCACTCTTGGATGGCAAATGTGAGCGTGGGTGAGAGTGAACACGGTGGGAACAGAGCATGTCTGCTGACTGTCAAAGTTAAATACTAGCAGTCAGTAACACTTGACTGCATTTTGGTTCAAATAATGTTTCAGTGGGTCTTTTTTTTAAGGCATACAGCCAGAGAAATAATATTTAACATTCCATTACACAGTCCCGTGATATTAATTTTATATTATTAGATTTTAGAATGGTGCCTTTTTAGAAAGAAACTACCCTCAGTGGATTCATCTCCTTCTATGACAAAATATTCTTTATATTGCAGTAGATAAAGAAATTACTGCTTAACAGCGCTCCCTTAGTTCGGCTAAAGAGGTGGGAAGCTACATGCTGTCACTAAAAACACTAAAAAACAATGTGTGCACTCGCTGCCACAGTTCTGTCGCTATGTAAACTGAGGAGTGATTGACAGGAACTGTGGGATGGAAATGACGGCATGGCAGCACAGCAAACATTTGCTGACAAACGCCAGCACATGACGAATAGTGGTGTAGCTAGTAGACTGACTTGAACAACATAACAGTCCTTTTTTAGCCTTGCAATTGTACATCTTGCAGAGAAAAAAAAAACAAAAAGAAATACACCCAAAATGGTATAAAACCAAATTTCCTAAAACCCCCTTTATAAACAGACTGAGGCATAACCAATAAGGCTTAATGATATTAAGTGTAAATCCACTTTATACCTTATGGGAAATGCTGTTTTGAGGATTGGGTTATGTAACTTATGAACTGTTCCAGATTAAAGTCAAAATTGCTGAAGCTCCAAAGCTTAGTGCTTTTGCGGTGCAGTCTAATATTATGTAATCTCACTCAGTAAAACCCACATCAGCGTTCATTCAATCCTTCACCCTTACTTTAATTTAACCTGCCACCTTTTATACGCGGAAAAGGGCGCAGAAATAATAATCCAAACAAGCCTATTTCCATTCTCACAAGGCAGCAGGTGTGTAATACCCTAAGAAAAGATTTATAGTCTTACGACCTCCGTTATTCAAAAGCAAAGCATGAGGAACTGCGGGGACCGATAAAGTGACATTCCACTTGAGAGCAGCGTGTGATATTTGTGGTCTTCACCTATGTGCAGCTCTGACGCCAGTGTTTCCTTGGTGAGACAGAGCAGCTCTGTCCCATCTATGTTGTTGGCCCTGAATGTGTCCACCAATCCCTCCAGCCTTTCCTCCACCAGCCACAGTGACACATCCTCCTCTGACCAATCGCTGACCAGCAGCTTGGAACGCCCAGCCGAGGTTTTCCCTAAAAAAGATGAGCCAAAAAAAGACAGTTGGCCCTTGATGGCACCTTGTTGAAAAATGACCATATTTTCTCCATGCTGAGCTGTCTTGGAATCCTGCTGACTAATTATTGATTAGGAAGATAGTCCAGCTTGTTTCATAAAATAAAGAAAGGTTTAGAGGTTTCAATTGATATTTTTATTGACACAGTATGAAAGTAAAAGATGAAATGGATCTTGTTTTGTTTGCATTTACCGATGCAGCATCGACCATAATCTATAAAGGTTAACACTGTTGCTGGTGTAAAATAAAGGCTCTGTACCTTCAGTTGACGTGTGTGCAGACTCCTCTGAAACACAGAATGAGGCAGAATACTTGTAAAAATGCAAGGAAATATTTTCTTTGATCAAACTCACTCATGTCCTCTTTCACAAAGCACATAAGCAGGATAAAAAAAGTACTAGTATTAAATAAACAGCATCTATTTTCCCTGTATTGCTGTTAAGGATATACCTGGTTAAAATGTACTGTATCTCTTCCAAATGTTTGGTCTTTTCAAAGCCAGAAAACTCATGTTCAACCCATAAAGCCATAAAATATGCCGTTACAAAACCCCAAAGATAATAATCTCAAATTAATTTGTAATTCAGATTCACAGGTTTTTAGTCTTTCTTCAATAAACTGGAGACAGGTCCCTTGCCAACAAAGACTAAAGTTCACATCCAAACGCCTATAAAGTTTTACATTTAGGTAATAATAATGTTTTGGTAAGTAGCAGGGAAAGAGGGTTTGAGGGGACACTGAAAAAGTTTTTTAATCACATCTTTGCAGCTTTTTGTCTGTATTAAACCAAGCTCCAGTATGTTTCCCTGATTGTCAACAAGTGTTCTCAGCGCCTAACCTTACTACAAAAAATGTGAAATAAGTGTTGTAATTTTGGCCAGAGATAAAAGCAAACTGTGTTGTCCGTGAATAACTGATATTTATGTTCAAACTTGATACAAAATAAAATAACACTGATCTACATGCATTTGGAAATGTTGGTGTGAAACATATTTATGCTTCAGAAACATTAGTATTTTTTTCACAAACATGCAAAAGCCTACGGAGCCCCCTTGGTGACATGTGAGGAAAAAAATATTAATGCGTGGCCACGAGTTAGTAATGCCCCACACTAAAACTCCATGCCTTACCGCAAGTGTTTGAAGTATATCACCATAGTTCATACCAAGGCGAAAATAAAATGAAATCAAATTGAGGTGTTCCATGTTGGTAATTAGCGTCAAAACGGGGTGCTACGCTATACAGCAAGTTCATAGTTGAATTGTTTTGTGTGTAACTCGTGTCCACGCATTTTTTTTTTCCTCACGTCACCAAAGCGGCTCCATAAAAGCCACATTTTATCCTGGCATTTGGGTTTCCCCTCCAAACCATTAAATTAGTTTATTATTTATTAACTCACAAGTGTAAAAATAATATTTTAAGGAAAAAGAAAACCAACCATTTAATAATTTCCCCACTTTTGATTTTGACACGAGGTGCATGAAAAGAGGCGGGAAAAAAAAAAGGTCAGAAAAACATTCATTTCATCTCCAGTAAAATGGTGTGACTTCATTCAAGTAATGTGTGTGTGGTTTGTGTTTTTTCTACCGTGTCCGCTGCATCCATCCTCTACCCTCCAGATGTTTACGGTCTTATCCATAGATCCGGTAGCAATTATCGGTGATGTTGGGGAGAAGGAGCAAGCTGTTACATACCTGCAACAGGGGACAGTAGCCACTCAACAGTGATGACAAAACAGCAGTATTTTTATTCAAATCTGAGGTTAATGTTGGCTCATAGAGGGTTAAAAGGTAGGCAGCTTCATACCAAGACTAAATATATAGCCGGGGTAGAAGCGCTCTGCTTCAGTGGGCCAATTCAGTAATGGCTTACCACGTCAAAAGGCTGCACTAAGATCAAAATAAGGATAAACCACAATTTTCAGTAGATTCAGGAAAGTCAAAGGCAACATTAATGAGGACAATCTCTCCAAACCCTAAGCTGATTGCTCAGAAATGTTGATCCACAAAAGCTAGTTGGCTTTAAATGTCTCTAAAACCCCTTTAAAAAAAAAAAAACCTAAATAGACATGCACTCACCCCAACCTAAGATCCTCTCACACAGCTGAATAATCAGCTTGTCAAGTCAAATACATTTCCTGGAGGCTTTTGTGAGTGTTATTTACTTTTTTCAACATTTCACCACTTTCCCACAACTTTCCTCAGATTCCTCCACCTCACTTTTTCTAAAACGAGTTAGAAATTGCCCGATTGAAAGGGCGAGAGATTGCCGTCTTTCAGTCACAGGTGGCTTCATAAATAGCCTTTAAGTGTGATCATTGAGCTGTGGTTTATCTCAATGTGAATGTGAGCGATATAGTGACAGCAGTCCTGCCTGTTCTCCAAATGCAAAATGCATGTTTTGTGATCACACTGCATCACGATCTAATGAAGGAACAGCCTGTGGTGTCTTTGCCTTCCCTACAACTGATATTTTGTTGTATACGAGTCATGAATGTTGAAGTGAAGTCTAGAAAAAGGCTTTTGCACTCGGTTTTGAATGGATGGAAGCAGAAATCTGAAATATATCGCGTTTCTATAACAGTTTTTTGGTATCAAGAACTGATCCAGAAATACTACGTATCAATGCATCACATCCTGCCCAGATATCTGTGGTATTAGGAAAAGAAAGGTGGTCCACAAATGCAAAGTACATGATAATTACAAGTGTTTCTAAGTGTTCGTTGCAAATCTCAACTTGTTGATTTTGCACAAAGAGGAAATTAACTTATGCATGATTAAATTCTGTAAAATATACATATGTTCTTTAATATTTAGGATTTCTATGACAAAATAGAGTTTGATAAAATATGCAAACTTTGTAAAAACACATCAAGCATACTTTATGGATAAAGTTATGTAAATGCATTTGATTATATCACAGAATAACTGCACAGCCCTAAGGATACACAACACAGACTCTGACAGAGATGAAAGAAACTAAAACTTTTACTTTGGGACTTTGAGTTAATATTTAATGTGAAGGGAAAAAAAATGTTGAAAAAGTGTGAGGAAATGTTACCATATCCAAAATGGGAATATTTACCTCTCGTGCTGGCTCAATGTGTAAAGTAAAACAGCATTTTTCTGTAAAAAGACACAGAAAAATCTGATTATTATTTTACAAAGTGTGTATGTAGTTGGGTTTATTGTATAAACCTGTAGCTACATAATCAGTATAAAGAAAAGAACTCACAGCATCATAGATTGTAACAGTTTTGTCCACAGAGCTGGAAAAAAAGAGATGAAAAATTAAACTATGTAGGCACTGAGCAGCCCTCTACCTGCTTTGGACACATAGAATTAAACGATCACTGTCTCCCCCCAGTGGTTACACTGAGGTACTTCACTTCTGATATTTATGTTGAGGGTGGCCTACTTATGGAGCCAGGGAAACACCCAGGACTTTACATGAACGTCTTCACCCTGAGTAGATCAAGACATGGATCTACCACATTTTGATCTATTATGACCAGAGACAACGATCAACTGTAGATTTTGTAATTTTATGTGAATTTTCTTTAAATGTCTCTGTTCAGGATCACACAGTTTTGCAGCTTAAGTTCACATTTCTTTTACATAACTGATGACCTGTTTTCACAAGAGTTCAGGTTTTTTTCTTACAGACGGATAATAGTTGAAAACAGAATCAGATTTTTAAGCGTTATCATATGATTTTCAGTCCCAAACAGAGGCCGTTCTCTACTACCAGGCAATTATCACATGAAAAAACTAAAGACGGGAGTATAAGCTGTATAAAATATGCATCTGTCATAATGCTGATTTAAAGGCGATAATGATCTCACCCGGACACAAGCAACTGTCCATCGGAGGAGTATGAACAAGACAGGACTGGAGCCGACTGGCCGGTTAATGTGTGAAGCAGCTGCATCTTAAAGGCTACAGACAGCAGAAGGAAACAGCTTTAGTCAGTGAGGTACAGTTAAGTCACAAGTAAATAAGCCAAACTGTGATACCATATTCACCAGGTGTTCCTCTGCTGCACTTCCAATTAATGATCATTACTGTTTGTGCAGAGGGGAGCTCTACTTCAGCCATTCAGACTATAACAACTACACATACAGCAGATGGATTCATGGGTTTGGCTGATTAATCTGCACCAACAGGAGGTTTTACAAACTACTGGTATCAGCTAAATTAGCTCCAATATCTAACCTTAGGGTCGCTCACTTTGAGGGAGGATAATAACTTGAAATGTAGACTCACACCAGAATTACATAGAATTTTGCAGTTTAGTTTGATACTCGGTTCCTTGTGTTCATTCGTTCATTCGTTCCTTTTCCAAACTACTTAGTCCTCAAGAGGGTCATGGCGTGCCAGAGCCTATCCCGACTACCTCATCTGACATATACAGATGAGCAGCCACTTACTCTCACATTCACATCTGTGGCTGATTTAGACTGACCAGTTGACCCATTGAGTGCATGTCTGTGGACGGAGGGAGGAAACTGGAGTACCTGGAGGGAACCTATGCAGACCTCACCCTGGAACTAAACCCAAGACCTTCTTGATGTGAGGTGACAACGCTTCCAGGTATATTGAATACAGTGGAACCTCGCAGTACGAGCGCATCGTAGTACGAGAAATTACGAGAATTTTTGCCTCGAAATACAAGTGGAAATCCCCAGTGTGAGCAGGTGCAGCCTCCACAGGCTCACTTCACCTTCAGGAGCACCAGCATTCAGATGGAGGAGGAGATTATGAGAGACTACAACACCAGAAATTCTTCTACCTGAGAGATTCTCCTTCCAGACAATAGCCCTCCTCTTCCTCCTCCTCCTCCTTCCTTCCTTCTTTCCTTCACAGATCATCTCATAATAAAGGTAAATAAGTTAATACAAGCTGTTTATTTGTTTTTATAATTGTTATTTTCTTTCTACCTCTACTTTTTCTGTTTTAAAAACAGAACAGAGGCTGGAATGGATTCATTATTAACCTGCCCCCCGAAGGCGAGGCTAGGGGTATTATTTTTGGGTCGGTTTATTTGTTTAACACTCTAGCAGTAAAACTGTTGGTTAAATTCATACCAAATTGGGTTTATAGATTGCCAGTGACCCAGAATAGATCTGATTGCATTCATTAGGTCTAGATATGACCATGCCATGGTAATAAAGGCATTTTAATGTTTAAAGAGAGTGCCTTGGAATTTTCTTCCAGTTTGAGATCTGATTACATTTTGGGAAAAGTAGGTCAAAGTTAAAAAATTTTTATGAATTTTTTTAATTATTTTTTTCTCTCATTTACTTATAATGGGCGAAATTTCAAATGTCTATAAAAACATCAATTTTGTTTCAATTTCCTTCAAACCTGGCACATATATAGAGGCAATTGATATACTGACATCAGCACATGCACAGACATGATGACACTAGCTGGATCGATGCCAAAATAAGCTACAATACATGTGAGGGGTGGGAGTAATTTGCAAAAAAAAACCACAGCCGTAGAATGAATTAAGTTCATACTGTGAGGTTCCACTGTATTATTATTTTTGACACATTTGTTACATTTTCACAATAATGTATAAATAGTCAAATACAACAGCATGACCAGCTGTCTGGCATTCATAGTGCAGTACGGTGTAAAACACAGTTCCACTTAGGCTGTCTCAGTGTCAATCATCTTCTCCATACCAAAAAATATCAAATAATTTCCAGCCGCTAATTTGACTTTAGAGTGTTGACATTAAGCCAATTCTTTGTAACAACTTTTTTACTTACCTCAAGAAAAAAGTTAATCAAATAAAGATCTTCTACCGCAACATCCTCTGATACACTACATCACCAAGCATGTATTTGGACTTACACATCCCAGAATTATTTTAACAGTCGCATTAACATTTTGCTAGTATGGTCATGTTTTCACTTTGGCAAGATGGATGAATTTATCCATTAAGGTATTCAACTTAGTGTAGGTGATCAGTTCAACAGTTACCTACATCATCATTAGGTTAGAAATAGTTCATTTCCAGCAGCGTCTAAATGTTTTCATGGTGCTTTTATAATTGGTTTGTATCCCTTGAACATCAGATTCTGTCAGTCGACCTCTAATAACAACATACAGCATATAATATGTGTAACTGTTAACTGTTATCACTGTGCTGATGTAGCAGCACGAAAAACACTGGAACAGTGTATGTGAGTAAAACTGACTGATATCCATAAGGTTGACTGACAGGGGATTTTTAAAGGCAGATATAATGTTAATAATTTGAAGCAGGAAAAAGCTGAACTAATCGATATCGCCTCTGTTCATCCCTCCAAAAAGTTTGACATTGAAAATGCATGATGGACGTCAGAACTGAATCTATCACTTTATTAGAAACAAGGTAACTGTAATTGATACAAAAATAAATAAATCTGATCAGACTGAAGAATTAATCATTACACATGGACCTGAACATGATACCTATCATAAAAAATGTAGGTGGGGTGGTTTTTACCCTCGGCCCTCACTGCAGGGTATTGTCATCAGTTTGCTGTCTGTCCGTCAGTAGTCATCAGTGCCAAAACTTTGGTGTGAACTGAAGGCTGAGGGTTTTCAAGTGCGGGTATGTTATGTTTTATCTTTTGAGTCATAATTTTCTAGTCACTATCTCCAGCTTAGAAGCCTAGTATTACCATATAAACTTTGTATAGAATGTACATGTAGTATTGACGCTGATTTACCAGCCAGACCGATTACTCAGTGTATCTCTAATTCTGACAATGACAAAAACATAACATGCCCGCACTTGAAAACCCTTGGCCTTCAGTCCACGCCAAAGTTTTTGCACAGACGGACAGACAGATGGATGACGAACTGATGACAATACCCTGCCGCGAGGGCCGAGGGTAACCAGACAGAGAGAGAGATGCTGCAGTGCATTAAAATAGACAAAGATGTCATTCTACCTCCATAGCTGAACTTGTTAACAGCCCAGATCTTCAGCAGACTGTCTTGACCACAGGATGCCAGACGGAACTGCACCACCGGACCCCCTGAAAGACAGAATAAATGTTATTATTGGATGAGTCGAAGTTAAATGGCAGACTGCAAAGCTTCAAAACCAGCAATTCATTTGAACATAAAGACCTCTATCTTTACTGGATGAAAACTGAAGGTTGAGTGATTCACTTTATGCCGTAACTTGTATCAGTACAGTCAATTAAAACACAATTTGGAGTCATACAGTAAGACAACAGACAGTCTGTTATTGATCCCAAAGGCAAACACCAGACTACTAATACACACACAATGGTCTATACTGTATAATGCAGTGAAACAGCTGCTATTTTGACAAAAATAAAATGCACATGCAGATAAGGAAACACCATAATTATACGTTGCTAGGCATAAGGGGATTTGTAGTTTTTATTTGAACTCAACTGAGAGTCACTAGTGTAAGATGTAATTCATAAATATTCACCTGCAGTAGGGGTCAAAACTATTAGAATACCTGACGGATCAGAAAATACTGACCCTTTCATAATGTTCATGCAACATATGGACATTATGGACGTTGTGACCACAAGTGTCGGATGAAGTGAGTCCAACTGTTTTCATGCACTTTTAACTTTAATATTTATAGAATGAGCAGGCCTTGTACATTTTAAAAGAATCACAGAGCTGTGTCCTAAGACTGTCATAACCAAAAACTTAACCACGATCAATCTGCAATGAATACACAAGGAATTTGGCTGCTTCTGTGAAGGAACATGATTGTGTGACATTGACAATGAAATAGGTTTGTTTTTTGTAAGGAAAATGATCTAAATTTCCTTGTGATGGCTCTATTCTATGGTTTATAGAGCATAATAATGATTTTTGCAGATATTTCATTCATTTTATGGGTATTTTAATGGCCAATTAAAAGAAAACAACAAAAAACAGATGAAACCTGTTAAATATGCAAGATGTTCTAATAATTTTGAACACCACTATACATATGAGTGCAAATCCTGCTCACAAATCTTAACAAATGACTTCTTTGTATGTTTCACTTTCAACATTTTTCTTTCCAAACTGGGGTTTTGCAGAAATATTCAGTGACAACATATTTTGTGTTAACTGGGTTAAAGCTATACCTACCGATCTGGCATGTCACACAGCACTTGTGCTTTTTGTTCTTAAGTGTTTTTAACTAATGTAATAATGCATCGCACTTTTATCCCACTTATTTATGGATCATTTATGTATTTTATTCTGGGTTTAATGTGTTTGTACGTTTGAGTATGTGTGGTTTGTGTGCAATGGAACCCTCTGTCCAAAACAAATTTCTCCCATGGGAGACAAATAAAGACACTTTGACTTTGACTTGACTTAGCAAAAATCTGAACATGAACAACGCACTTCCCTCCAAACCCCCGCCCACTTCCTCCTGCCTGAGCTCTGACACTCCTCTCCTCACTAAACACACACGGTGGGAAGTGGAGGTGTCACGGTCCGCTCTGGTGTGCCCACGGACCCCTCCCTCAGCAATCAGACATACTATCATCCACCTGCCGTACTCCTTTATCACTAGGAGACCCTGTATTTAAAGGTCTGGGGCCTCATGTACAAAGGGTGCGTACACCCAAAAACTTGGCGTATGCCCTTTTTCCACGTACATGTTCAGATGTACAAAGGGTGAAATGACCGTGGAAATGTGCGGTCCTCCACGCCAACTCCACAGCTGGCGTACGCATGTTTCTAGTGCTTTGGAACCTTTGGCAACGCTTAGAGGTGATACTGGGAAATGGTTAATACTGTGGAAAAGGTCATTCCTCAGGGTGATGTGCACATCAGAGATACATAAATGAACGATTAACACACTGACACGTCATCATACTGCCAGAGCAGCACACCCCCCACCAGAACCAGAAGCAGACCAACCACAACCAGACCAACCCTAGACCCATTAATGCCAATCTTGCCATCCAAAAAGGATACGATTTCAACCACATCAAGACAAAAGGACACAAACTGCACTTGTTGTAAAATGTATTTAATGTAGTGTTAATGTCTGTGATAACATTTATAAGTCGGTCCAGGCCTCACTGATGTCCTCTTGTGACTTGGGTGAGGACTGTGGATCTATACTTTTTTATCTATAGGGCCGAGGACGGGCATCAGCAGCTGCTGGCGGACCGAAGCATTGGCAGACACAGGGAGGCGGGTCCAATCCCATGGTGTGTGTCTGGAGAGTCTAAACGCTGTCTATAAACTGATAGAACGCTTAATGTCAAAATGTTTAACATAGTTTCATGCCTGAAAACTGCCATCAATCATCACCAATCTCATGGTTTTGATTTGTGGAGGTGAAAGTGGACGTGATTACAGATGTCCATGCATTATTCGTTGAGGACTGATTTTGGACTTGAAGTTATGTTAAGCTTTTTTACATTAAGGTGCCGCTGGGACTCTTCCTCCACCTGTTTTGCTTCTCCTCCTGTCCTTCATCGAGTGCAGACATGTTTCTTAGCTGTCCCCGCTTATCTTTTTTCTCTCCTGCTTCTGCCTCTGCGAGTGTCTTGTGTGCTTGACTTTTTTGATCCCCTGCTTGCTGAGCTCCCGACAACATCTCAATTATGGAACTGATCAGCTGGTCACTCAGCGCGATTGGCAAGATTTTCTCAACCAGAAACAGGGGTCCGGGAGAGCCTGCCTGCCCTGACAGAACTTTTGCAGCTGGGTACACTATCGACGCCTGGGACAAGTGGCGTGTGGTGTGCCTGTCGGTTCTGTCGGTGGAGGATATTGAAGACATATATCTATTTGGATTCATGATAGCCAGTTATCTCCTGACTGGTCTTGGAGTTGCCCTGGACTATCATAAAGTTGGAAAGACGGCAGCACACAAAGAGACCCCGCTGCTGTTGGTCGAAATTAAGGAACACTTCAGAGCCATTAGTGACAACATGAAGGTATTACAGCAGGTGGTGTCACAGTCAGAGGACAAGGTGCAGGATCTGGCAGGAAGAGTGGTAGATTCGCACAAGAAGTTGGATTTCATCGCAGGACAAACCGCGGAAGCGCTTCGGCAGATCGCGGGACTGAGTAGGAGTTTGGACGAACTGTGTAGGAGATCTATCTGCTCTGAAGCGAGGAGTAAATGCTGAGGCCCAGTTATGACTAAATTGAGTTATAACTAAATTATGCAGAAATCAATCAAATCCTTCCCAGCTTTTAATTTTTTTTCTCTCCTGGGATCTGGAGCAAGCAGCTTGATTCAATGTCTCCTCTAATCTGTTCCCATGCAGTCACAACATCCTTCCAAGGCCAAGACACAGGACTGAGAGAACTGATAAGGACTGAAGTTCCTGTGTCTCCTACTCCTACACAACGAACTTTTCAAGAACTTGCACAACACACAATCATTTTCCCCCTCCCAAAGCCTCCCTCTCATCCCACTTAGTCTGCCTCAAATCCTTTTTTATTCCTCTTCTCCTGTGCCCCCCCCCCACCGAATCCATTGAAAAAGTTCCATCATGTGACCACGTGTACTGTGTCTATAATGTATAATGTATGACGTCTAAGTATGTCTTATGTATGTGCTTGGATTATCTGTATCTGTACTGTAACTTCTGAATTCTCTGATGATGGCTGCGCCTGTAATGTGGCAGTGCTGCACTGGTTTTTGGGAGGACTGTGCATCGTAATCTCGTTTGCTGTGACATGCTGAATGTTTCGTTCTGCTGTGACATGCCAAATGACAATAAAGCTAAACTAATCTAGTCTAATCTAATCTAATCTAATCTAATCTCTTTTGGCCTCCGCTTTGTCAGTGGACAACAGTCTTCCACTTCGCGTCCACCTTGACGTCATCATCTGATCGTGCAGAGGGAAATCCCAGAGGATGGCGTGTCGGTATGTTAATCGTTCATTTGTGTATCTCTGATGTGCACATCACCCTGAGGAATGAACTTTTCTCCAGTATTAACAGTTTCCCAGTATCACCTCTAAGTGTCGCCAATGGTTCCAAAGCACTACAAACATGCGTACGCCAGCCGTGGAGTTGGCGTGAAGGACCGCACATTTCCACGGTCATTTCACCCTTTGTACATCTGAATGTGTAGGTGGAAAAGGGCGTACGCCACGATTTTGGGCGTACGCACCCTTTGTACATGAGGCCCCAGGACTTCATCTCCATCCTTCATTCACCGGACTCTGACTGCTGCAATCGGGTTTTTCTATTCGTTCCCCTTGGTTGTTGTTTTTGTAAATAAATCTGTTTTTTTCCTTTAGCACCTGTGTATTTGAGTCCTATCCATTCACAGCCCTTGACAGGAGGTCCAGCACACGTGAAATGTCAAATTCAGAGGCACCGGTATCTGATGCAGGACAGCGGTAACGAATGACTGACAGGAGGCTCAGCCAGGCTCGGTCAATTATTTTATTCGGACCGAATAAAATGATTGGCCAGACTTTTATAAGAAATATATGAGAATTAAACATTTTTGAGTTTCAAAACCTGGTGGATTTCTTTTACATTTTAGTTTGACATGCTTATTAGGAGCATTTTAAGGTGACAAAAGTGTAAAAATGCCACATCATACGGTATAGCTTTAAAGAGGAATATTTTATAAGTGATATAGGTTGCCTGGTATTTCCCCAACACTATCACAGGAAAATTAGAAGCAGTATCTTTAATAGCAGTACCTATTTATCCAAATTACTGTAATTTGACTTCAGCTCCAATCTCTATCATTGTCATTTGTGACATTTTTAAATGTTTATTATGCTTCTAAGTGCGTTTTCAAATGTGGACCCCAGACCCTGGATGTGTACAGCTAATAGGGATCCTAACAAATGGTCGAATCAGATAAAACATCACTGTATTTTAAAGTCAGACTTTCCACTCGCTCACATGATTGTGACACTATAATATGACAGCTAGCATGAGAGAATGGTGCATACTTTTGTGGATGTGACCGTGCAGAGTCCACTATTACCAGTCAAATTAGGCTCCTCACACACTGATAACAGCACATTTATTGACAGATACTGAATATAAAAGGAGGCCGCAGTGCTAAAGCTTATCAGAGGTGTTTTACGTATTGCTGACCTTTATGTTTCTCGTTCATTTTTCTACACAACAAGCTTATGTGGTCCACCCAAAAACATCATAAATCATCTGCAATTGATTTAGTACTTTGTGGTCTGAGTGCTGAGTTGGAGCAGAGGAGAAACAATAACACATCCATTTAAAAATCTTTACAAAGGCTGCTTAAGTTGATTTTTATTTTTTTTCTTCTCAAACCTGCTAAAACTACCTGCCTGAGACTACCAAGTTTATATTTTACATAGAAACATTCTTTAGTCAAGACAAAAAAAGACTTAATGACTATTTTTATTGCACTTCTATTGTTTTATTGAATCTTTACCACTAAAATGAAAGAAAATAAATGAATAATTGATTTGTAACAGATAATTTTCTGTTCCTCCGTCAAAGTCATGCTGAAAGTCTATGACAAAAAAAGTTATGTGTAAAAGCAGAAAAATAAAAACAATCAAACAGTACAATTAAGAGACCGGTCTAAGTTTTCAGACTTGAACTTCTCTGAAAACCTGAGAAACTGAAATGTGATCGAGAGTGAGATGGATGGTCACAATCCATGAAACAAAGCTGAGTTGTTTGTATTTCTTCAGTAGATATACAATAGTCAACAATAAAGTCAAAAAGATCCACTAATTTTCCACTGATATTGCATATTAATTTAGTCATTTTATTTAGAAATGTATTTTAACTAGATTTCTTTGCACTATTCAAGGATCTGAAAACACTGTATGTTTGTTATTTGTGATATTATATTGTTACTGAATGTGTGCTATGCTGCTGCTACACTGTAATTTCCCAGTTTGGGATAAATAAAGTCCGTCCGTCTGTCCGTCCATCCATCTATCTATCTTTACATTAATGCTTTAAATTAATGCTTAAAAGCACAATATTTTACTTTGAATGCAGGGTACCTGGTATGAGTATTTTTTACAATAAACAAAAATGTTTATTTTACTCAAACACATATCTATAACAAGTAAAACTAGCGAGCTGTTATTTTTCCTAAAGCTGTAAATGAATTAGTTATCTTCTCTCTTTTATTTTGAAGCAACTTTTCATAAATACTACAGAGTAATAACACAGCAATGATTCTCACCACTGAGGATATCTGGAGCGAAGGTGCAGCAGCTCACACCCAGGTCATGGGCATTCTTTTCTGCATGGAGCTGGTTCAGGTTTAAGTCCCACAGGCGCAGGTCTCCATAAGTAGAGCCGGTAACAAACACCTGGCTGCAGGGGCTGAAGGAGCATGCTACCATTGTTGTGTCACTCACTGCTCCGGTCCTTCACAAACATCACAACAAACAAATGCATTAACAGCTCACATTGTTCTCAGTTCATCTTTTGTGTGATTGTTAAAGCACAATGAAAAACAAAACAGGAACATAGATGTAGCCGGGTCAGTGCAAATAATGCATCATGTAACAACATACAGTAAAGTTAAGTGTATTGCACCGGTCTACAATTTTTTTTAGAAATTATCTGCTTCAGAGATTAAATGTGCTAAATGTTACATATTTTAATAGGATGAATTGGAAAACAAATAACAAAAGTGCTGGTTTGCTGATGTTTTCAAGGTATATGATAAAGTGGTATTACACACATATATATATATATATATATTGGTTTATGTACATTTATATAATAGATTTATAAATCTTCCACTAGATAGAACCTGTAAAGTGAATGTATAGTCATGTGCAGACAGTGTTTTGAAGTAGATCTGGTAGCTCTGAGACGAATATTCCTTTTGGGTAAAACCCATTCTCTCATTTATTCTTGAATTTCACATTATGACCCAAGACTGTATCTTGGAAACTTGAGCCAACCAGCATTTAAGACTTCATTTTCCTTCATCAGTGACTCACATGTAGTAAAATTTCTCTACTTTCATTCTAGAAGCATTTTACTTGCAGACCAGTGTTGTTTACTGTAATTTAAGGTAATTTTTGCCGCCACCACACAGAAGGGTAGAAGGTATTCAGGTGTTTGTAATCTGCTACTCACCCACTAGATGTCAGTAAATATCCAAAATGAATCCTTCATATATTTTCTCACTTATTCTATTTATTACTTATTCAAAAAGAAGAAGAATGTTCAGCATATTCACTAAAATCGTAAACTTATAATAAACAGGCCAATACTCCTCAAATTCTCACAAACCTGTACCTACTGTTAAACAATTACACTCTGTACCTGTGCAGCTGTTTGGATGGGAAGTCCCACAGAGCCAAAGAACCATCAGACGCGCCAGAAACCAAGTGGGCAGAGTCGGGAGACAGTGCACAGATCCTGACAGGGCTGCGACCAGGATGCTGCAGGACAGCTTCTATCTCACCTGAGACCATGGACCAGACCACTGTGGTCGCATCTGTTGAACATGAGGCAAGGAACTGTCCACAGGCACTGAAGCAGCAGCAGTGGATGCTGTATCCATGTCCTGTAAGTGGCGAGAAGGGCACCTCTGAGAAGTCCCTGGTGTTGTATATTCGGAGAGTTTTGTCCCCAGAACATGTTGCTAGTAAAGTTGCTGAAAAAGCACACCAGTTGACATCATCTCGATGGTTATTTAAAGTGCAAACCAGAGACACCATTTGGAGAGCCAGTCCTGAAGATCAGATACAAAGAGAGAGATTAAAAAAAGATATATAATTCATAAACTCCAAGAGGTTCCTTTTATACTGTAATGTCTAATAAATCTTGCTTGATGGATTCATTTATTCACACAGTGTTGTATTCCTACACTCTAACATGAATTTCATAACATGTTTTATACTCCTGCATTATATCATGTCCTTTGGGTCAAATCCAAATCCCAACCATATTTCATAAGCAAATGTCAACTTGATCTTTCAGCTCATTAAACCTGACGAGTGAAGCACAAAGAAGATATGCAAATCTTTCCATTGATGTCTCATGAGATGTCCTAAATACTCAATTAATTGTTTCACATTTGACACACTATGCAGGATAAACTGAGAAGTGTTCCTGAATAATATCTGTAATATCTTTGTTGTGTCAGCTGACTGATCTAGACCATCAGCTGTTGTGCCGAATTCTACTCCCTGCCGAAAACTGCATCGCGCAGCAGCTGCCGAAAACAGCTCCTCCTTCCTTAGTTAACCATGAAGGTCAGTTTATCTTTTGGTAATTGGATTTTCTTTTCAGAAACAAAAGAAAAACTAGTGGTTAATTGATTTTCGTTTTAAAATAGAAGAATTAAAATTGAATTTCAAGGTGTCAAAATAGATAAACCAAAATTTTAAAAAAATGATTGATTTTTTTTTTTTTCTAATAACAAAAATAAAGTTAACACCTGACAGAAATAGAAAAACAGACCAAAACTTACTTTTTTTTCATTTTCTGAGAACAGATGTCATTTTAAAAATCCCGTGTTATGATCATGACATTCAAGATGACAATGCCCACAAAACTGAAACTTTTACAGCTACAGCTGCAAGACGAAGAAGAGGAAGATCAAGCAGTTGTGGCCGCTGTTTTGGTCTGACATCAGCAGGAAGTCCATGTCCACGCATAATTTGGTGATGATCAACTGCTGTTTTCAGACATTATGCTACATTAAGCCTTTTCTCTATAATGTGTGTCTAACGGAGAGGAAAAGGCTTAACGTGGTCAGCATCCATAAAATTGGGGTTGTGGTTGTGATTTTTGCAAAGGTGAAAGTGGGTGTGACTAGAGATGTCCACAGAAACTTTGGTGATGATTGATCACTGTTCTGGGGCATTAAGCTACGTTAAACTTTCTTTACGTTAAGTGTTTTAGAATGTCCCTCATCTTCTGCTGTACAGTCTTCATATGACACAAAATCACATCATTTTCTCATGGAGGCCTCAAGTTGCTCATGCAATTTAAACGGCAGCCATACCAACTTTGTAAGACAGCTGTAAGAAACTAATGCTCCCTCCATGAATGTCTATGAACTCCAGATTTCATACGAACTGGAAGATTCATACGAACCCATTTGTGACCTAGGCATAAGTGCTCTTTCCTTGAAAATGACAACATCTGGTCTCAGAAAATGAAAAAAAAAAAATGCCGTTTTTAGTCCGTTTTTCCATTTCTGTCAGGTAGTAACTTTATTTTTTTGTTAACAGACAGAGAAAACAAAAATCAATCTGTTTTTTTTTTTTTAACTGGTTTATCTGTTTTAACACTGAAAAAGAAAACCACCTTGAAATTCAATTTTAATTCTTCTATTTTAAAAAGAAAATCAATTAATTACTAGTTTTTCTTTTGTTTCTGAAAAGAAAATCCAATTACCAAAAGATACACTGACCCACAAAGAGGGCAATGTGCACCAAATTCACCCTGTCACACCAGATGTGAGCTGCTAAAGTCATTTCACTCCTTTGGCTTTGCAAACTTATTCTGATGGGGATGCAGTTTTTGGCAGTATTTATTTTTATTGTTATTTATTTTGTGTGTTGTGTATGTAAGATTTAACGTGTGAAAGTTTTATATACCTTACAGTTTGCACATTTTTTAATATTAAACAGATAAAAAACATAACTGCAATATTATTAATTACTTAATTGCTACACAGCTATGATGGTGTTAAGAGGTTGAATAATTCAGAATTAATTTCATTCCTTACTGTCAGAAAGGAGAAAAACTGATCAGCCAGGGTGAGCAGGAGCCTTTCTCAGTAAGTTGTGACAGGGTGAATTAGATCCACATTGTCCTCTTCATGGCTGATTTAGGAAGGGGGGGCAGTTTTCGGCAGGGAGTAGAATTCGGCACAACACCATTTCTCTTCTGAAGTCTTTCAGAAGTCCAAGCTAAAGTTACTCTCAAAGTCTTTCAGTATGTAGAGGACATTTTGCGTTATTTCGTGTAGTTTATACAATTCTCAACAACACTTACAAAGCGATAAAGAAAACAGAGGTGTTGTTCTAACTTCACTTTCTAAATAAAACCGTACGGGTGAGTAAGCTAGTTTTATGCTGCGGCTAAGTCTGAAGCTAACGGGGCTACAGAGGGAACTTTATACCTCTTGATTCATTGTCAGTCATTATTCAGCCGCGGAAAACAGACGGTGTCAAAGCAACTCAACAAGCAAACATATGAGGAATACTACATAAAGTCTACATTCTCTGTTAGGGACAGACTAACTTTAACTAGCGGGGTCTCGTACCTTTACCAGTGATGTTGTTCGTTCAGCTCAGTGTTGTTTACTTCCTCATCGAACAGCTGACCTCGACGTACAACGGATGACGTCACCGCCGGTATAATTGGTTACCACGGAGACTTGACCATGGATGTTATATTATATATAATATTTTGACGTAAATACAGCCTCATCTCACGAACGGTGATGGCTTAAGCACAGATATGCTGTTAATCGCAGTTCATGTTTAGTTTTAGTTCATTCTTAATTTGTTTACATTGTGTGAGGACTTTATTTATTTATTTATTTATTTATTAAACATCTGTAACTTTACTATTGTGTAGCTACTGTACAGGCCTTTCACACACTGAAACAGCATGACAGTTCATAGCTAGATAGGTTTATGGATTTTTTTTTAGATACGAAATCTATACATATATGAAACAAAAACATGTACTGCAACAAAAAAAAAGTCACAATTCCAATATCTCGTTAGAGTTCATGTAATAACATAATAAATAATATATTAATGTCAGAACGTTTATTACAGTCTATAACTGCATGAATTTTTCACCAAGGTCTTGTATTGATGATGGGAAAGTTGGACAGGTGTAGGTCAGGTGCTGGAGCCTTCAGCTATCAAGCACCACAACTGTGGAACCACCTCCTGCCTCGGTCCAGGAGGCAGACACCCTCTGTATGTTTAAGAGCGGGTTAAAAACCTTCCTTTTTGATCAATCCTATAGTTAGGGTGGATCAGGCTGCTCTGAGTTCTGCTGCTATAGGCTTAGACTGCTGGAGACGCATCTGATACACTGGGCTCCTCTCTGCTCCTCCTCCTCTCTGCTCCTCCTCCTCTCTGTCCTCTTCTCTGCTCCTCCTCTCTGTCCTCTTCTCTCCTCCTCTCTGTCCTCTTCTCTGCTCCTCCTCTCAGCTCCTCCTCCTCTCTGTCCTCTTCTCTCCTCCTCTCTGTCCTCTTCTCTGCTCCTCCTCCTCTCTGCTCCTCCTCCTCTCTGTCCTCTTCTCTGCTCCTC
>JAPQRP010000019.1:30897502-30949461 GCA_037367295.1 Apogon hyalosoma | reverse complement strand
TTACCCTCTTCTCTTTTATCCCAGCTGGTCAAGGCAGATGTCCATCCTCCAGGAGTCAGGGTCTGCTCCAGGTTTCTCCTGTTAAAAGGAAGTTTCTCCTCACCACTGTCACCAGTAACAAGTGTTTGCTCCTGGAGGATTCTGTTGGGTTTCTGGAAATTAGAGTCTGGTTTGACCAGCTCTGTGTGTAAAGTGTCATGAGATAACTTCTGTTATGATCTGGCGCTATATAAATAAAATTTGATTTGATTTGATTTAAAGTCTGCTCCGTCATATCACAAAGATTCGCTTTGAGGTTCAGGTCTGGACTCTGTGGTGTCCAATCAAGGTATAAAATGATGTCTCATGTTCCCTGAACCACTCTTAAAATCTGATCCTGATGTATCCTGGTATTATCATCTCAGAATATGTCTGTGTCATCAGCAAAGAAAAAAATCCACAGATGTTCAGACCTGGTCATTCTGTATATTTATGTAGTCATGTGACCTCACGTTTTGGACACAATGTTGTGAACCTCGACCAGACACACTGAACCAACCCCAGATGACAACACTGCCCCAACAGGCTTGTACTGTGGGCACTAGGCATGATGGGTAATCACTTCATCTGCCTATAATGCAGCCATCACTCTGAAACAGGGTCAATCTGGACTCATCGGACCACATGACCTTTTTCCATTGAAACACAGTCCAATCTTTATGCTCTTTATTAAAGTGGTTGTGTAAGAAATGAGAAAATACTCACCATCAGTTAAACATGTTGCAGCTGAAACATAATAATCATGACAGTAATTATCTAATGGAAGGATCTGAACTATTTGCAGAATTAAATTCAGATGTCCAGGCAATGTGTGTACAACCTCTATACAGCTGAAACCAATTAGAAACAAAAACAATCACATCATGTTTCTAGCCCATTAAATCTGGATTAAGAATGTAACTAAGTGTATCAGTAACTGAGTAAAAAATAACACATAACCTGAGAGGAAAAAAAAAACATATTTGTCTTTCTTTGAAATATTATGAAATATCATCCATCGACATACTGTCATTAAAACTGCGAATGGACATAAAGTGACGCTCAAGACTTAGTACATTTCTAATTAACAGTAATTTTGTTAAATTTTCTTGCAAGAAAAGAAGTCAAAGCCATTTACGTTGAAAAACATCCTTTTAATAGGTCCGTGCCACACACTAGTGAAAAATAAAGCTCCTACAAAAGAATGATACTTTTATTCCACAATATCTTAAATAAAGTAACTTCAAGTACTTTTGACTTGGGTACAAAAAAATCTAGCTGCCTCCATCAGGCCACAACACACAGCAAGGTTCAACACAGTGGTTACAAATGGCCTTAGGTCCTCTGTATTGTGGCAGATTACGAGGAAATGCATCATGGAAGCATAACTGAATGCTTGTTCCTTTTTTTCTGCTATGGTGAGGAATGATTTCTGTGTCACTGTCCAACTTTGGAGGCCTTGTTGGATTGAAATCATATAAAAAAATAATGTTGTCATAAGAATGAAAACTAAAAACAATAACATCCCCTACATGCCCCTGTTGGAAGGGTAGGCACTACCAAGATTAAGGATACCACAGTGTTTGCAGAGGATATGTATATACTGTACAAACAATATTTATGATAATGTTTTCATCACGTTCACTAAAATAGAATGCTACAATCATTCTAAGGCATAAACAATATCTTAATATTCTTAAACAATTTTTACACATCGTTCCAAACAAGACATAATATTGACATTAATAAACAGTATATACACAAGAATCACCATTGTCTAACTGTTCCTCTGCTGTTCCTGTAAATAAATGCAGTTTTACAGTTTGAACAAATGAATACAGTCCTCTGATGCCCCAAAGCACTGAACAGTGTAAACAGTTTTTTTTTCTTGGCTTTGTTTGATATTTGGGAGAAAAATTAAACACAAAGACACATTCCTTTTCAATTCAAAGCAGTTCAGCTGATTCTTCCTTTTCATAGAAAATGAAGTGGACCTTGATTCATAAATAATTACAAAATTAAATACATTCACTATAATACGATTAAATAACAAAAGACTATATACAAGTAGTGGAAAGTATTCTAGCGCAGACACATCAGTGACAGTTGAGGATTCATTCAGTGCAGTGTTCTGAGACAGGGAATGGTATTGCACTACAACACCCCATTTCTCTGGGACTCTTTGGGGCTTTTATCCCTGTTTAATAAATCCAGCGCACCTCATGTAACGACTTTTTTTTTTTCTCCAAGGTGACATCTCTCCTAGCACACCGTGGGCTCCTTATTAAGGAATTGAATTCTTCCGACCTGCAAAGCCACATGCTCCACAATTATAAAATGAAGTAAAATAAAACCTGGTGCTCCGATATGAAAAGTTGAATGGGTTTACGTGGGAGAATCTGGACAGACGTTTAGTTTGTTTGTTTCAGAAGCTCAGTCCAGCGCTTCTCAAAGAACTTCCTCATGTTATGACCGGCTCGACCAATGTCTGAATTGTCTTCATTGAATTTCTCGCAGTTATCAAAGACCAGGTTGACATCAATGATGAACGTCTCCAAGTTTTGATACCTGAAATAACAAAAAATAACAGAAAGACGTTACATAAAACATTCTGTGGTGCACTACACCTTATCTCCTGAAAACCACTACTCTGATTTCAAATTCTGTGCACTAAACCTGATGGCTTTCAATAGAAAAAGAAAAACAGAAGCAATGGGAACTCACTGGCTGCTAACAAGCTTCTCACGTATGGTGGAGAAGTCCATAGGTTTCTTGATGACCTTCCTGTAGCCAGGAACTGATTTCAGGTTGACGGGTGTGAGAAACGGCCATGCATCCTGATGCCGCTCCAATTCCGCAAGGAGTACCCTGTTGAGTACACAAACACACAAAAAACATGAATTTCATTTGACAGGGAAACTGTCTATATTTGATACCTTCTTTTAACTTTTAAATACCACCAATAACACCAAACATACAAAAAAAACAAGGAGCTGCTTATTTGTTTCTAAAAATACATTTAATTAATGGAAACAGACAGAAAGAACAGAACTAACAGAATTTTAACTAATGGGAGAATGTTTTCTAATTTAATCAGTTGTAAAACTATAAGAGTGTTATGGTAAATGAAAGCAAATGTAAAAGGAAAAGACAAGTGTGAGCAGGCCTGGAGCACATACCTGCATAATCCCAGGTCCCTGTTGTTGTCTCGAGCCGTCTTGGCTCGTTTTACACACACAGGGCTCTCCTGATTGGCTACTGGCACAACAGGTGAGTTCTCCTCTGTTTTCCTCTTCCTGCTGGTGTCTTTAGCGCCTTTCTTGGGCGTGCTGCTGGCGCTGGCACTGGCTGAGTCGTCTTCTGACGCCTCCCCGTTACCAGCCTGCTTCCCGTTCTTCTTTGCCTCTGCGCCTTTCTTACCTCCTCCTCCACTGGATGCTACAGGTTTGCTTTGAGGCTTTTTGCTTTTGGGAGATGGGCCACTTGCCTGCACAGAGAAATAATGCATGACTCAGGTTCTGATATGGTGTGGTGTACAAGTATAAGAGCTAATATATCAGGATTATGTTGGCCTTTTCTGAAACATCAGATTAATTTGTTATTCTTACACCGCCCTGATCCAAGTCTGCAATAAAGTGCATTTTGATTTCCTGAATCTTGTAAATATGCATTTATATGGTTTAATTTATAATTACTAATCTATAATATGTATTTAAACAGTTTTATTTATAATTACTAATCTATAATATGTATTTAAACTGTTTTATTTATAATTACTTAGCTATATTATATCTTTAACGAATTACGTTAAGTAAAACACATCTCAAGATTTAATAAAATGAGAAACACTCAAGTACATCAGGTAGAATATAATACATTTAAAAATGGACAGATAATGTGCATATATATCAGGCTCAACAACTGGAAGACAAGTTGAGTTCACTGCTATTATGACATAAATGTGTGACATATTTTACACCCATGCTAGGGATAAAAACTACAGGATATCAACAGAAATGGGAGTCCTGGAAATATGTTTTAATTTTCATGCAGTCATCAACTTCATTATTTTAAGAAAGCTTCACTAAATATCCTGTTCTCAAGCTAAATATTGCTGCTATCCATATAAGTAACAGAAAAATTTCAACTTATGAATTTGATGAGCAGATTTTTTTTCATGACAGCACCATTGTGATACACTAGTTACATCTATTACAATAAATCCTTATCATGTTGCAGAGTGGCTCTTGGTTCATGTTGGTTTAGCTTTATTACTACATGATCAGTACAAATTTTTCCCCAAAACAATTATAAACAAGATGAAATGAATGCAACAAAGACACATTAACTCTGTAATCTAATTCAATTTTAATACATTTTCTTGAGGCCTAAATTTCAGATTATTGGATGTTAGACCTGTTAAAGGTCCACAGCCATCTCGGTTAAGTGGTAAAAAAAACCCTAAATATTAAGTAAATGCTTATGAACCATACCTTGGATATGCACGCAGGGCAGTACCAGTCTCCCTCTGGGATACTGGTGATCTTGGGTTTGTGACAGTACGTGTGGCAGCCTTTGTCACAGCCGTCACACAGCAGGAGGAGGTCCTCATTGTCCCCTTTCTTGCACATCTGACAGTACTACAATACAAAAGCATGAATCACAAACTCATTTCAACTAGTTTACAGTTTAAATCAAAGTGCTGTATTTTAATTATCAGTGTGGAAATGCGTGATTGTACTCTCTTCTGCTGCTTACCACTTTCATGATTGACCTCTCCCATGCGATGGACTTCTGTAGCTGCTGGATACACATGGCCAACTGGGCTGCGCTCCGAACTTCAGTTAGGGCTTTCCTCCACACCTTCATACCATGGGCCACCTCCTCCTCACCGCTGAGGAATGATGGGAAGATGATGAGACACAAAAATGCGCACACACACGTGAATATGTGGGTGTGTTGACACATAGCAGTAAATTGTATCAGTTCAATCAGCCGCCAACAAGACAGCAGACCATAAAGAGCTCCAGCTGTGCAGAGACAGGCATGAGGATTTTTGGGGTGTAGGGCACCAGGGAGGGTTACACACTGATATTTTCATGTTAAAGGGAAATCCATGCAGAAAGAGTGAAGGGGTAAAACCTGAGTTAAGTGAATACTGTATAGTGGGAGCCATGAGTATGTCCAAAACCAAGGTTACTGATGCACAACACCATGCTGATGACTGCAGGAAAAAAAACAGACGATGCAAGAAAACAGTGGCTACACAGGATTAAAAAAAAAGTGGAGTCCCCATCCCCACCAAAATAAATAAATAAATAAATAAAATGCACAAGATTAACGAAAAGGACAAAAATGCAACAAGCCACCACAAAATTCTGCTGTGAAAGCAGCAAAGACCCTCACTGTTGAATGCTATGGGAAACAAAAAGCACACACAGAGAGAGTAAAGGGTCTTAGTGGGAGAGTGGGGAGCTTTGGTTGGAGAAATGACCTACCCTTCCCTGTCAGCACTAGTGGATGGGGCGGGGGCAGGGACAGTGACCGTACCCACATTATCCAGCCTGATCTGAATGGTGGTACCTAAGGGGCTCCTCAGGTACCTTCTCTCGATGTTGCGCTCCAGATCAGCCAGACGTGTCACTGCTATGTCCAACGGGTTGTCCGGGTGACGCATCACCCCGCCCTTCTCGCCTCGTTCCTCCACATGGTCCTTAGAATCCTTGGCCTCCTTGTCACCACCGCTTCCGGAGGCTGGCGTTGATTTGGTGAGGGGCTTGTGTTCATAATACACCAGGTCCTCCCGCTCAGATTGTGGGTCAGGATATGTCCAGCCCTGGGGGAGAAAAAGGAGCCATTAAGTGTTTTGGCCTCATCAGACAGTTCTCCACAAAAATAAAAATAAAAACTAGTGGTCAATTCAAAGTCTGATAATTTTCAGGAGATTTGACTGACATCAACAAATGAAGGCCAGTCCCCAAATACAGAAAGAAAATTAAAAAAAAACTCATGGCACCTGTGCTGTACATTCCACAATGTAATCATATTGTTTTCAAAATTCTGCTGTGAAGTGATATTGTCTGATTTGAGCCAGTGTACAAAAAATAACATACTACATATGAGAACCATAAGATTCACAGTTTCAGATGCTGTTTGAGAAACATACAATTCAGTGCAAATGTTTCACAATAAACTTGCCCACTGAAACACTAAAAGGCTTTTAATTTGAAATGGTATATCATGTTGAGTTTGAATTAAAAGCATAACAATTGTAAAAAATAAGAAAAAAATACATACAAACTCCAACAGGACAGAATGAAAAGAGGCTTTGTTGTGCATATTAAATAGGGGAATTAGAAATAAAAGTGTTGCCTTCTGTAAATGACATAAAGGTCCTCATCTCCATGTGAGGAAATATTTTATGTTTAAAAATATCTTCAATAACAGCAAGAAAATGTGGCAAAACAACTGGCATAATATTTTACCTTGACCTGCAGGCTTGCTGCAGTGACCTTCCTCTCCAGTTCCTCAACCTGCTGCAGCACAGCGATGTCCATCTCCATCGCCTGCTCCTCAACACACCAGCCTCGCACCGACTCCACACTGACCTGACTCTCCTCGAGTTCCCGCAGCTCGATCATGGCCACTAGATGGAAGACATGATAAATAAAAATATTAGACCATCATTAGACAAGAACACACACACACAACTAGTGATGAAGGGATTTTAGTTTTGTGGTGAAAAACTGACTAGTTTTAATATTCATTGAGTTTTATTGTTAGATTTTTCAGATATTAGTTATTAGTAGGAGTTATAAAAACTGAAACACGTAAGATAAAAGAACACATGAAAACATTACCTTCAAAACTATAATGTAGAGCAATTTTATTAAAAATGATAATTTAAAGTTCTAAATTGTTTAAAAAAGGCTTCTATCAAAAGTCATGTAGCAACTGTAGTATAAATCAAGGGGGGACATTGAAACAAAATGGATTTACCTGAAAGTCTATAATGTTTTACTTTGTGTTGCATTGTGCTTTGTGGTTAGTTTTTGTGTTTTTGAAAACCGTCACTTTTATTTGTATTTGTTATAAATTTGTGATTTTGACTTCTAGTTTTACTTCTCCAGTCTTTCTGTAAATGTCTAGTTTGTGTCTCATAACTCTGATTGTGATCCCCGCTTGTAAATTGAAGCCGTGTACTGTTGTGTATTTGCAAAGGGAAGCTCCATGCTTACCGTCTTTGTGTTTGGTGCAGACCTGAGGGATGATCTCCATGTATTTCTGCATCTGCCTCTGGAGACCCTTCTCTCTGATACCTCGGGTGTGTAGAGCATCAACAAGAGCCCTCAGCTCCTCGATGTAAGACACCCGCCACCAACCTGTCAGCAACTCTGAGACAACCAACACAAACAGCCATGTAAGACGTTGAACATGCATCACTGTAAAAAGGTTCATTCACCCTTCATTCAGCCATATATACCCTCATGAAATTGTGCACACCAGAGCAGAACATTCCCTAATCCAATTATCTTGGATTATTCAGGCAAGTGAAATCTTTTCCAGCAGGTGGATTCTTTTCAATTAAAATACGGTTGTTATGGGTATAGATCATGGCCTCTGCTTCGATTTCTCCTATCCTTTTTGTGACTCACCCTCTGGGATCGGCCGAGGTGTGGGGTGGTCCAGTGACTTGGGCATCTCCAAAGTAGGAGAGGGCATGGATGAGATTTTCTCAATACGTGGTAAAGGTGATTCACTCTTACTGGAGACACTCGCTGCTGTGTTACCCTCCAGAGACTGGCCTGGCATAGGGCTGGGACTGCTGCACAGAGGCAGGCTGGGACTTATCATGCCACTGGGCCAACTTCCGAAAGAAACTCCTAGCAATGAGCCACCTGACTTTACCTGGGGAGAAAAGAGGAAAACACAAGTGTGAGGGAGGTGTAATTAGGACAGAGAAAAATAATCAGACACTGGACAGATGACTGAGTACAAGGCCAGCCACAGTACAATGTAAAGAGGTGCAATGCAAAACAGGGCTTCCATTAGCTGCGAAAATATAGTTAAAAAAAATGGTTAATTAAATACTTGCTGATCAGAATGAGCAAAATCAGCAGTAAAACCACTCAATAATGGCTGACTGGATTCATCAGTAGTGCCAGAACTTAGTCAGTAGTCCGTATTGTCATATGGGTTACGGTTTTATGACAGATTGGGGGTATTTTTGTTGCATTTCCAGTTTGTAAGGAGGAAAGGCACTCTGAAATGCTCTAGAAACTTAAGACGTGGTTTCACTTTATAGGAGCACAAGTTACACTAACAGTGCAGAGTCAAAAGTTTGAAAGTGACAAACAAGTAAGACATTGTTCAACCTACAGGTTTAACTAATGGTGTCACATTAATAAAAAAATAAACATAAAAAGTGTAATAAACGTTGTAAAACAGACACATTAATCTAGATAAACATTACCACCCCCCAAACCCCTGCACATAAAACACAATGCAATGAGTAAAATGTCCTGTACCCACAATGCAATGCAGCAAATATGCTGCAGTATCATTGAGTTCTGTCTGTACGTTTTTAAAAATGTTTCAGTCACTTCGGGGATAGCAGGGGTCACCAGTTTCTGGCACTGTTATTTTGAGGGTTGCAAGTTGAGTTTAAAAGTTTGGGAACCCCTGAGTTAGGGGACAAAAAAAAGATTTTTCAGTGCAGCACAGCAGCTTAAAAAAATAGGACCAATGATCCTGTATCTCACCACCATGTTCTATCAAGAATCAATAACAAGTGGAATTTGTGAGGTTGTCAGGTTCTGCCGCTATGTTACAGTCCTGTGGTCCTGATGCAGGAGATCAGAAGTGGGTGGTACTTTCACTGCAAGACAACTCAACTAATTAAATGGAAGTCCATATATAGTTCCTATCAGTGCTCAGTAGTAACTATATTGATACTTGTAACCATTTCCATGTTATAAGCCATCAAAATATGGCCCAGTATAAGTAAACTGTAAGTAAACTTTGTGGACATTGTCCCAAGGAAGCAACATATAACACTAAATTGGACCAGTAGTTTCACCGGAGAAGATGTTTGAAGAAATTGCTGATGAAGACGACACCTGACACAGTGCATTCACAAGAGCTTATGGCCTATTGGCCAGTGAGCTAAAAATTGCCTAGAAGTGGCTTTACACCTTTACCTTTACATGTATTCTTTATACTCTATGTTTAAGTGATTATTTCACACTCATTCCTTCTGTCTGACGACTAAAACTGAAACACATCTGAATATACAGTAAATTCATCAGTTTAAAAACACTTTGTTCCTGTTTTTGTTCATTAACCAGTTAAATTGAGTTGAAGTTCCTGTCAGCCTTTTGTCAACCTGGCTGTAAGTTGTATTTATGCTGTAACAGATTTTTACTGAGATTTGTCCGGTAAAATAAACTCTGTGTGGCTACCAGCCTGACAAGAAAAACACTTGTGGAAGCCTAGTGTACAGCGACTTTTATCTGTGTCCAGCCAGCGGCCTTACTTGCAGAGCTGAGAGTGGGTAGCTGAGGAGGCCAGCTGGGTGGTGTGGACTGGCAGAAGCAGACGCAGCCGAGGGGGTAAGAGGCAGAGCGGGGGACTGAGGTGGAGATCTGGGCCTGGCTGGAGTGGAGGACGCCTGGGGAGACACACGGGGCGCCCCCGGAGGAGATGTGGTGAGAGAGGAGAGGTCGCAGGGGTTGCGAGGGAGGAGGCTGAACCAGTGCCCACTCCTCTCCGTCAGCACTCTGAGCAGCTGGTCACTGGCTTGGAGCGAGAGATGTGGAGATGGAGCAGGGGATGACGTCGGAGGAGTGTTCTCCGGGCTTTCGCGTGGAGCTGGTGGGACAGATAAAGTGTTTGAAGTTGGTGGAGGGATGTTTGTAGTGTCGTTAGCCGTCACCAAGGAAGGGGTTGCTGCTACTGTCAACTCAGAGGTATTATGAGCTGGTGACGGCGATGTTACTGTGGCTGTGGTAACGGGAGTACCCCTGGGACTGCCACTCTGTCTTGTGTGGGGACTCTCCTTGCCCTCTGCTTTCACAGTTTCTTTTCCAACGTGCTTGTTAATGTCCTGCAGTGTGCACAGTTTTGATACACAGCCCTGCTGCTGGTAAAAGAGAGTCTGAGTCTTCTCCTCATCCTCCTTCTCTTCCTCTTTCTGTTGCTCCGGGCCTTGTGTGTGAATACTCTGCCCGTCGTGTTTGGTGGGTTTCTCCTTCTGGACCTCAATCTCCTGAGGTTCATCTTTGACCTTGACCTCCTCGGATGCTCTCTTCCTCCTCTGTCGCTCCTCCTCCAGTTCCTCTGGGGCTGCAGGGAAACAAAAGTGCAGGTGAAAAATCAATTCCACTGGCAGTGTCTGATAATACGTTTGCTTTTGGAAAGTAAGAAGAGCTGTTTGAGATAATCAAAGCTTGCAGATGCAACCTCAAATTAGTCTCACAGGTGATACAGAAAATTAAGATAAGGCAAAACATTCTCAGCTTTTTAACAATTTATTAAGCAGATTTACTTGTTAGAAAAAATATAATTTGCAATATTTGTTCCTTCTATCTGTAAAATTGAATTTATTTCAATGATTTTTTTTTTTGCTTTCTAGAGAGTATGTTTTTAACATAACTTTATGTTGTATTTGAGTTCTTGAGTAAAATACCTTATACATGGCATTTAGTGATAGGTAACAGTCTATTTCCTTCATTTCCCACTCAGTTCTGTCATGGATTCTCAAACTATGTGTAAAACTTTCCATATCACGTATGTGTTGTATCACGTTCAGCCTGAACAAAAAACCTTCTTTGTGCCATTTCCATGTGATTGTCTTTCACAGAACCTTAATACGATATTGTTCCTTAAACGGTACATTTCTCAGAGTCACTCTGCCTAATAGTACTGTGATTATAACACTGCACATATTTTAGGTAACTCATAACCTATTATTGCTTTTAATTCTACCCATACCTCATTCCCGTACCTCCTAATCTTGTGACAGTCTCATATTACACGAGTATGATCAGAGCTCTTATTCCCACATTGCCTCCAGTATGGATGATGTGTACACGAAAATCAGTTTATACCTTTAGGAGAAATGAAGAAGTGGACTGCATTTTTCCAGCTGAATTCTTTCTACATTCTGGAGCTGATGGAAGTGACCTCGCATACATTGTACCAGTCACCTTGGGATTTTTGTGTTTTCAGTTCCACTTCCTATTTTTCTCTGATATACAGTGTGCACAGTGTACCGTTTTTTGGTAAATTGTCACTCTGCCAGCAGGATCCTTATATGCCTTACACAGAGGATCAAGATGTTTCTAAGTATGCATCAAATGACAGTTAGTAAGTGTTACACTATATTATACTGTACCTTCTCCACTCTCCATTGCTTCAATGAAGACCCCTCCACAGTGGGGAAGTACCCAATACCGGCGACGGTAGCGATCCTGGCCATACATCATGGAGCGCAGAGAATGGGATATCTCAAATAACTTTCTTCTAATCTGGTGATGTTGCTGCAATGGTACAAAACAATCATTTTTAATCTATTATTTTTACCTACTGTATAGGCACCGAGTAAAACAAATGATATGGTGCTTGTTGTCCTATTATAATCACAGTGATATATTAAGCATTGCATGCATTGCTAATGAGGTAATTTATTAAACTAATTAATGCCTTCATTAGTAAATAGCCTTGTGTTCTTGTACATGTACATTAAATTAAGTAACACATGGCTGGTATGAATACAGATTGAATTTAGAACCATTTAGAAACTATAGCTGTTTAAAAACATCAAGGTTTTCTAAAAACTAATCAAATTACCCACTGTGCTGGAGGTGTTAGTCGTGCAACCCCCCGTCTGTTATCTTAAATTATATTCAGTGCTTCGAAACACCTTTATGGTAATACACAATATCCGCTAAACCATGTACAGTGGTAATAGGAAATTAAAACACCAATAATATTATGTTTCTTTGATGTACCTGCTTACTTATTTGTATTCTCTTTCTGTTTATCTTTTTTCAAACAATTATCTGACTCAAGTAACCATGCATTAATTTTCTGTTGCCTTACGAATTGAAATATTTGCTCTGTTACGGCACTTGTGCATTCTAAAAGTGAACATACCTTGGCTAGTTTCTCTATCTGCTTCTCCAGCTCTTCAATGCTGGTGGCTTGGTCAACTTCATCCTGTCAGGCAAGAAAAAAAAATAACATGTTCATGAGAAACTGTTTCATCAAACTGACTTTTAACAAACTGCAGCAATTATCTCATACACAAACTTTACCTCATCATATACTTCAACTTTTTTAACCTTCTTCATTTCTTCCTCCTCCTCATCCTCTTCCTCCTCAGCCGGATCATCACTGTCCTCATCATCGTCATCATCATCGTCACTGTCTGCGGCCAGTTTCCTTTTACGTTTGACGGCAGAAGATGGCGTACCAACAGACTGATTCTCTTCCACACCCATACTGGCCTCCCGCTTCCCGGTACGTTTGGCATAGATGGTCCTCAACCTGAAGAAACACACACAGGCAAAATCAGCACAACAGTGCACAAAAAACAAAAATAAAAATGAGATCTCTTTTAAGAGTTAAAGACACCTTACTTCTTTAGTTTCCCCTCCATGATGATCTTGTCCTTCCTCATGTTTGCCATCTGATCCAAGCCCTTATCAATTTCACTGTAAAGAAAAAATGTAATCCTGTTTGTCTCATTTGTACCAATATACATCAATATTTGAAGTACTTTCAGAAACTAAAAATTATATTAATGATTCTGTACAGGGGCAGACTTTAGAAAAATCAATCTTCATATACAAATAAGGTGTTTCTCAGGCTAGTATCCTGCATAACAAATTCATACTGGTATAATTTTTTTTTTTTTCCAGAAAATCAAAAGGACTGCAGATTACTCCTCCCCACTGCAGCTTTATTGAACCTTTTCCACTGCATCAATAAAACATACCATTACTGACTAATGAATAACTTGGGGGTTAAGCACTATCATAACACATTCAGTGGCCAATAGATGAAGGTACTGATCCAGTGTGTGGTTGGGAAATGCCTGACTTTTTTTTTTAACTAGTTTTCATTTATGTAAATCCACACCCTAAAGAGCACTATAAGTGTCCACAATGACACATGCAAGGTGAGATTTAAAAAAGAAAAATTACAGGTGTAAATAAATAAACATAGGTGTACACAGTACTGTCAGAGAGACTCAGCTACTTCTCATACCTGATAACAGCTTTGCTGCAAGCCAGCTCGTTAGCCAGGAAGCCAAGGATTGAGGCCTTCTGTGCAGGAGTGTGGGCTTGGAAGGCCTTGGTTTTCAGACTGAGGGCCAGAGGGGCCAGTTCTGTATTGGCACAATGAGCTCCCATGTACATCTGTAGCACCTCAGACACATTGTCTCGGTTGATGCCGACATTGGTCAGGTGGTCTCCCAGCATGGTCTTTGTCTGAAAGAGAAGAGGATGACAGAAAGTTCATGAACCCTTTCATATCAATCAAACTGTCTGTATGAAACACTGAATTTAGTTGTTTTATATTTAATGTGCATGCAGCAGGCTGACCTTCTGTCCAGGTGGCAAACCAGGATCACAGACAGCCAGAGACAACAGTTTGACTAGGAGGTCTTGGACTTGGCCCATGCTGTCCCCCACATTGAGCAGGCCCTCCTGAAGCATGCCTAGGGTGGGTACATCCACATTCAAGTCCAGCCCCAGAACCTTTCCAAAGCCTCGCAGGAACTGCATGAGCATCAGACAGTCGGACACGGCCCGACCTGGAAGGATCAGCCCAGGGATCCGGGAGAATTCGGGGAGAGGCTAGACAGAGCAAAATGGATAAAGGACTGTTACTGTATATGCCACAGTAGGACTTAGAATAAATACATGTTGGGGTATAAATATTGTGAAAGAAAACACGATATGACACCATGGTAGTCACTCATTTTGTGTATTATGTAGTGTTCTAATTCAACCACATGGTGGCACACATCTCCACAAATAAAATAGCTCTGTTCAATCAGGTTTTATTTTAAGTGGTGACCCTCAAAAACATGTTTTAATGCTTGATGATGATGATGATAATAATAATAATAATAATAATAACAATAATAATAATGATAACAATAATAATGTTTAATTTTTGTGTTTCCCTGTTGCTCTAAATCTTAATAGCAAGTTAATGCAAAAATGACAATAAACAGCACATTAAACGATGTATAGGAACACTGTATTATGTGTGTAATGTTTTCTCAACATACAACTTCACACTTACAGGACTGACTAGATAAGCTATTGTAACTACCTTGTGATCAGAAAGACACATGTCTTCATTTGGCTTCTTCAGTTCCCTTGCTATCTCCAGTTCCAGCCTCCGTTGCTCCAGTTTACGCTCTTTATTCAGGCGCTTCTCATCCCTTTTCTCCTGCCGCACACGCTCCCGCTCCTAGAGAGTCCAAAATTCATGGAAGCATTAGGAGCAAAAGTGTGCATTTGTGCTTATGCATGTGTGTATAAAAAAACAGAACAAGAAGGTTTACTTGACTTTGCTGAGCAGTATTAGAATTCAGCTTAATGCTGCTGTGCATTCAAAGGAAAAGTGCTTGAGGGCCAGAATCTTTTGACTTGGAAAGTGTGTAGAAAAAAAATGAATGGAGGGAAAGAGTGCACAAAAAAGGAGAGAAAGCAGGAATCCATCTAGGGAATAATGACTTGGGCTCTTTTTATGGAGTGCATGTGTGTGTGTTTCTGCATTTATTTGTGTGCATATGGACTACCTCTGCTTTCTTGCGAGCCTCAACAGCTTTCATCAGCATTACATGTTGCCTCCTTCTCTCTCTCTCCTAAAGTGGCACAAAAACAGAAGCACATTAACAAGCACACACACTGAACATACAGTGGCTAACACTGACTAAATTTAGTATGTATTAATGTAAAACTGTGATGCACTAAATCCATTAGAGGCACCATAGTTGAACAAACACAAAACAATGCTTCACATGTATACACTTTCACATGTGTGGTGGAAGCATAAGTGAAGAATACAGTAGTACAATGACAACCAAAAAGCAACACATAGATGCGATACAAAGTAGATGTGATGACAGGCTCAAAAAGAGAAGCAGCTGGAATCGGTGACGGCGCCTCTAAACTAAAGCTGACACAACAAAAGCAACAAAATACTGGTTGCCAGAAGTCTTCTGACATGCCACATTGGAGCTGCAATCAAAATAATACATTCTATTACATGAGTCAAGGCTAATGTTTATCTGACGCATCATTCTAATAATATTTAGTAAGGGGATGACAAAGAGGAATAGATGGTAAAAAAAGAAGCTACAAACAGAGTTTCCACTTCCATGGTTTTGGCTGCTTAAGTATTAGCACAGTACGTGACTGCTGAGCATGAGACATCTATGTTGTTCTTTGGTGCATGATACAAAGTCTACTGCAAAGGGCACAGGAATCACTGGTGACTGACTATCATTTTATTTGATCTCCTTAGGTTTAGCGTTCCACTTTATCAGGCTGTAATTCCCTCTGTGATCCACCAAAAGAGACACAACTGCTACTTCCAGCACGTAGTGACTAAAATGGGCTGTTTGTGTGAAATCAGTTTGTCCCTGTGATAAACAAAACAAACCGGATTTCCAGCATTTGGCTGTAATATTTTTATGTCCTTATTGGTTTTGTTAGATCATCAAATGGAAATATTACAAAAGACAGGTTCAAAAAGGTGTGTGGTGTGGTGTTTAGATTTTTTTTTCCCTTTCAGTCATTCTAAAACAGGTTTCTGCGATAACAAAGTACAATGTTACGCTACATGGGACAACCTCAAATACTGGGACTATTTCAGTGTCTCCCTTTCAGTGTGCTCTCAAATGAAGGGGTTGATTCAACCATCAAATAATACCACTGTTAAACAGAAAGGCAGACCTTTAGATTCAGCTGCAACTGTGTATGAGTGAAAAGGGCTACAAGCAGGACAGCCAGGCCAAAAAAATGCTACACAGAACCATATTTGTCCCCATGGTGGAATTGATTAAATTGTTATTAAAGTCTCAGTTGTGTCTAGTTTCAAAAGAAAGGGTTTTTTTGTACCCTGTAAAAACTGGGGGAGAATCTGCTTCAAAGAATCTTCACCATAAAGACAAAATGATTCTCAGTAGCTCTTTTCATTCTTGTGCAAAGTACAGGAACAGTGAATGACAGAGAGGCTGGGATGGGGCAGGTTAAAGTCCAGCACTCTGTGGACTGCAGAACAGATGCACGGACGAACAGACACAAGCTCAATGTCTGGGCCGAATCGTCAAGCACTCATGGGTAACACAGGCTACTCCAATACAACAGTTAGACAATGTATGTGATGGATGGAAACTCCTCGAGTGCACTTTCAGACAGTGAGTGTGGATTGGCTAGCAGTCTTTGCAATGCATTCTGAGTAGAAGGGAGGGGGGGGATGGGGGAGGGGGACAGAAGCTGCCTGGCCACCGTGACAGGGTCAGTTGTCCCTCAGGATGAGCAGATGGAGGCAGCATACTGACTCTTTTTCTCTTTTGTTGGTTTTGCTGGAAAGCCATGCAGAAGAATGTAGTATGACAGCAGCCAGTGCTACACTTAATGCATTGCTATGACAACCATAACACAACCAGTTACACGATGCAGGTGTTAGATGTACAAAAATAAACATACCCATACCATATCTAGTCTATGCCTCTCCAACTCCTGGCAGAGAGAGTTGGCAAAATATTATGGAACAGAAGTAAAATCCAATACCAGTAAGCATGGGATTTAATGTAGAGAAATACTCAAAACTTTTATCAAATAGCTGGTTGGCAACTAACCACTTGCATATACACACGTATACTCACACATGTCTGCATTTTCACAACATACATACTCACACACACACAGACACACACACACACACACCTGCAAATTCTTATTCAAGTTAAGTTTGATGGTTTGATTTAGCTGTAACTATTATGTTCAAGAGGCTGAGCAAGTTGTAGTGAATGCCTACCTGGTGCTTTAGAATCTCCGCCTGCTGCCTTCTCAATTCTTTCTCCTTGAAGGCAAAGAAAGAGAAGATGAGGGAAAAATCAATATGCTTCCATAGTGCCAATATCATGAAAATCACTACAGAGTGATGGAATTTCAACCCATTTCAAAGTGCTGCTTTAATTCTATCACCAGTTACTCCTTAAGTAGCCACAGCCTGATGCCTCGGTAAATGTAAAATAATATAATTTATTTTTCCATCACCACGCGGCTGAATGGTTACAATGCTAAGTGTAATCTCCGGAGGGGTTTAAACACAAAACATAACAATACCTTTATCCGTTTTTCAGCCTCCAATATTTTGGCATTGGCCGCTTCTTCCTTCTTTCTGCGCTTTGCCTATGAATAAAGATTAAGGTCAAGAATCACAAACAGACAAATATCAATCAGTGTTGAGTGAGGGAATTGCTGCACTTTAACTAATTGTTTGCAGTTTTCTAGCCTGAGCAAAGATTTCATGCTCCTGTATGCCAGTCAAATTTGTAAAACATGAAGAATGAATAATGTATCTCTTTAACACGTAATTGTGAAAATGTTGAAGCCTCCCGTTAAGAGTGGCTTGCCAACCGTGTCAACTCAAAATTGATTTAGTCCTGCTAAAACACTTTGAAGCTCCTACAGTATAATTGTGTGTGCCTGTGTATAAATCTTTGCATGTGTGTTTGTGTGTGTGCGGAAAACAGCGCCTTTTTTTCCTCGACCCACTTATGCTAAACTGTTACTGTTGTCTGATGAAAAAAAGACTTTTCTGTCCAATTTAAATAAGGTCTGAAGAGGCAGCAACAGCCATTTTAATATTCAACAGCCGTCAACCAAGACCAATTTAGCATTAGTTCCATGTGGAATTATGCCTAAGAAGACGCAACTCCCTCCAATGCATGCTGCTGTTCAGTAATGAGCTTTAGGAAGATTAAAACACTATAGACTGAGGGGCTACAGCTATCCAGGAATGTTCTGCTTAATCAGAGGTGCTGTTGGATCAGATTCTGTACCTCCAAAATTTGCTGCGCCCTGAGTTCCTTCTCCATACGAATCTGCTGAATACGCTTGATCTTCTCCTGGAAAAAACAAAACAAAACTGAGTCTTTTAATATTTTAGACAGTGGAAAGCATCCTTGGATAATATCATTTTCCAATCACTCTGTTCCAGTTTTGGTTAGGAAAAAGACATTCCTTCGTATACTAACAACGATGGTACAGTCAGTATCACATAATATCTATTCAGTGTTTCCTGTAGTGCACACGGGGACTACGTGTTTTGGGACAGAAAGGAAAGAAAAGGATTTGTCAGCACACACATCAGGCTGCCCACCTGCTGCTTGAGAATCTTGATCTGCTCTTTCTGCTTCCTCCTCTCCTCAGCTGCCATGATAGCTACAAGAGTAAAGTCAGTGTTATATTGTTATCTACAAAAATGACCTACAAAGCTCAGCTGCCAACTATAAATTCAGGTCCTGCAGTTGTTATGCTTTATCTATTTATGTGGTTTCACTAAAATGAAGATGTATTTTACAGGTCAGACTCTGAGAAGTACACTATATCTGAAAGTACATCATACATTAAACAATCATGAATCAAAAAACACACAACCTTGAGTATAAAAATTGCCCAAAATAAAGGCAGTTTTCACCAGCCAATAAAAAGAATAAGTGTCTAGTTTAAAGTGCATTTAATCTTTTCAAGTAGTACATAGATTGTTTTTACATTTGCTATTATATAACCACTAATAATGATAATAACAATAAGAAACAGTCTAAAAACATGCTATCTATAAATATAAGACAGGATTAACTGTATCAAAATTATCAAAGATTACTATTCAGTGGTGTTCCTTATCAAGCAAAGTAACAGCTTTATCTGCAGCAGTAATAGAAATAGTTACTGCACTATGACCAGGTCTAAAAGATGATGTTTGGATGTAGACAAGACACATTTCAGGATTTACAGCATAAACCTGAGCACATTTTAACACCTAGGAATTTTTCCAGGTGTAAAAGTTTAATGAAAATTTTTATATTTAAATAGCAGGATTAATGTCACATTTAAGGTAAAGCTCAGCATTGTCTTCTGTTGAAAGGTTTTTATTTTTACAACTCATTACAAAAATATATGACAGATCTTTTTCTGGTTCTTTCTTTCAATAAAATGACAGCTTTTCATTTTCAGCTCTGAATTTGTATACAGGTTTTAAAAAGGTACAAACATAATGTTTTTGCAGCACAAAAGTAGAAAAAAAAGATTAGAGCAAAAGGAAGATTAAAGCCAGTGCTTTTATAGTAATTTAAATAAATATGTACGGATATACTACAAACACTATATATGCAGTACTAGTGGTTCTGGAGGCTATGCTGGTCTTTATATCATATGTACTTAGATCAAAGTGGATGTGAAATGATGAACTGACCAACTGAAAAACACTCCTGTCAATGCTCCAGATCCAGACCTGAGCACTTGTTAACAGCACAAAAAAATTAGTTTACCTTGCTGTTTCCGAGCTTCTTTAGCTGCACGCGCCAGTGCCTGTTTTTCCAGTTTTCTCATCAGTTTCATCTGGGCGGCTTGTCGGGCAATCTCTGCACAGAACAGAAAGACAGTCACTGTCAGAGAGAGAATTCCATAAAATACCTAAAATGCAGCTTTATCATGACAAAGCACACAGTCCAGATATGCAACACAGTCATATATATTACTTTTCTATTTTAAAATGTTTAGATATCAGTATTAATATGCATATCATATTTTTGTTACATTATTTAATTATTATGTAATCTTATAGTTGTCTTTGCTAATTTATAAAAAATGTCCTGTACAAAAAAAGGAAAGAACTGATTATGTAAATACATGTAGGGTGATAAAAAACATAACTATTACTTCTTAATCTTCCTGCAAACTGTAAGAAAACGTTTAGTGTGAGGTCCTAATGATGGTGAATTAAGTTGAATCCAGATGCTTCTTGATATAAACCCAAATACAGCGTTCTTTAATGGGTCTCTACTGCCTGAATAATGCAGTCCATAGAAATCCAATCTTAGCATATTTGGTTTTATTTCATATTTACAACACATTTCAAGCCTCATTTCCTCTGCTAACCTTGAGCCTCTAGTTTGCGCAGAAGTTTGACCTCACTCGGACTGGGTCCCTCAGGTGCTAACGGATCGCCCACGTTAGGGGGTCGTCCCTTCCTCCGCCGACTACCCTTGGTACCTTCGCCCCCTAACTGTCGCTCTGAATTAGGGGGACGACCCCTTCGACCTTCCATTGCCAATATACGAGGAATGACCTCGTCTTCCTTCAACAGGCTCCACTGCAAACCCTAGAGAGATGAAGATGAAGAGAACGGGAGGGATGCAACGGTAAACAACACAGTGACGTGCAATTCTTCTTGTACAATGCATTCAACTAAATAACAATTTAATAGTCAGCTTACTGGAGTCTAATCTGTTTCTACTGAAAAGAAGATACGTGTTTTCCATTTATATCTTTATAACACAAATCAAAACACTACCTAAACAAAAGATCAAATGAGAAACAGTAATGTACTTATCAGCTTTAACCTAATTTAAGTTTATGTCTTTCTGTAACACGAAGTTACTGGTCATATAATGACAGATACAAACATAAGATTAAACAATAATAATAATAATAATAATAATAATAATAAGTTCCTGATCTTTTTTTTTTTGCAAATCTGTCTTTCTAGCCCCTCAGCACAATGAATGTCTTCTATTCTATTTCAAAAAAATAAAATACACTTTTCTAGCGTATCTCTTTCTTCACAGACATATCGTATGGCATAGTGTATATCACTGGTCACCTGTGGAAGTAACATCAGCTGATTATTACATTTCTCCATGCACAGTGAGAGGTCTACGGACTAAAACTACTGAGGGCTTTTGTATTGCTATCCCTGTCCTGATAGTGACTGCTGCATGAAGCTTTGCCTGCCACTAGATGAAAAGATGAACAGGGATCAGGGAGACAGAGACAGAGAGAGAGAGAGAGAGATGAAAGGCAGTCACCTGGGGTCCTTCTCTGGCTTCATAGAAGTCACCAACCCTTATCTTTGCACTGAAGCTAAAATTATCACGCGTGATGCCACTTATTCCATTTCTGGATAGATACTACAGAAGAGAAAATAATAATGGCGTTGGTTTAGGCAGAAAAAAATAGCGAAATTAGCGACATTGAAAAGCAACTGGGAGGCACTAGATTGGAAAGAGTCTAAGGTTACAATGTGTATCTGTGTAGTGCTACTAATCATTATAAAAGCCAGGGGACAAAAAAAGAGCAAAAGCTCTCAGGAGAGAAAAACGGTTCTGACCTTGGGGTGCACAACTCAGGCCCTTTCCTATTTATCTGTGGCCGTGCTAGGCTTTTTACTGCCTACTTACTGACTAGCAGTGAGTGAATGTTACTGGTAGACATTCATTCTATGTGGAGTTCTACTTCCAAAGGCAGTTATGACAATCACTGTAGTTGAGCTTTTGATTAAGCAAACAAAGTAGACTATAGAGTATCCATAATATACAGTAAAACGGGGCCAAAGTTGTGCATCCCAACACTAACCATTAATCATTTTTGGGAAGGAGAGGTGAAAAAAGTGGCACAAAGTGAATCTAAGAATATCATCTCTCACTATTAGGGTCACAGAAAGCGGGATGGGGTGGGAGTGGAGTGCAGCTGGAGCAACAGCATAGACAACATTCGACAAATCCCGATACAACAGCATTTGTTTGTGCAATGTAGATGGGCAGTATTGCATTTATCAACAGAAATATCCTTCTATACTTAATCATGAACCACACCACCCACAATGACGTGACTGCCTTTGTCCAACTCCCACCTTGTTATAAACTTCACTGCTCATCTATTTTGCCTCAAAACATTTGCTTGTTGTATCATGGCTGTGCACAATACTACAGCACCGTTAGACCAAAGTACCTTCATCACATCTGGGTACTGCCTTAGTTTTTTGCCACATGGAGCATAGTAGGCCACCTCACCCTGGGGCCGTCCAGCCACATTTTTGATTCTTGTTTCTCTCCGCCACCTGGATTTTTAACAATGAATAAAAAAAAAACAAAAAACAAGACAGCTGTTCATTAAGAGTATTTAGTATGGGATCACACATGAAAGCTAGAACACGTATGGTGTGCATGCATGTACCAACACTGTTTTATAAGAGCATTAATTCTGTCCACCACTTGTACATACCCCAACTCCAAAGGTATCATCAACTCCTTCTCATCCATCACCCTCTTCTTTTTCCCTAAGCCTGTGGAGACACAGTTCAATTTCAATTGACAACACAACCTAGAATTTCAGTATAGTACAGTAAGTGCTGTCAAAGCCATAACCATAGAAAACAAAAAAAAAGTGCACATGCTGCATATATTAGGAGTCTATCCAAACTGTATATCCAGCACATGGGATGACATAATTTTTTATACACACTCTACACTCATGGTATATTTTAAAGCAAATTATATAACATATGATGTTATTTCATGACCCGTGTTCCTCTGGGTAAAACTGAAGAAAAACAAAATCTTTTACCGTAAATGAAAGACAAGAACGCCTGCATGGAACGTTCCTGGCAAGCTACACATATGTCCTCTTTCCTCTGATCTGCGTAATCTCTTCACAGCGAAGGAAAGCGGAAATTAACCTTGTTGCTGTGCCAAACAAGTTGTCAGGGCTCTAAAGCATTGCCCTACATGACCTCAGGGCTCCAGTAAGGCCATGATAATCAAGTGCCTTTCTCATGCCTCTCTAAAAGTAACTATCCTGTCCACAGTCCTCTGAGGTTGAGGTTCTGCTTTGTTTAAAGCACATCCTCTTCTAATTTTGTCAATATGACATCCATGAAATACACATCTCATCATCATGTTTGTGGTTTCAGTTGCCATGTTACCTAAAGGAGAGGCTAGGCTGTAAGAGGAAGAGCCTGGAGAGCTGTGATAGGCCAAGGCACTGGAGCTGGTGACGATGGTGGGACTCTTGATGACCTGTAGGTTGAGAGGGGAGCAGCTGGTGGCTGTGTGATTGGTTGAGGTGTTCAGTAGTTCTGGGCCTTTGGTTAGCCTGTTGGGGGTCACCTCCTTTTTGGATGACCCAGACTGCAGCAGCTTTAACTCCTTCACTTTTTTCCCAGAGATGTCACTGTCTGAGTTGCTGTCAGACTCTAAAACAGTAAAGAAGGACATTAATGATGTTATTAAGTCAGTTTTCAAGAGGAGTTCTATGACAAATGATATGATGACAATCATATTGGTTCTTTTCACAATATATATAATCTGATAATACTTCAATTTTTAGTATTCTGATAATGACTAAAGCCTGAAGGAAGAGTAACATGAAGTTGTTGAGCATAAACCTAAAAGCTAAAGTTAATATTAATATTATAATATAAAAAATAAATATGGAACTGGGTTGTCTATGTATCTAATAAACGATAATAAGAAAAAAAGAAAAAAATAATAAATGTTCCCTGTTAAAACAACCATTGTGGCACTTCATGTACAGATTTCTATGTTAACATGGTGCACCTTAATGCACCACGAAGTCCATTTCTCTGTCTGTGTGCTTTAAACTATGAAACAGTAGAGGAAAGAAGCAGTACAAACTATTAAATGGTATAAAACATAGCAGTGGTTTTACATCATGACTATTTTGGTGAAGAAACTTGCCTGCCAGAGTGTTGGTTACCGTTCTAAGATTTAATCATAAAACATGAAATCTATTTAGCACTTTGTGTTTCATTGATTTTTCCTGGACGATTGTAAAAAACAGTCCATATCAATAGAATATATCCAGAATTTATCATTGTTATTGACCTATATTTAATTGCAAACCCTTTAAAAAAAATTTAAAAAAATCACACAGCCCTAGGTGGGGCAAAATATCAATAGAATATATTAGATTACTTCCTCTTGCGATACTTAATCAATGCAAGGGTGCCAAATGTCAATGTTTTTATTAAAATACACATGGAAGTGGCAGGCAGTGTATGTTGAACTAACAATATTCTAAGACTCTTATGTACTCTTCTTGTAAATTGCTTCATCACACTGAAAAAGTCTTTGAAACTGACACCACAGTGCAGCAAATAAATTAGAGCTGCTTAATTAATTGAATCGCAACAGCATTTACAATATTAACATGTACAAATGGTCCATATTATATAGGAGGAAGTGAACTAACAGCAGATATGGAAAAAAAGTGATCGTACGGCCAGAAAATATTTAAATTTTTGTTTTTTTATGCTAGTTAATTTTAATAATCAGAAGAGTACTTTTTCACCGGGCCTTGATTTAATACACAATTATTGTATTTTTTCCTTTTCACTTAAACACACCTCATGATTTGGTGCTGCTGAGAGTTCTTTTTCCCTCACTCAAACTGAGGGTTAAGAACAGACTTTGCCCAGATTTGAAAGCCCTTTGAGGTAAAGCTTTTGGATTTGTGATATTGAGCTACAAATAAAAATGTAATTGAATTGTGTGTTCGCTGTAGTTCCAGTCCTACTGAAATTCCAAAATGAACATCTTCAATTGAAAGGCACCTACAAATAATTACAAATAAGTCACCCACCAGACAAACTGTCATCTGAGTCCTCTTCATCTTCCTCCTCCTCCAGGTCGTCATCCTCATCATCGTCATCATCTCCCGAGTCATCTGATTCCTTGTTAGCAGGCAGACCAGCGGTAGGGTTACATGTCCCGGGGATGCCCACCCCGGGGATTCCAACCCCAGGGATGCTCACTCCAGGAATCCCGATCCCAGACTCTCCTCCACGGAACAAATCTACTAGAGACTGTACCAGATGGTTTTGAGAGAAGCCCTTCCAGGCAGCTAAAGGGTCTGCTTGTGCCTGTCCCTGTCCCAGCCCTGGTGTCTGTCCCTTTCCTGCAGTGGTCTTGTTCTTTCTAGATCCATGGCCTGTGGCATGGGGTGAGGTAGTGGGGGGCTGTGACTGAGGCCCAGCCGGAACGGTTGCCTGGGTCCTACTCGCCCCTGTGCTCAGATTGACAGGCATTGACCCAGCATCGGAGTCGCATTGAGGGGACTTGCCTTGGGAGGCAGAGTCTTTGCGAGGTTTGGTGATGAGTGCCAAAGGTGCGTCCTGAGTGGTGCTTTGGATGACTCCATTGGGGTGGTGAGGTTCAGGGAGCCCAAGCAGGGCACTTGAGAGGAAGAGGTTGGAGTGATTGTTCTGGGGTTGAGGAGGCGGAGCGGGTGGCAATGGCGATGGAGACAGAGATGTCCTCTTGGGAGACTTGTTTAGCCCCTGCTGCTGCTTCTTGCGCTCTGTTGGGAAAGTCTGCCCTTGGGACATGAGATTCTGGGAATAGAGAGGGAGAGCGGGAGAGAACAAGGAGAAGTAGGGGAGGGAGGGGGAGGGATAGGGAGCATAGGAGGAACAAAGAAAGGTTAGGGAATAAAATTAGAAAAGAAATGGGACAAAGTGGAGTTGCTCTAGCTGTCAGTTTGCATCACTGTTGATTGTTTGAGCAGGTGACAAAACTACAATGCCTAACACTGGTACAGTTAACTGTGTCTAAGCTGCTTTCTGTGAAACAAAAAGAACATAAAAGCAATAACCAAAGGCATTGTACTAAGCCAAGTTCACAAAGACAGACACCAAGTATCTCTCTAAAATTGTAATTACTTGTCTGCACATTTGAAAAGCTCCATCATTATCATCATGCAGCTGGGCATGTTTGCGTTTTCTACACTGATGACAAGTTTGGTTCAATCTGTGTTTAAGCAAGGCAGGTTAGACTTTAACATTGCACTTTCAACTGGATGTGATATGAAGTGAAACAAATCAATTTCACAGACCATGAAATACAGTAACAGTGCTGAAACCACAAGGGGAATTTAGCTCATTGTAAACTTCTCTATACTGGTGAAACAGAAAAGAGGAAATGATTTTCACAGAATAAGATGATCTCAATAGGTTTAGCTTATTGATTACGTCCTTACTATCTTTCAAATTTCTTCTGCAGAGAGAGTGTGGTAAAGAGTAAGGAAAACTGCCAATTTTTATATAGTTTCATCTGAAATGATCGCATAAATAATAGAGTAGCGTGTGTGCAGACCACATCTGCTTCCGAATGGAAACAAAACTAAACTGCATTAACGTATTTATCAACAGGCATATCTTTGCCTTTTGGTTTGACAACACACACAAAACCATGACAACACAAAGATCCGAAGGGCGATGACACAATGTACAGCTTGATCCACAAAATTAGATGTGACAGAGTGATAACATGAACACAGAACAACTCATCATCAGTACAGTATCCAATTGATCAAATATAACCCCCTTTGAAGACAAAGTACCTCAATTATACAGGACTGGAGTATATAATGATATGAACGCTCTGACTTTTCATTAAATTTATATAATTATTAATGTGTATCACTGCTTCAACAGACAATGACAAAACACTGACTTATTTGTATTCTAAATCTCTTCTCTCCAAAGAATAAGATGGGACTGACACAATGTTTAAAGAGAAAGATTTCTCAGCAATAATTATCAACATAGTCTATCTTATTGTCTGATATGTATTTGTTTTTCTATGTCCCATTCCCAGTGCTCTACACGTTTACTCAATCCAGATTCTCTCTAATGTCCAAATAAAGCTGTAAGAGTTTGCCCAAGGCCATGTTAACATTTTAAAGAGGCCCACTGGAAATCAACTCCCTCTGAAAATCACTGCCTCTTCTGAACAAAAAAACTGTAATACTCCATGTAATAATTGTATTTTTTAATCACATTCACAGTGCCACCAACAACAGTTATAAAGGTGTCTGTGGAGCATGGATATCATTTTGTGGTAAACATACCCAGCACTGTCATTTCATTTGGTGCAAATGTTCAAAACTGTAATGGAAAACCTATATTACTAAAGTTGTGTCAGAGCACTGCCACTGAAAGTTACACTGGAAAATAGACACAAAGAAAGTTTTTTAAAAATGAAAATAAATAAAAATTTGGTTAGATTTAAGAATATCTGACTTCCTCCAAGTAGAGCTGTTTTTGAAGTATACAGGTATTCAGTTTATGTCATCATATTGCCTCACCTGTTTGAGCCTGAACTCATTGATCTGCGCAAGTGAAGCTTCCAACAGTTTCCTCTTGCTGGATTTGCCAGTGCCTGGAGCAGCGTGCTGAGGTGTCTTCAGTGAGCGCTTCCGGGAGCTTGTTACCGATGAGGTCAAACCAAAAGGTTTTGGGGAGGTAGACAGCGGGAGAGTTGAGCGGGGAGGAGAAGGGACTGAGAGAGGCTTAGGGGAGGAGCAGAGGGAGAGGGGCAGGTGCTGTGGGGAGGAGGAAGGGAGCAGCTTGGGAGGTTTGGGAGAGGCAGTGTTGGACAGTGCCTTTGGAGATGTGGTAAGGGCTATGGGGGAGGAAGATGGAGAAGACTCCCTGTGGGGTTGAGTGAGGAGTGCCATGGGCTTTGAACTGGCAGCCAGGCCAGTGGACTGGATCACACTAAAGTGTTGCTGTGGGCCCTCCGACCGGGGCCGGGAGTTGTGCAGGGCCAGTGCCGAGTTCTGGGACAAGGCAGGAGGTGAGACAGAGCAAGGTAAGGGCACAAGGGTTGGGGGGTTGGATGGAACCTTCTGGGATTTGGAGACTTTCTTGTTATGGGACTCCACTCTTGGGACCCCAGAAAGTGGTCTGTCAGTCTTTGCAGTTCCAGTGCTTGGTATCAAAACCTGAGGAGAAAACGAAATAAAACAGTTGTAACAAAGAACACCCTAAGCTATGATAATTTATTATAATTCATTCAATAGTTTGGGCACTATTATTGTGTATGAAGGCACTAGGAAGCAATTGCACTCAAGTACACTATGTGGCCGAGGGCATGCTGGCTTTGTGCTGCACACAAACTCCCCCCTTTTCTCATTGTTATTCAGTTTTACATGAAATGCTAATCTTGATTATTTACTTCTCTTTTATACCTTTGTTTTCTTCTTTGCCCGTTTCTCAGTGTCAGACAATTCACTGTGTTTATCCTCTTCTTCATCATCCTCATCCTCATCATCGTCATCTTCATCATCCTCTACAAGGTCTTCCAGATCACTGCTAAGGGATCCATCACTTGAGCTGTCTGATGATGAGCCTGATTCACTGTTACTTGCCACAGAAGTGTCTGTTGGCTTCTTGCGCGGCTTCTGAATTAATAAAAGAAACTAAAAATTAGCCCTGCTGCATAATGCATATATTCTATGTTCATGTCCCATTTTTGTTGAACTAGTACTGACCTTCTCTTTAGGTTTCTGCATTGGCTTTTCCACCAACTCTGCCAGGTTGTTCTGAGGGCTGCTATGGTGGCTGTTAGAGGGCTCTGAATTTTTTGTTGGCTTGGCTGTTGCTTGAACAGGAGCAGAACTGGCAGAAAAACTTGCTGAATGTGTTGTTGTGGGACAGACCCCGCTGCCATTCACTGCCCCATTCACACCTAGAAACACAAAACACATCTACTGTATTGCCACTCAACTACATATCTTCTGTGGATTCTGCTACAGTATATGATGAAAATATCACTGCTAATAAGTGTAAAATAGAATAGGTTTCATAAAAAATAAAAAATATTGATTCATGCACGCATCTCATCAACATGCTCTTTGCGCAAAGCCCAAGCCCAACATGACTAGTTTACATAATAAAAGATAAATTAAAAGATACACTGAAATTAAAAAAGTGCAAGAGACAGAGATTACAAGCAGGAAGGAACAACTGTAGTCATTAAATATGTCTTAAAATGCATCTCATGATACGACAAAGTGGATTTAGATTGTGGGAGAAGACAGGGTATCAGGTGGAGATAGAGGTTATGTTGTTTATTTCCAGAGTAAAGTTTCATTATCATACTAATTCATATTCTAGGAGGATAAGTTGAAATTTGTGAATGACTCCTGAATAAAAGCGTACCTTTAGCTGGAGCATGGCTATTCTTGCTGGGCATTCTGATCTGAACAGGACTGGCGCTATGGTTGGGCTGAATGTGGGGGGTGAAGAATGGAGGAAAGCCGATGAAAGAAGGGAGGAAGGCAGCAGCTCCCCGTCCATGGGCTTCAGCAGCTCGCCACCACTCTGTGTGAGAATAGAATGGAGATGAAAAGACATGAATTTTCAATACTATTCCCATGTAACCAATTATTACCAGCCCGTTCTCCAATTATGAGGGACCTATCTTACCAGAGAGGGCTCCTAGCTGGGGGTGGGCAGCCAGAGCAGCTGACATGCCCAGGGAGCCCAGGCCTCCAAACTCAGGCCTGCCTGCTCCGGCAGTGTAGAGGGCTCCGAAGGCTGGGTGATTGACCAGAGGGAAGGCACTTGACAATGTGGAGCCGATGAAGGGCTGTTCTCCCGCTGCTCCAAACAGACGGCCTGAAAAAGAGTCAAAACATGGATTATTAATCTAATTTTAACTGCAGTCTATAGTAAATAATTGTGTATAATGCCATACCAAGCAACAAGTTAACACAATGAGTGTTCTAGACCTTTGACTGATTGTATTTTTAATGAACACAAAATGTCTTCTGGTCCATTACACAAATTGATGGTAGACTTTTTTGACAGCTCAGTCTTTGAATTTCCAACAAAGCAAAACAAGAAGAAAAATAAAAACACATTTCTCGCACACTGAATCAGATTCAGGCTCATTAGCAAGGGGAATGTTTGAGTGGCATATTTTCTTGTTGGTAATTCGTATTCAGTAGTATTTTGTTTGAAGCTTTGGGACAAAGATTTGTTTACATGCACGCACACTGACCGAACAGTCCTATATCACAGTGATGAAAGATTCATTCCCAGTTAAAGTGAATCATTTTTTTTCCTTTTCTTTTCTTTTCTTTTTTCTTTTTTTTTTTTTTTTACAATACTTACTTATCAGTAAATATTCTGATTTGTCCATATTTAACAACTATTTAATAAACTTTCTGTCTTATTTTGACAGCTAACATGACAGTTGTTTGTTGGACCTTTAGCATCGCTCCTTGCCCTGCTGTTAGTTTTGTATTTTCTTATTAAGACTGAAACACTGTCATCAAATCATCGAGCTCTTGATGTGAGGAATAACTGGTTATAAATTTACACAGATTTCAAACATGTCACTTCTTGTCAGTCCAACTACAGAAGGAATAAATACTAAATGTCTTCTGTTTGTTTAAAAATTAACTTCAGATTTAGATTTTTACCAGCTCTACACTATATCTAAATATAAAAAGGTCTGGAAGCATATGATAGACTGGCTTGGCCTTGGAATTGATGTCTATAGAGTAAAACATTCAGATTTAGATTGCAGAACATTTTGTTATAATCCAATTTCAGCAAAAAACTATTGGTGTATCAGTATTTCTTCAGTTTAGACTGTCACAATCTGCTGCACCGTGACAAAGCCTGGATAGTCTCAGTGAGAAAAAGAAGTGTGTGTATAAGGTGTAAAAAGCTAACCTCTTTCTATCCTTTTGGCATTCCATTTCAGCACAGAAGAATACTTCATCAACATCATCATCGTCTAGCGTTTTCCTGAGCACAATCATTTCTGGCAGGGGCGACTGCCACGTATTACCTCCTCCCAGAGTCAGATGCAATTTGGTGTGAGCATATTTCATGCAAATTCAATTTCTATTCCAGAAAAGGAGAGCAAGCCTGCTTGATGCCTCTGCATAAACCAGGTAATACACATGCAAAAAGTGATGACTGAAGAAAAGGAAAGTGTTGTGCACAGTGCAGATGAAAATGTCAAACTACTATACACTTGCACACACCACAGAAATATTTAACAGAGCAACACTAGAACGCAGTGTTTTTTCTGAGCTAATGCAGTGTGGTATCTAATTACCCAGAGGAGCACTGTACACACTACCGCCACTTGTATGTTTTACACCTAAACACTAAAGTGAACATGACTACACACATGCATCTAAGAGACTATTTTTAAGTTACAATCAAACCGTATGTGATAATGTGGCGAGACAAAAAAAATCATGTCAGCAGTGTGACGTATGAGAACCCTTCGTGTTGGCTTCAAGGCCCCTCTCTACCACAAGACAGCAAAATCTGCCTTTTGAATGTCATTAGAATATGCTGAATATGTAGAGCCCGCCTTGCCAGCGTCAGCTAGCGGATACAAAGATAAACGACTGCAATGCAACCCCCAGAAAGGCCAGCCACAGCATTCACTTATGCCTGGGGTGCCCACCTCTTCCCCACACCACCCCGCCACACACCCCTTTCCTTTCCAAGCAACACAAAGTGACATCTGCAAATGCCTTTTCAATATTAATGCAGGCTTCCAGAAGGCAAATAATTAAATCTAAAAATTTGAAGCGAGAAAGAAGCACTGGAAAGACATACCTAGGATTACCTACCCTCTCTCTCCCTCTCTCTGTCTCTGTCTCTCTCACTTCCTCGCCCTCTTTTTCATTCTGTTTCAATCCTTCCTCCACTCTGACAAACTGCACCGCCTGCTTTTTTCATGTTTGGATGCTGCCGAAGGGGGATTAATTTGTTGTTTGTTGCAGTCAATCAAATTTCCACAGACAGATTTAAGTTAATTGCATCCGTGAGTTGATCCCAGAAGGAGAGAGTGCTACAAGCGCCGATCAGCTTTTATTCTCCAAGTGATATCCTCATCAATGACACGCGCACACACACTCACACACGTATGCACACGCAGAGTTCGTACTCATTTTAATGTTCTTTAGATTTTTTTTCTGTAAGTGTTATTGGCACATTGGCAAAGGACCTTGAATCAATGTCTTAACATTCTGTGATGATAGTGTATCGCGGCGAGTATAATTACTGATGTTACCTGCTAAACAATCCACTTGACATGATTTTGTTGTTCTGGTTGAGAATAGTTTTCCTTTTACAATTAGAACAGACACACAGTAAGATTTAACCATAGCTAACCTCTTAAGATAAAAACTGATTAAAAAATAGCACCATTTATGTCTGAAAGCACCAGTGGTTAAGATAGAGTGGTTGCACTATAGAATGGAATAATTTTTGCATTTCATTGCACATAGCTCATGCTTAAACAATGCGCAACACCTAATTAATAAAATAACATATGTTCAAATGAGGATAATTAAGCCTTTTCGTAATATGTATGTGTGTAAACTTTGAAAAATTATTCCACTACTGTTCTTCTGTCATTACTGTTGATTGCTTTTTTTTTTTTTGCTGTTTAGCCTGTTGCCTTACTGTTTCCAATAACTGTGTGTTGATCATTGGAATAGAATACACTATTTTTGTGATCTATGAAACTGTGAGTAAAAACAGTTTCATTCAATAATCTATTTTATTCATACTTTTCTCAAATGTCTAAATTATTGATTTATTACACCAAGTTGTGCATTTAACTTTGTCACAACAAGATGTGCTGAATTTGTTGCAGCAAGTACTGTATGCTGTTGAAGTTTTAAACCTGACACCTAATTTCTATATACGGTGGAACATCCTATGGTATTCTCTATGAGCACAACTGATCTCTATTAAAGTAAGATCATTTATATGAAAATAAGAAAACCCACTAAATCTGATTCATGACTGCAGCTTCCATTCAGCATAAGCACATTTGTAAACTTGTAGATTTTATACACTTCAAATGGGTAATACAGGTGTGTTTCTCTTCAGAACAGTATAGGCAATGATAATAATAATAATAATAATAATAATAATAATAAAAAGATGTTTTTCCTCATGTTATTTTCTTAGAAAAATATATGATTCTCACAAGGTGCAGCAGAAGTTCAGGGCTAACAGTCTGCCTCTAAGCATTTGATTTGATGCTCAGTCCAACATCGCTTATCTAGAAAATCTGAGCGCACGTAATGGCACAGAGGGATAAGAGGGATGTATAATGCATAAGGAGGAGATGCTCCTAATGGCTTCTTCTTTGGGGCAACACTGAGGAGATGGAGGACAAAACAAGGGGCTTTATTTTTCTCTTTCCTTCTTCCTCTTCTGATAACAGAGACAAAACACAACAATCATAGAGAAAGCTGGAAACATGCTATTCCCTACTCAGAGCATACTTGGTTTTTTGTGTGCGTGTGTGTGTGCGTGTGTGCGTGCGCACGTGTGTGTGTGCGTGCGTGTGTGTGCGCGCACGTGTGTGTGTGTGTGTGTGTGTGTGTGTGTGTGTGTGCATGTGTGTGTGAATGAGTGAATGAGTGAAGGCATATGAAAAAAAGAGTAAAACATTTAGAAATAAGTAGAAAAAAATATGAGCAAATGATTCAGTCACTCTCACATGGGATATTTTGAACAACACACAGATACAAACACACACTCACAACAAATATACACACTCCTTTTTACCTAATGGCTTTGACCAATACATAGAAAGGAGGTTGGACGGGATGCTGGACAGGGCTGACTAGACACTGAGTGGCTGACAAATGTTAAATCATGCAGGCAGAAGCTGTCTCTCTCCCACACACACACATGCGCACACACACATACATGCACAGTGTCGTGCTGAGCCTGACTCTGAGGCAGCTGGAGCCAGAGAGCTGAAGGTTGTCAGGAGACATGGCAAAGCATGTGTGTGTTTCTCACACAAAAGAACCCCCTAATTGTTTGGGATTCATTAATGCAGCAGCTTTTCAATTGCAACCCAAGCTGTCAGGGAAAAAAATCCTTGTAGCTGGGAGAGAGGTGTATTCACCAGGCTACAAAATAACTGTATAATTAATACTGGAGGAAACTCATTTTTCATGGTAAAGAAACAAGGATGATTCTGAATGCTAGTGAGATAAATAAGGTGACCATACTTGGCGTGTTTTAGCGTTTCACAGAAAGTGATTGCAATGTGTATTCGTCTTGGGTACACATGGGTGATTGAGAGGCAGAATAGTGACCTGCAGAGAAAAAAGTGTTTCTTACCAGAGGTGCTGAGGGTGGATCCCAGTCCTGAGGGGCTCGGGGCCAGGCTGCTCTTAGAGTGGGGAGCAGGGGATGACGAAGAGGAAGAAGAGGAGGAAGAGGAGGAAGAGGCCGCTGGGGAGGAGGTGCGAGCAGCAGACAGGGTGGGCGCAGGGGAGGCCAGCCGCTCTCCAGACTCCATATCTGTCAAACACAATCCAATCAGCAGGGTTACAATAGCAAAGCACACCCGCTCTCACACACACATAAACTCACTCTTAAACACATACACACCAGCTCGTACTGTCACACCTACACAACGTGCACACATCTACTGACACTTTTCTTTTCACATCTCACTTCCCCTGAACAATATTTCTATTTAGCCATGCTCACTGGCTCCCAGCCTCTATTGATTTTATATGAACTAGAAAGGAGGATGACATCTTTAAGGACCCTGATGCTGGACAACAAAGCAAGTTTTACATTTTCAAGAAAACACCGGTGCTGGCTGAGAATGCAACAGGAGAGGCACTTTCACTGAGAACTTTACCAATTCCAAAGAGGCTTTGACGGGATGTTTGTAAAAAAAAAAAAAAAAAAAAAAAAAAATCACAAACAAAATGGGCAAATAACATGTTTTTCACTTTTCTCAGTCACCTGCTCTGGCACACGTGTGCAAATAAACTCGCGCACAGACACTCACATACACTTGTGTTTGACAACCAAGATCCCTTTACACCACCTTGATGAAAAAGAATGTCATTTAAATTTAAGAGCTCTTTGAGGCCTTTAAAGACAGCATTGCTCCCTGAGTCCTTTCAGTTGGAACTAGAACTAAATGGAGAGGCTTTTAGACGATGGGTGCATTAACCAACACGGTAGCTTTCCATTATCAGTCTCGCAGAGTCACCATGCCAGCCATTATCGACCAAGCAACAACATTAAACCTCACAAGAAACATTTGGCCATTCTGCAGCCAAATATTTTAGTTACATTATTCAACTTTAATCCCCCTTTGCTTACAAGAGAAAACACAATGTGTCTGTGCCCACACATCCGCTAACTTGCACAGCCAAATAAACACTTTTACAACACATGAATTCACACACACAAACACAGACTTGTGTACTCTTAAACATTAAAACCCCTAACACACACGCACACACACAAAATCACCTCCGCTGTCTATCACATCAACCTGACTCTTTTTCTCTCTTCTCCTTTTCCATATCCCTCTGCTGACACTAATCCAGGACTGAAAATCCCCTTCAAAAGCACAGTTTGCAGATTGTGTTTTACAGGCAGGCTTTGTTATTGTGTCATTACACATAAACAGTCTCTGCCTCCATCTCTCTTTCCTTCCCTCTCTCCTGCCACCCTCCTCCCTCTCTCCTCTGCAGTGGGAGCAGAGCCACTGATTAAATCTCTGAGACAAAAGCTGCTATCCTCTGAATATCAAGTATCAGCCTTTCGCCAGGAGCAACACTGACAAGAGAGAGGGAGAGTGGGAGAGAGCGAGGGGGAGAGGGAGAGGCGCGGATGACAAGAAAACCTGCTGCAGTCCACGGGGAGGAGGCTGGTGTGCCATCGGACTTGGACAGCCATAACCGCCATTGCTGCAGTGAAAAAAGGCGGTTGTGTAATTATGAGCAAGGTCAAAGGTCTTTCAAAGGGCCTCTCATGCAAGGTAACAGGATGTGGGTTAAAGAGCCAAATTATCAATCAGAACAGCAAAAAATGAACATTACATGTTAGTTACAAGAATTAATTTCTGGCTGAGTGACGGTGGATCGCTTCATTGTAATCCCTACCCAAATCTGTTACCTTCCTGCCACATTTTGTTGCATGAATGGCTGTCACACTCCCTCACTTCAGCTGTCACCCTTTAAATGTCAGGTTAGGTTGAAAAAAAAAAAAAAACCTGGAAAAAAAATGTATTCTTTCAGAAGATTAAAAAAAAAAGAGCAATAGTTGCTCCTGACAAAAAATGTAAGTATCATTAGAAATGTGATGAAACTGGAGAGGAGCTGTGGCCCTTCATAATTATCATAATGCACATGAAAACAAAAGGCTCGTGTCTCAGAGGACGAGCAAGCTTATGTGGTGTCAGCTGGTAAGTGAAGCGGATCATTCCCTACCTTTTCAGGGGGAAGGAAAAAACAGAGAACGAGAGGAGAAACAAGGCAAAAGAGAGGAAAAAAGAGATAGAGTTGACGGAAAAAGGATGAGCGAGATAATACACTCTGATTTTGTTGTGAAAAAGATGGAAGAAAGGAAAAGAGTGGAGCGGATGAAGGACAGGCTGTAAACCATTCCTGTCGTTTCTCAATATCTGCACTTAATGCCTCGCCTTGTCAAAACGTGATGATGTGAACAGAATTGATTTCCCCCTAACAAACAACAAAAAAGCAATCCCTCCTTTGCAGAGGTGTAAAGCAGAGCTACCCTCCCCCTCATCTCCTCTCATCTCTCACAATCTCTCAAAGGGCCTCTTTCTGGGATGAGAGAAAGAGAGAGAAAGGACAGCGGGAGGAAAAAAATGACTGCAAGGCAAGTCCATCTTCCTCCCGACAACTACAAACTGATCACTTACTGCAATTAAATCTAATAACAATAATAAGATTGAGCTCGGGAATGTACCACCAAATGCACAGCCACAACAATGATTGTAACAATAATGGAGCGCCAAGGTATTTAAGGATCCAATCCTGACTTAATTATGAGAAATTAAAATGGATTTAGCATCAGAATTAGCTTGATTTTATAGGTAATTAATGGCGCACCACGGTGGCAGTATAAGGCAAGCGTTATAATCTCCGTGAACGGCTAAATCAATTTGACTTCAACAACACCAACCAATCAACATGGAGCAGAGCAACCAGAAACAGCAGGTCTCGCAGATGCAAGGAGAGGGAGAATTTATGCTAATGGCTGAACTATGATTTATAAGATGTGTTCCAGTGCTGGATTCGCAGTCACGTCCACAAATACAACACAGCACCCAGCTGTCAACGCATACAGCTAATAGTGGCTGGATGCAACGGCCCTTCAGGAGATAGTGTAGCTATAAACAGCTCTGCAGTTTTATGATTGCATGTGGCCTTCATATAGGAGCCATCACATGTCAGTATCATCTAAAAGGAGGGCAGAATTGTATAAAAGAGAGATGCAGTGCGTGTATTTGGCAGGGCTGTAATGGCCTGTGCTGCCTGGTATGTGGCCTTACATCATGCTTTTTGTTTTTGTGGTGTTGTACTGTATGCCTCTGTTGCGTGTATGTAACGGTGCTTGGTTACACATGCAGCAGTTTTACAAGAGATTGCCATTACATGTGCCTATAGAAATGTGCGTGTGCATGTTAGTGTGCGTGTCACAGCCTCAAACTATTCAACCCCCTGTGTGTCCCACTCCTGCCCCTCTTCCTCCACACATACACACACGCCCACACACAAAAAACACACACGCGTACACACAGTAACAGATGGCTGATACTAACTGAGATAATCCGCCAACAGAGTCATCAGCATGGATCAGTGGTAATCAGAGTGTGGACACAATGTCTCTTCTCCAGCCGTAATGGAAGGAGCGCCTGGCGCAAGAGAGGGGAAATGCATTATTCCCTGCGATGCCCTGACCCCATTCAAAGACACAAGGTGGCTCCCAGCTCTCTTTCTTTTTTCCCCTTACCACAGCCGACAAAGACTGTGTCATCATTGCTTCTGCAATGTTCAGTCTCTCCTCTGGATCTTTATTGGGTTTTACAACGGTGTCTTAAAACACAGACCTCTATTTAGCTCACTCCTGAACTGAGCACCTAACAAGAGAAATGTCAATATAGCAAGTGTGTCACATTGAATGTTTCTGGTAAAACAGAGGATTAGGCTAATCCAACATTAGCATTTCTTATTTAATTAGAATTTTGGAGTCATAGCAAATCGTGAAACTTTGTTTCATTTAGCATTTTTCAAAATCAACATACTGATAGATTTCTATTTGATTTGATATTAGCATTTCCAGTGAATAATGAGGCTGTTTCTGAAAAGTGATATCTTGTATTCAGGAGGTTCTCTGCCTCTAATTCTTACTAGATGATACAGTGTCAATTGTAATGACTTGCTCATTACCAAACGACTGTGCTGCTGAACACACTCACACACATGCTTTGTTTGTGTTGCTGTTATGGTTGTGAAAGTGAGATCATCTTTATTCGTGACCGTGCATACATGTTGCTCAGACCGTCTGTTTGAACTGCTCCTTCTCCCTTTGTGTTTCTGTATGTTCATGTGGGAGTGTGCTTTACCAGGCACATCATGTGCATATGGATGTGCATGTTTGTACTTTGCATGCTTGCTAGCAATGATCACTAACTGAGCAAGATCTAAATAGTAGAGCGCACGCACAAGGCTTGCTTGACCCCTTTACTCCTCCCTTCATCCCTCCGGTCCCTGCACGCACACCATCAGCAAGGAAATGACATAACAAGGCTTCTTGGCAAAATCAGTGACAACCTTTGTCCTGTGTCAAACAAGAAACAAAGTCATTTAAAGAAACAGTAAAGTGGTGTCACGCTAAAGCATTAGCTGTAATATCTCACACAAGTCATAACAGAAAATGTAACACGCCTGTATGGTTTCATGAAAACAGTTTAAGTATACAAACACTTCGTAAACTGAAGATAGATTGAGCTAAGACCTGAAAAGAGTACAAAGAGACAGCATGCCCCAGTGTGGCCTGTCTAGGTGACAACAACTAGAGTGACTCAGACCCCTCCCTGGGTGCTGCTCCTGCCCAGTGACAGATGGCAGAGCAGGGCATGTAGGGGATGGGCACCATCTCTCACCCCGCCTCAGCTAGCCTTGGCAGTGGTGCTGGCCACAGGTCTTATTACAGCCACACCACTGCCTGCCTGCTTGCCTGCCTCCATGTAACACTGGAGCTTACCACGCTAGAGCTGCTTACTGCCTGCCAGGGCAAAAAGGTAATGATATGGTCCTGTGTGCCGCAAATAGCAGAGTGTGGCGTTAGCATTGAAAAGTTTCCAGCTCTGATATTCACTGGGCCCTGTCGTAACAACACACACGCGTATCCATGTCGCTGTAAGAGGCTTTAGATAAAATATAAAACCAAATATCATGCCACACGCATTCTGTATATTTTGAAATGACAAGAAATTGACTCTTGCCAAATGGCTTTATTTGCCTTTTCAAGCACAGTGTAGATGCCAAAGGCTGGAATCAACACCCCTACTCACCATCCGTCTCTGCTGGGTACCCTGTGACAATAATGTGATTTTGGGACATGGTGATGACTCGGTGGAGAGGAATAGGATAGGCTTGTCACTTGTGTTTGATGTCAAACCTATGTGTGACAGAATAGTGTTACTCAGCTCAACCAGACATAGCACTACTTCCATTTCCTGGCCATAAATAGAAGAGAATGATCTGTTAGTGTGCCTGTGTTGGAGAAAGACTTTCTGTGTGTGTTTTTCTATGTGCACACAAGCACACCCATATGCACCATTCTTAGTATCATAAAGTAAGCTCAATAAGAAAATTCCCATCTCTTGTGCTCATTCGCATCTGCATCCAGCCAAAGCTAATTATTCTCCCCATGGTAACCTAGCAGGGTCTTCACATCAAAAAACCAGAAGTGTGCATCAGGCAATCATCCCTGATGAATCTGCCCTTCTCCCTCTGCTAGCCACTAACACTCGTCTGCCAGTCTCACTGCTCATTACAGTTTTTCTGCAGACTGAACCAGATCTGCTCGCCAGTGGCTGCATGTGTCTACAAGAGTCCATAATGACTTTGGAGCAGTTTGGAAGCACAGAATAACACCATGCTGATACTTTGGAGAATAATGCATACAGTCATGCAAATGAACACACATACCAACAAGCACACACACACATAAACACATACCCACCATTAAGGCGGCAAGGTGAATGATGAGCCAGTGTCTGTTATGATTAACGATAATTTACAGTACACACTCTTACACTCTCCTACATTTTCTCTAGTGCAATTTTCAAAATAGGGTTACACCCTACAAAACTCTATGCAAAGAGCCAAACTGATGATTTGCAGAAAATTTACCCTGAGGTCTCAAACATTGTGATTGGAATACTGGGTGTACAACTTGCCTCACAAAAAAAACCAGAAACCACATTTTTCCAGTGCTCAACAGTACATTTTCAATTTGGATCCAGATTTGTTCATAATCAATTCAAAATGCATTTTTAATCATGACTTCCTTTGACACTGCCAGGATTTTTTCACCCACAGAAAAAAAAGACACTTACTATAGCACTCACTTTAATAACTCATTTTGCATTTTAAAAAATTATATAGAGAATAACAAACAGATCCATTGCAATACATCCCACTGTTTGTCTTTAAGTCAGTTAAATTCTGTCAGGTTAAATTAGTGCATACAAAGCTACTATATTTTGAAAATGGTGTGAGTATTGTAAAAAACATCATGAGCTGCAATTTAAAAAAACTGACTTTTTTACACATTACCTCTCTCTGCTCAGTGTCACTGAATCCAAAACAATAACCATACACACTTTAAACAACAGCGATTTGCAATTATATAATAGTACAGGTTTACACTGTGATTCAATTAATTGTACAGCTCTAATTATATACACAGTAATATATGCATTTAGTGGCTACTTTTGATTTGCGATGTCAAAGCAGGCTGACTGTAGGGTACAATGTTTAATCTGTGGTTTTCATCTATCAGGATAACACCGTGTACAGACAAGCTGCACATATTTAAATAAAGACAGGAAATACAAAAATACATAAGAATAACAGGAAATAGCATCAACAGTTATCAGTGAATATCAAGGAATGAAAGGGTGAAACAGAGGGGGTGAGAGAGACAGTCGGGAAAATCCAAGTAAGACGGGGGGAGAGAATGAGCACAGTACTCCAGATATGCATAATGCAAATGACATGCATGTCAAATAGCAAAACAAACTGACAGTGACAGAACAATGGAATAGCCAGCGAGCAGTTTGAGTAATCGCTGGAGGCCTTTTTGTCCATTTTCATAGAAAGAAACCAGTTAAGAGCCAGCTCTGTGCAACTGAAACTTTACTTGCAGCAGACAAGCAATATCACTGTGCAAATGTGGCAGAATTCAGATAAGTGGTGTGATGTCAGAAATAGCTTATTCATGACCATCAGTTACAACGGCCAGGTTTGATACTGTTTCTGGAGAGCCTCATGTGTTGTTCGACAGAAAAGAGAAGCTGGCACAAGTAAAGCGGCAGACCCTCATTTTCTGCTGCTTCCCTCAGCCACAGGCTTCAGTGGCCATATGCCTCAGCCAAACTCTTCATATTCATGCAAGCAAGTAAAGAGTCAAGAACACTGATATTAATTAATTGTGGATATATTTACAGCTTCTCCAGCATTACATATTTTTGATATTCAAATTCAACATTAACTACTGAAACCAGTGAAACTGAAACCTTTCACATACTCTGGTATCTGCTATAAAAATATGTGGCAAAATGGAAAATAGTGGATTCTCAAATAGCAAAATACCAAGCATAACATTTCAAATGGACTGTATTAATCAGCAGTAAATTACAGGAAAATAACTCTACGTAAACGTTTTAACCCTTTTCTACATCTCATTTTCCCTGAGGCAAAAGTAAACTCTCAAATATCATATTATACATAATTAAGCCCAAGTCATTTTTTTTCCTTCCATTGCTTGTAAATACATACAAAATGCACATGGCCCACAGGATCAGGTGATGTGTCCCAGTTTCCCAGTAGCTAGTAAAACTGTTAACAGTTAATTTAGCTGTTAAACCCGCTAAACGAAAAGGCTGCTCACATCTCTGGTTTGATGCTGTGTTTATTATCTCTTCTGCAACCCCCCCCCACACACACACACCTTAACACCTCCCACCCAGCCTCTCCTCTCTCTCTGTGTGTCCTACCTCCTTCTTTTCTCTCATGCTTTTGTTGAGATCAATATTAATAACACCTGCTTCTAATGACTTCATTAAAGTGTGCAGGCTTTGTGTTCAGTGTGCATAGACAAATGCTAAATGGCAACTGAAGGTGTACAGATGGTAACAAATGAAAGGAAAAAACCTGAAGGGACTGGTCTCTTCCCCAATACACAAGGCCCGAAGGGTCATTGAATGGTTTGATAACAAAATGATATGAATTAAAGGCTGACTGATAATGGATTTTTAAATACAGATATAATGATGATAATTTGGAGCAGATTATGGTCAATTAATTGATTGACATCATCCACACCACTATGCATAGAAAACTATTGAAATCAACCATGCTGTTGAATTTCTTAGAAACTGATAACTGGATTTCAAAGGTAAAGTAAAGTATTACTAATATTAACCGCACTCATTGGAAAATCAGAGACAGGAATACTTTTTTCTGGTTATCTTCATGCTAGCATTAATAACATCATATTATAAATGTGAGATTATCCCAAGTATATATAGATATTGGTTCAAATTTACTTTAACTTTGTGTACAGCATATCCATCACCAAATAGTAGATATTAGATGTAGTTGCATTGTCCTGTAATGGCCTTCTTGTGCCACTTGTGGACACTGAGCAGCCATCAAACACTGCTGGGGCCAAGTTCCACTGATACCAACAGTTTACAAAATGTCCTATCAGCACCAATTAATCAGTCGACCTGAAATGTGACTCATACGTTATGGCCTATGGCCCAAGTCACCAGATCTGAACTCCACTGAACACCATTGGGAGAATTTGGACTGACGTGTTAAACAGCGCTCTCCACCCACGTCATGAAAACACCAAATGAGCGGCTATGTTTTGGAAGAATGGTCCTCTATCCCTCCTGTAGAGTTCAGAGAATTGTGGGATCAATGTAGAAGTGCATTGAAGCTTCTCTGGCAGCATGTGGAAGCCAAACACCTTACAAAGACATTTACTGTGAGTTTCTCCTTTAATTTATGACTCCTCTGTACATTCATGTAACATACAGACATGCTAGGTGTTTACGGTTGCATATATTCCAGTGTTGCATGTGCATTTGTGTTTAAATACTGAAATCAGCTGAATTTTGTAAAAGAAACTGAGTGGTTTCAGGGCAACAATCTGGCAACATATGCTCCAATGAGAGAAAAATCCACAAAAATTAAACTCAATATGTCAATCACTTGTATTCCTCTGTTCAAATAGGCGCTTTACTTATTGTTAAACATGTGAAAATGACTGGCTGGAAGAGAATAGTGTTGTATTGACTGAGAAGGGAGGCAAAGCAGCGGGCAGTCAGCCACTCTGTTCTGCTTCACTGCAACATGGGAGGGAGGCCAGCACGGACACACACAAACACACACAGATGTAAAAACACACATACAGGCTTGTACACACAGACATGCACACACATGCACAAATGCACACAAACTGATTCCCCCTCTCCCTCTCTCTCTCTCTTGCTCACACACACTCACACACACACAGAGTAGCAGGTGAGGTGCCAGCACATCACAGCGCTGCCATTTTTCAGTGTCTTGCTCAGGGAGAAGCGCTCTGACATTTTATGAAGCACTCTGCAGAAATCAGCAGCTTGTAATGGCGGCTGGACTGTCACTCCTTTCCTCTCTTCACACTCCCTCTATCTCCTTTTCTCACACTGCTTTTAAGATATTATCTCTCTTGATTAGCATAATCTAATCAATTTTATAAAATTGGCTTTTAATTACATAGAACAATCTCTTCTTAGTGTCTGCTGAACCAGTGAATGTTTTAGTATTAGGAAGAAATAAAACACAAGTAAAAGATTAAAGAGGTTTTGTGTTTCCCATCACTGAGGTAAGGGAAATGTTTTAAGACACAGATGGTTTATATTTCACATTTTTATAACCCTAAGGAAAAATATAAGGGTTTTAAAGTTTTACAAATATGAATCAGCGATACAGTAATAACTCCTGTATTTTTTATTTAAGGTGAGAAAAAGTCATTAAAAAAACACCTTAGAGTCAGGACTGGTGCTATCATGACATTGTGGAACATATACTGAAATAGACTGATTATTTTAAAAACAGCTGTCAAAAAATGTCCTGCGCATAAAACCAGAGATCTATAACCATGATTAACTCTCTGGCATGTTGTTGTGCCTGACAAGCTCTCAGTTGAGCAATGATTAACAGCTAGTGACTCTACAAACCGCTGCTAACACATTAACACAATGTTTACATTAGCCAGGCTCTCATTGAAGCCATTACTGCTGCAGCTAGGCTAACAGTCATCTGCGGAAGCCGGGCAGCTGACAGCCTATGGCCCAACAATTTACAACAGTGACGAAGCTTGGCAACCATGTTCTAAACTTCTTCCTTAAAGTTTCACTTAGGACCAGTGCGTTTTAGATTAACTTAGAATAGTATGCCCAGAGGAAAAAATGTGATTCCACTTGAAATATGTGGGAAGTGTCAAGGCCAAATCTCTCAGTGTAGGCTACGCTATAAACCTTAAACTAAGCCGATTTCATTAATGTGACATTAGCATTTGTAATGAGAAAAGGGGAAAAAACCCTTGGGACATCTTTGTACTGTTACAAAAAACACACATCCACAAGCATGCGCATGCCTACGCACACAACACACACTCACACACATAAACATCTATAAACACATAAGCCTAAATAACTCATATTATATATGAGTCACACGATGCAGATGAAGCACAGAAGTGAGACATTTTGTTTCCATAGATGTTAAATGAAATATCACAGTTTACTCTCTTTAAACTAACTGTGACAGTGAATCTTTCCAACCTTTACTGATGAACTGATCAGATAATTCCAGTCAAATAAATCTTGGCATCCATTCCACTAACACTCCTGATAGAATTAAGGGGAGGGGAGAGGTGTCAAGAGCGTATCTGAAATGATCTAGTCACTTTTCTATCAAAAAACTTGATAGGTTCTAAGCAATTATGTGACAAAACTGTCTGCTCCATTAACAACAAAAATAGTTTACATGAAGCTACTTGTTCTGTATATTGTCAGACTTTGTCCTGGCGAGTATCAACATGCAACATCAGGGCTTGACCATTTGGCCTGTTGACATGGTTTAACCTGTTGTTTCTGTGAGTCAGTGGGGTTAGAGCCTACTGACTTACAGATGAAGCTGAAAGCTTAGTGGTTAATACACAACCACAGCCAAGAATAGTGTTTATGCAAGAATTTTTAATTAGAAATAGAGGAATAACAGTGAGTTTCCAGATGTTGTTCATGTGTAATGCAGTTTTACAAAAGAATGTGACACAAGTTATCCTTAGTTTTACTGACATTACCTTGAAGTGAAGCAATATGGAGAAAGTCCTGATTTGCTACCATTTGTGTGAACTGTGATCAGACAGTAAAGACATTTGGGGCTGATACAAACTATCCATATTTATTTCACACTGTCTTAAAAACTCATTGCTGTAAGAAATTGACACAAATTGTATAATCATTAAACATGTAAAAACTTTAAAAAAAAAAAAGCAGTACAATGTTAGAAAAAGAGTTAAGAAACTACAATATAAAAACAAAAAAGAGGGAAAAAAAACATCACTGACCATCTTTTATATAAAATATTTGATAGAGTTATGACAGAAAAAATAGTGACTGAGACCTTGAATAAGGCCCAATAGCAAATGGCATTGTAATAAAGTTTATTAATAATGGCCAAAATTTACAAGAAGCAGGCCTGTCTGAGGTCAAATTAAGCTATTACTTTGGTTTATCTTCATTCTTTTTTTTTTAATTTCTGAAGAGACTTCATGTTTTGGTCCCTTTTTCATAGCCTAAAAACAGAGATACATGTAGCATTTGCCTACATTTCTGAATAAAATGAAATAGAAATTTAGTTTTCTGATTGTTTTTTTACATGTTTTTCTTATTTGGATGGTGTGATATCAAATACGTTTAATTTTAGGATGTTGTGGTTATTTTGTATGCATTAAATATAATCAGGTCAACTCAAATACAACATATTTCTTCTCAGAGGCATTGGAGAGGAAGCATATTGGTATAAGTATTACATAACTTTCTAAATTTCATCTGGAAAGTATGTTACTAAAGCCGAAAAACACTTTTCCAAATGTTTTAGGTCAAAAATGAAACTAATAAACCATTTCAGCGTGTACCAGGAGCAGACCGCTATTAATCAGTCTCACTTTGAACTCCATTGATCTATGTGCTTGTTATAATAGTTGTTTTGAAAATTAAGTCAGGAAAACAGACAATTTAGTAAGATGAAGACCAAAACTGCTAAACATGGCGGTCACCACAGCTTGCCTTGCAGCATGTATAACCTTACTTTCCCATGGTTTGTTCCTTCTGTTTTTACTTTTCACTGTTATAGTAACATCTGATTCAAAGTAGCTCTGAAAAAAAAAAAAAAACAGGTCCCAAAAGATTCAGTGACTGATGTTTTCAAAGTGAAAATGTCATTGTCCATGTGTTTTCCATGCTACTGACTATTTTTTCATCTCTGCAAAATGACAAAATCAGGGCAGATGAATCCAGCAAAACATGAAGAATTATACATCTAGTCTAAACATAAATTGTAACAAAGTTCTTCTCTATACTGTAGTCCAAAGTATACATTTTACTGTCTTACAGAACACAACAGTGTTACCTAGGGCTGGCTGATATCTTCAATATACTCGATGTACTGCAGCATGTTCTACACAAGATGCATAAAATAACTCTTTTGCCAACATCAAGTACAAGACATATAATTTTTTTAAAGTTGCCAGCATGAGCGCCGCCTTGGCATTTCATTTCTCTTGCTCTTTCATATGTGCCTTTTAGCATTTCCAAGCATCATTACTGCAGAAATGCAGATGATGAGCTGAGAAAGACAGTGTCAGAACAACTGACAGAAATGCATGTGTTATAAACATTTTCATATCTGTGTTGTAAGGTACAATTTCAGTTTCAGGACAATTAGCCTGACATTTTTTTTTCTTACATTTAAACTTTTTTTTTCTTTACATTTTCAATATATTCTTAAACTCTAAATTAACTTCACTTTTACAGAAGCAAGGTTACATGTGGTAATCTACATAGCCTGGCCAGAAAAAGGTCCCACACTAATATTTAACATTAATCTCCTTCAATTTTTGACCACATAACATTACTGAACCTTGATATAATCATCTGAAATAACCCCAGACCATAACACTGCCCCCACAGGCATGTACTGTAGGCATTAGGCATGATGGGTAATCATGTCATCTACCTTTCTGCTCACAATGATGCACATTCCAATCTTTACACTCCCTATTCAACTGATGGTGGTTTAAGAAATAATAAGGTAGGTGCATAAGTCAGGTTTAAAGAACTTGTTGATGAAAGCTATGAATCTCTGCAGTAAATATCCACTGGAAGGATCTGAACTATTTGTTCAGTTAAATCCAGGTTGCTGCTTTTTTGACCAGAGTATATCTGAACTTTCTGTTTTTGCTAAAAGTTTTTGTGACATCCTGTAGAGTTTTGGCTTGCAACTATTTGACTTACATAAAACATAATTTTGTCCACGCTGTCCAGCTCTATTGTTGCCCTTAAATACAGGTCATGAGTGTCAGAATGTTAAACAGCTCCACTCTACCGTTTTGTACTCTACCAGTATCACCTTTCTGCAACTCTTTCCAGGACACTTTTCCTGCCTCCCCCCACGAGTCAAACTACTTTAGCCAAACCCACCTATTTGACATTACAGCACTGTGATCACACTCCCACAGGTAGATACACACATTCCCATAAATATTGTACACTCCCACAATTGCACATACACACACACACACACACACACACACACACACACACACAATTAGTTAGTAACCTGTGGCAGACAGAGCGCCACCATTATGTCACAGTATCTTTTCATGTGAAACTATATCCACTGGCCCATCCTCTGGATCCTAACACTTCCTTGTAGCTCAACCAACCACAAAGCTTGACATCAGCCCCCTTTGTTACCTGATATTATTTAAGGTGGAGCCATGGATGGAGAAGAATAATAGCTTTATGTATGTTTGCATTCGGTGTGTGTGTGTATCTGTACCTATGTCACATCGAGTGGATTCCTTGTGTGGTGAGGCTGAAACCAAAGCTGCCTGGGCCTGTTGTTGATAGCCGTGTCTCACCCACTCACTGCCCCAGAGGGAGTCAGGACCAAGACCACTGCTCAGGGTCTGTCTGTTCGCACACATGAAACACAGGCTTGGATTACACAGGGCTCAAATATGACTCATCCTAAGGAGGAGGTGGAGGGAGGCCCTCTTTCTGTTGTTTTGCTCAGAAGCACACACACGCACACACAGGCAAAGTACCCAAAATGATAGCTACATCACAGGCTCAGAGAGAGGACCTTGTGGTTCCACACACCTGCCAAAGACAGATGTTAAGAATAAATCAGAGAGAAGCTCCGAGTGAAGAGAAGCTCCACACTGCCGTAACTCCACTAACTCACAACGCAGTACACTAACTGGAGAGCAAACAGCTGCACATGACAACACACACCAGTGATGAAAGTAACAATTGCACGCATGCACCTGACATGCATACAGAGAGAGGCTACATCATGGTGAGAGAGGGGAGTATTTTCCAGTTTCTGTCTCCCAGGCTCCACTCATATTTTTGTGTTGTTAAACTCTGTTCTGTTGCTGTGTAACTGGCTCCCATCCTCTGGAGCTGAAGGTTTTAAAGTGCAATTGTTCTGGAAGAAGCTGAAATCCTCCAACGACAGACAAACAAGTCACAACAAGGTTGAAAGCGGTGTGGGCGGTTTGGAGAGGAAGCTCTTTTTTCCGCTGCTGACTAGGTGAATTTCATGATTACTTCATTTAAATATAGCACCACTGCGTTATGAATTTGTAGCTCAACATTCTCACAAAGACTGTCCTTTAACTTGTATTGACTTATCAAGTATTGTTGCACAATAATACAAACACACATGCTATTTAAGGGCTTTGTGGTCTCCTATACACAATTTAAACACAAACCCATCATCCTACATCCTGTCAGTCAGTGTGGCATACTTCCTGATTTCAGGAACCATGTGTCATAAAGAAAAAAAAAATCAGACAAGTCAACATTCGAGGGTGGCTTTTGTCTATGCTGGCAGCCATGTCTATGGGCATCTTTTGTCACTTGTGTTTTTTTTAGCCTTTCTGTCTAACAGGCTGGGAGAGTCAAAGTGGTCTGTCTAAATGTGTGTGGTATGCAAGTTCAGCTTGTGCGTGTGTGTGTGTCATAAACAGACACCCTTCACGCTTTGTGGCCCAGAAACAGGATAAAACAGAGAGTTAACCAGCAGAGCATTGACATTATCTCTTCTTTACTGAGCTGGAATGCCAGCATACTGCTAAACTCTGAAAATGACACCAGGAATATGTGAGGTCCTGTCACACCAAATGGTGGGCATATAAATAAATGTGTGTCTGCCGACTCAGGAGACAAGTAGCAAGTGTGAGTGTTATGCTTTGTCTTTCTGGATTAAAACACAAGGCCAAGTGTGAACATCTAGTTCTTAATAATTAAAAAAAAAAACATTCAAACACAAGACACTGTGAAGCTGAAAAAGATATATATATATAAAGATATATTAAGAAGTACTCAAACATACAATTACGAAACTAAATTAAAATCTAACTTGAAAACATCAGTAATGTGTTGACAGAGAACTCCTGAGAGTTACTTAAAAACTATGATCCTATAAAGTGCCTTACCATCCATGCTTACAATCACTGGAAAAAAATGTGTGGTCATTATGATGCCTATGATTTGAACATCCATGACTCGAGAGGTCAGGCAGCTCATCCAGGCTGAGCATTGGGGGTTAAGGGGATGAAACCAAGTGTGAAATGTGAGAAGACAAGCCAACATGGTTTCTCAGGCAACAAATAGAAAGGCGACAAACATACATCTGTGACTGTGAGGAACGTGAGGTATGTTAGGAAGAAAGACTGTCACGTCAGCCATGATTCATATGTGAGCAAGATGGAAAAGGAATTAGAGTGGCTTTCTGAACTGGCTGAGTTTAGACATGTTAATCAGTAATAGCCTGTTGTACTTCAGACAGGAGGAGCGTGTGTGTGTGTGTGTGTGTGTGTGTGTGTGCGTGTGTGTGCGTGTGTGTGTGTGTGCGCGTGCGTGTGTGTGTATGTGTCTCTGGCAAGTCCAACACCACTTGGATTTGAGCTGGTTAAAGCAAGAGAAAGCTCCAGACCAATAGATAATCCATCTGGACTGTTTCCTTACAAAACATATGGAAAAACGCAGAAGCTTTTTTTTTTTCCTTTTCCGCCCACAATAGCTATTAATATCTTGCACAGAACATTTGCTCATGTCCCACTAAGGACTGGAATTCCTGCTGAAACACAGTCATCTTGGAGGATTAGAAAAAAAGCGGTCAGGCATTTTCACGCACTCGCCATATGCACCGGCGATGTGCGAGGATAAGCATACACACATCTACTCCCATAAACACATGGACTAATGGGCATGCCATCAACTTCCTGTCCTTAAACCCTCTTTCTGTCTCATTCACACTATTTTATGGAAACTGAATTGACACTGGTTGAACTCTCAGAGATGACATACCTAAAATGTTCAAGTTATTTAAACAAAGGTACAGTATCTTTTCTTTTCCAGGATGAGAATAATTCACTCAAATATCAACAGGGACTACTATATAATCACACTGACTACCTGACAGGTATTGTCCACAGCAGCGCAAAAACTTGTGTTAAAATGACAGCCCCGTAAATTGTTTTAATTATAGCCGACACAGATAACAGCCTGTGGAAACATCAACCTTTTCTTCAAGCCCTCTGCAAGATCCAAACATACAGTATTCCCTGGAAAATGCAGTTGTTGTGTGTGTATGAGGCTAAGTGTGTGTGCGTGTGAATACAATATTCATTTTGCTGCAGGAGGACAATCTATGCATAACAATGAGAGGCGCTAATGAAATCAGCCATCAACCTGCGATACATACATATTAAAGCAGGACCTCAGAGTGTCATTCGCTTAGTGCATCATTTGTTCCCACTCGTTTTTTTCTCTCTGCCACCTGACCTTTAGAGTATGTACCCCCCTCACTTCTGCATGCTAAAAATAGGAAGTGTACCTGCAGCACCATTGCATTATGCATACATGTTTGTGTGTGTTAAGAAGTACATGGTCATGACAGCACATTTAAAGGATTCATGAATGACTGAAATGCACACAGATCAAGACAATTCTGAATCGAACAATAAAGACGACAAATAATTTGCCGAAGTTTGGGGGATTTAACAACCACCTATTGACAGATGATCTTCTGGATCACAAATGGTAACCACTGTCAGAGCTGTACCTTCAGTATAATGTCATATCATCCCAGCTGCCAGGGAACAACGCTCCTCCCTTCTCTCGAAGCATGCTTCACAGCCCTGGTCTCTCTGTCTCTCCCGCTCTCTCTCCCTAACCCCCACCCCCACGCTGGCAGGGAAATGGATCCCTCCACCTGACAGTGGCCATTTTGAGCCTTCTCTCCTCTTCTCTTGCTTCCTGGTAAACAATGGGAGAGGGATAATTGATCAAACAGCCAGGGAACCCTCCGAGCAGGGGAAGGTCACCGCCCGCCAGCCCAGCTCACTAAAGGAGGGGAGGGAGGGGGGAAGATATATGTGTGTCAATATGTGAATACGTGTGATATGTATGTGTCTGTGTGTGTACATGCATGTATTAGATATATGTGTGGCTTTTTGTGTGACCAACTGCACTTAAGAAGTAGAGACACTCAGAAAGTGCTGTATGTATATGTGTGAGTGTGTGTGTGTGCATGTGTGTGTGTGTGTGTGTGTGTGTGTGTGTGTGTGTGTGTGTGTGTGTGTGGGTGTGTGTGTGTGTGTGTGTGTGT
>JAPQRP010000019.1:30881141-30896141 GCA_037367295.1 Apogon hyalosoma | reverse complement strand
TAAACACAGTTACTCGTACTCAGTACAGGGAAAGCTGGATGTGTTTAATGATTAATAAAATTCTTAGTATTCGTTCTCCTCTTTCGATGAAACCTTGCTCTCACTCTCTCCCTCTGTCTCTCTTTTTCAGAACTCCAAATGGAGCTGTAATGGTTTCCCCGAGGCTCAATGTCCTGGTTAGTTTCACCAGGCAGACTGCTGTGTTTCATAGGAGAAGTGTGACTGCACAAATACAGTAATGAGCTCTCACTGGGAGCTGGGGGCCTCCTGGCACCGCTAATGGCTCCTCTGGACTGCAGCTGTATCCAGGTTACAACCCGGCCTGGCCAATAGGCAACGGGACGCACAGGCCCAGTAGGGACAAAACTATTCCCAGCCACAGGCACACGCACTAAATAGTCAGAAAACCAGGTCCATAGTGAACTGTGCATTTGGTGTGTTTGCGGTGAAGTAGGGGAGGTGAAAGAAGACCTTGGGGAGGGGGTCAGGGGGCAGGAAACTGTGGAAGATGTCAAGAAACAAAGGGACCACGGCAGAGACACTGAGAAATAAAGACAGTTGGAGAGATGTGGGTTGGTCATAAACGCAGCAGATAGACGCAATAAACCTGGAGGCTCTCATAGGGCAACAGCTGGCATCGGGTGAGAGTAGTGCGTGTGTGTGTGTGTGTCTTTGTGGGTGTGTGTCTGTGTGTGGTCTGCTTCATCTTCCCCAAAAAAAGTTTGCAGATCCCTACCACGCTGAGATGGAAGCATATAAGATGCACCAAGATTTAAAAACAGCTTTCTGATAATACTTTAATACTTCAAATAATCAACTAATAATTAGATTCACTAGGCAGACTTTTCATTCATTGATTTAAATCCATTCATTTAAAAACACCAGTAAATAATCAAGGACAACAAATATAAAATATGAATGTCATTATGGTACATAGAGAATGTTTTACCCTTTAAACCCAATAAATGTTGTGGCGGATCTAAAACAACAGTGGCTTTGTCAAACAATAATTTCACGGAACTTTATTTTAGTTGTCAATCAAAACTAAAGATGTTCTGCTGCTTTACAAGAACGTTTTTAACAAGATGCCAGTGATTTTCTATTTGATGATTAAAGTAACAATGATTCTTTAAAAAATAGACTGTAACCCTGTTTCTGTGGTGTGATAGACAGGTTGGTAGGTAAGCAAGTGCAAATGATGGCAAAGACTCGATCATCTTGTTTTCAAACTGAGCGCTGAAACAGGCGTTAGGGCCAAATCCCAGGAGCTCAAATTGCAATCCAGTTTGTGCAGGGCTAAAAGGTTTGTGATGTATGGAGTTTAAAGGTCTACTCCTAATGTTTCATAAGTGACTGGCATGCAATTATGTTACATTATGACACCCAAAACTCTGCATTGTGTGTCCAACATCTCCCCTGTATTACAACAAACACATTAACACACACACACACGCACACATATATATACACACACAATGAGCACACTCTCGTTGTTGTCCTCTCTGGGAAAGCTCACAGCTTGGGTTCTTTCGCTCCTGTTTTGTCTAGCCCTCCATTCAAAATGACCCCCTCACAACCACGCACATTATCGTATGGGCAAGCAGCCCCCAAGTGGAGTGAGGCTCCCTGGGTGCGAGCAGTGATTCATGGTGCTGGGGTCTGTAAAAGAGCAGCCTCGCCCCACGCCGCAGCCCTTCATGGGGACAAGGAGGGCAGAGGCTGTTTTGGCAGTGGGGGTGAAACAAAGTCTGGCTAGATGACTGAACCCTGTTGAGACCGCGCAGGCCGAGGGAGGGAGGAGGGGAGGGAGGAAGAAGGGGAATGGTCAGTGTGTTCTTGTGCATGTCTATGTGGAGAGACAGAGAGGGGGTGGTAAATGAAAGAAAGACAGAGACATGGATGGGTAAGCCCACACTAATGCTGGAGTGTGTGTCTGTGTCTGTTGAATCTACGCTCCCTCTCTCTCTCTCTCTCTATCCCGAGGACAATCTTGCAGCAGCTTTTTAACAATCTTAGCTCCGAGGCAAGTACAAAGTACTAAATGTTTAGGTGTTATCTCTAACACTTCCCCAATCTAACAGGGAACCAGTTTAAAGGGCACTGGGAAAAAGACACTGTGAGAAACAAAGCAGGCTCATGAATAAGAGCTGAAAAATGATAGTATTTGCTAGGATTGATGAAACCCTATTCAGGTTTTGTGACAGGCAGCGAGGCACACAAATTCTTTCCCCTCCGGCTATAAGGTGTAATTTCCCCTTCTACTGTCACAAGAGCCATGTAAAAAATTATCTGTAGCTCACTGATTGACTCCCTCCAAGTCATTTGTATTGCGTGTACAGCATATCTATCTATCTATCTATCTATCTATCTATCTATCTATCTATCTATCTTTGCAGATCTACACTCTCGGAATAGTAACACTGGCATGCTGCTCTGTTGTAACGCGGTGGGATGCGGATGGAAATGCTGGCCCCACAGGACACACACGTACATACACATAAAAAGAGGACTGCTGTGGGGCTGACGCAAGACTATCTCTGTCTCACGTGTCTCTCCCCTACGGCCGCCCGCTGCTCCTGACCTTCGAGATGTTTTTCTCTCTCCTTCTCCCTCTCCCTTTATTCCTCTCTATTTCACACTCACACACACACAAACACACACTCCTCCCTCTTCTCCACACCTCCCCGCAACTCAGTATTTTGTCATTAAAAGGCATTGCATTTCAAGTTTGGATCAAGCAGATGGGGCTGTGTAAGCACTGCTGCTCCTTCGCACAGCACCTTGGCTTAAGTACAGATAGTCCACATGCATTACAGCACTTTCCCCTAAAATACATGGAGATGTGTGAATAGACACATGCACACGCACAACCTTCCTGAAACCTGAGAATCTGAGCTCAGTTGTGGATGACTGCTTCATGTGGGTACTCTGTTGCTTAGTTGTGTAATGTCTAGCTGATGTTGTTGAATACTTGTGAAAGACATGCTCTACAAGACAAGAATGCTGAACAAAGGTATCATGTCTTGGCGGAGGAAATGTCCTGGTTAGTCATTCTTAGCCTAATGTGTTTATTAGTCCATTCTGGAGAGCAATGGCTCATGCCTTCTAGTGGAGGAATACTGACAAAAATACTCACATAAAGTTCAATGAGTTCATAACACACACACACAAACACACATACACAAACACACGTGTGAATGTAATATAATTATATCTCTCTGCCATTAGACACTTTTCTCTCTTTCATTTTCTCTCTCTCTTTCTCTCTCTCTCTCTCTCTCTCTCTCTCTCTCTCTCTCTCTCTCTCTCAACATTTGCATATTCCTTTGGGTGTTTTGAGTTGAGCAGCTCTTTCCTTTTTCCTTCTCTTGTCTTCCAAGCAACAAATGTCAGCTAATTACACCATGGCTGTTTGGATGAGCTCCATCTTTCCCTGTGCTCTGCTGTGCTTGTTCTCTACGGGCTGCAGGAAAAGTCAGGCAGTTAGGAGCAGTCAGCAGTGGGGGTTGAGCTACAAGGCTGTACCCCCCCAGAAATTGATTCCCAGAGAGCGGACTCATCAATACTTATCACAAATGATACAACCAACCTTGCACCAACTTGATGCAACAGGAAGGGTTAGTCCTGGTAGAAACAAGTCTGGTAACACACAAAGCTATCCATACAGGGGCCAGTCCCAGCCAAAAGAAGTATTTCCCTGAGCTCCTTATTCAGTAAAAACCTGCTTATAACAGATCCCATTTGATCTGGTGACACACTCTCAGGCACAAGACTATCGAGTCGGGCAAGGCAGAAAAGTGCAAGTCATTGACTGCGTGTGGAACAACAAACTGCCACCTTGGTGTGTGTGAAGTGAAGCCTTGAGGACGCAGCCGCGCCCCAGAGTACAGATAGCTCTCACACAGAGACAGACTGATATGTGAGAGAAAGAGACAGAAAAAGAAAGGAAGGGAAAAAACGTCCAGAGAGACAAGCAGATTAAAGCTGCAATCCACATGAACAACAAACCACAATCCAAGATCCTAACCAGGAAGCACTGCAGGGCACAGTTAACAACCATTTACATTCAGTGTAGGCTCTGAGCAGACAGCAAACTCAAAGGATGTTTATTAGGTGCGTACGTTTCAGACAAATATTCTGATTAGAATGGGAGAAATCTAATTAATTGCTTGATTCACTGAATGAACCCCGAATTTGTAATGTAATCATAACAACTGCTTTTCAAGGGGCTCTTGTTAAATTTAATTGGGGGAGAAAAAAAACATCCTCTTTCTCTGAATGAATGAAAATCAAATTAGGCCTGAAACTGGAGGAGTCGGCAAGTTTGTTCTAGCGTGCCATAAAAAACTGTAAAAGCAGGAGTGTGTGACCATATATATTTTAGAAAGTCACGCATCAACTCCTTTGTCACATGTGAAGATATACCAGGGGCAGAGAGTGAAAGAGGAGAGAGACATGAGACACAAATTCATTTTATTAAGCAGTATACTCACTGTTAGAGATGTCTTCAGCTCTTTGACATAACTGCTATAACACCTGGAGAAAAAAAAAGCACAATAAAAGATCACTGAGGTTCAAGTTAAAAATACAACTGTACTGTAGTATGCTTTGATTTACATGACAATAAAATAGACATTTTTTGGTGAAGCTTGGTGATATTACTGAATATTTTCTGCTTTGATGGTCAGATGTGAATAAAGCCTCCTGAAGTACCTTAGAGTTACAGTTACAGCAGCATACAGCTTAGTTTAGTATTTTTGGTCTAGAGACACATCAAACAAAAAATACAGTGATGTCTGAAACACAGCTGTGGCTGTGCACACACGCAAAGATATTCACACACACACACACAAAACCTCTTTTTCCTCCCCGAGCCCTTTCTTGCAAAACCTGTTTGTGAGAAATGGATCTAGACACTGGAGCTTTGAGTGCGAGGATATTTTCCCCAAACACAAGACAGTTCTTGCAGAGAACCAAGCCTTACCAATGTTCTCACGCCCATCTCTCATGCATTGTCTCTAAGGCCCTCTTGTGCTCTTACAGCCTGGGCTTGATCTGAACAGTTCACCAAAAACACCCGCCACCCTACTACATTTGTTACTCCAGAGTAAACAAAGAGATTTGACAACTTTTACATTTACTCCTCACTATAAACAGTCATTAGCTGATATACACTCTGTACTGGAGTTTTAAGCTAGTATCTCACCTTTGCTAGTTATAACTTGTGTCTTCATGTTTGGATGATATGGTAGAAAAGAGTGCTCAAAAACCTCAAGTCTCCACATACACGAATAAACGGTCGAGCTTATAGACATTTCCAGACGCACTGAGACACCAACACACAAACAGTGTTATAGCACGTGTGGGTGGCTATCTAACAAGGTTTTGTTGACAGTAAACACATCCATCTGGTCAGCAGCAACAGAATCAAGTCTGGTGGACGCTTCATCAGCATAGAAGTGGTCAACTATTACTTACAAATTCCTGCTTTTAGTTTAGTGACTAAATCTTGCACTGAGTCAGCTAAAACAATAATTCATTTCCACAACAGTGACTCCTTTTAAATGCCACTTGTTGGAATGACATGGTAAAACAGAGTATATGGTATATTATAGCTCCTGCGCCTAAGTGATTTTCTCTCTGGATGCCCTCCAGTCATGTTAAAGTCTATAGCACATAATGCAAAGCACATCTGCCATTATGCCTCAATTTATCTCTGAACAGAAATCACCTAGAATGACAGTGTGGATGACAATAATAAGAGCACTGATCGAACTGTAATGGTCACCATCATTATCTAGAACTCTTATACAGACAGACAGACAGACAGACAGACAAACACACACATACACACAGACTACAGACACACACACAAACACTTTGATAACACATAGCAGTGATAATGATAACAGAGAGCCAGGTAGGCTGAATTCATCTTCAGCTTTTTCATAAAGGCCTATTAGTGGATGATTAAAGGATCTCTGCTCATAGGGCTTCAGCACAGAAAATGATTTGCCAGCCACGAGGCAGGTGAATTATACTGGATAAGAAAGCCAGTGCTGTCTGCAATCATTTGCCTGCGAGAGAACCAGGCTGTTAGTCTATTAACCTCATTTCACTTTAAGATCTTACCAGTTTTTCATCATTGGCAGATGGATAAAATATCCCTAAACACACATTTTATTCCTCAGACTTAATGCCCAAAGCCTGACCCAACAGTAATGTCCTTATAAATATTTACTGCGTAAGATACGTTTAAAAATTAAAAGGTATCAAACTGATATTCACTATTAAATAATTAACATTTTACAAATAAAATAAGGATGGTTTCATAACAAAAGCAAAAGCAAGTTTAATACAGATAAAGAACACGTGCAATCATGTCACTGAAAACTAATTATTTTAGTCAAACTACTTTCATGTTAGTAAATGTATTACTTCTGTTAAAATTCAAGCAACAACCTTATTACAGTTATCATCCCTTCCATCATTATTTCTATCTAATTCACTTGAAAGGCAAAAGGCAAACAGAAAAACAGGAACTAGCCACAAAGTTGTAATTACCTGCATTTAAACTTCAGGCATGCTTGTACATGGACAGAGAATAACCCAACAGCTACGACAACTCTCTGAATAGTCTTGTTTGATTTCCCTAATCTGCCCTTCTCCCTCAGACACACATATACAGACTTTACTTTAAGATTCATACAACAGCTCTTAGACATCTGCATGGGGTTAAACACAAAGGTCAGGCTTTTGTATAAACAAAGAAAAAAGAGAGGAACGAACTGTCATACCATTTTGTATGTTCTCCACAAATAATTGTTGGTATTAGAGCATGGGGAAACAAGTGTACTCTGAGAATACACCTATTGAGATTGCTCTAAAATCCCTTGCTTTTTAATATTTGATGCCTTGTTAGAAGAGCGACACTGGTGAGGTGTTTGTCTCTGCTGTCTCTGTTGATCTCTGGCACACCAGGCCCTGTGGGAGTGAGCTAGTGAGACTTGGCCGCAGACATTTTCCTGAAGCCCCCAGAACAAAACAGGCAAGTCTTGACAGTCTGTCCGCCACCGAGTCGTCACACAATCAGTTGCAGGAAACCAATCCCTAAATAGCAGTGATTCATCTCTTCATCACACACAATGCCAGTACACAGTGCACAAAGAAGCTCTCTCTTCCTCTCTCTCTCTCTCCCTGTCTTACCCTATCTGTCTCAACCCCTTCCCCCAGTGTGGTCTCTCATGCAGCTTAAAATAAGTGCTTCTCCCAGCTTTCTTTGCCCTGTGATTTACTGGCAGTGTTTAACTGCAGGGCAGCATCTTTTATCGTTACATGATCTGGGTCTGAAAGCTGACAAAATGGAATCTGTGTGCAAGTACCTTTGTATGTGAGTAAGTGAATGTTCAGGGCAAAGAAGGGTGGAATAAAGAACTTGTGTGAGAAACATTTGTCTAAATGCAACTCCAACCCTCCCAGCTTCACCGTCATGTGTGTGTGTGTGTGTGTGTGTGTGTGTGTGTGTGTGTGTGTATGTGTGTGTGTACGTTTGTGAACATATGTGTGTTTGTCATTGCACTAAATGGTTTCTTCCTTGACTTGATGGAGCAAGTGCCATCTCTGGGGAACCAGTTACACCACACAGAGGAAAGCGCTTTGAGACTGGTGCAAAGCACAGAACATTAGTGCAACCCATTTGCAAGAGGTAGACCATGTACATATATATATATGTTTATGTGTGTGTGTGTGTGTGTGTGTGTGTGTGTGTGTGTGTGCAAACTACCAGGCTTGATTGTGTGCCTTTTTGCCTGTGTACTCATGATTTTGTGTTGCCATGAAAACTTTTCCCTTCATGGCACAGAGCCCATTGCTGCATTAGCCATTCCACTTCCTTTCTTGCTGTCCTCTGCAAGATAAACCCTCATTCATTTGTAACTGAGATATGCAGCCAACCTGGTATGGTCGGCTGACTGTCCGCACCGCAGTTGCATTTCGAACAATGCTATCAGTACAGTATGTGACCAGATCATCGCCACAGGATAATCAGACTAGCACTGGCCAACACAAGAGGTTTCAGTATATCGTTACAGCCTTGATGATCCATAAAGATGACGTGTGAAGGTCAGAGTAGCCGTGACAAACACAGCTGTCACATCTCCTCCCAGCACCCTCTTGGCTAACTGGCCTTCCGAAACACTCAGCACAAGACATGGGGAGCTGGGGAGCACAGAGGCCAAGGCCAAGGGAATAAGCCTATAACTACGGCTGGGCATGTATCATGACATGATTACCCTCTATGTGATAACACAAGATGCCGTACAGAGGCAAATCGGAGCTGCTTTGGTAGTAATGATATCAAAACACTTAGGAGCAATCATGCCAGAGTGAAAAATATCATGACAGCTATTAGCATTAGCTTCAGAATTTAATTCAGCGACCAATATAGCCACACAATTTAACTGGTTTTGCTGTATGAGAGGGGAAAAAAAGCTGCAGTGGAGCTGTGTGGAGAGCAGATGTGAATCCACTTTGATTTCTATGCCTGTGTGTGGAGCTTCTATTAAATGGATCTGCTGTCTCCTTGATCAAGGGAGTCAATAAAGGGCCAGTCCTGTCAAACCCTCAGGGGTAAGTGTGTATGCACATACAGTATGTGTCCGTGTGTGTGAGTGTGAGTGTGTATGTGTGTGGGGTTGTGTGCTATGGACAGAATCTGAAGTACTCTGACAGGTGAGTGATTGAGTGCTTTCATTTCCCTCCAGCGACAACAAGACATGCACACACAAACACATACGTAGCAGACACACACCGACACACAGCAGAGGATGGAGAGTGAAGAAGAGCAAGAAAAGAGAGCTGCTGTTTCCTAAAGGATGCTGCTCCTGCCTGCATGCTTAAATTAGCTCTAAATGTTTGGATTACACACGGGAGCTCTCACAGAGGATTTAGCAGCCATAGCCTAGAGTCCAGGGATGTGTGGATGTTTCCATCTACTTTCACACACACACATACACACACACACACACACACACACACACACACACACACACAAGAATACACAAACAGTGTCCTTAAATAGATCACAAACGTGTCACTTACACATAACTTAATATAAGATGCAAACCCCTGTCAAATTAACTCAATTGCATCCATAACTTGGGCAATAGATGAGAGATGCTGATAGTTTAAAAGCAACTTAGATGTGTCCTGTTTTCTACTATCTCTACATGATAAATGGTGTAAACACAATCATGTACTCTTTCATTCATCAGGTTTCTGCTGTGGGGAGACAGTGTTTTCACATTACACTTTTTAAAGAGGCCAGTCTTGGCTTCTGTTGGTGGGGGGAGGATATGCTACCAGACATAGAGACAAGGAAAGAAAAAAGGCAAAAAAAGAGAAGGGGAATGAGGGAGGTCAGTGCCCCCAGTCTCAGATAAAGGCTTCTCCCTCCCTTCTGCCTCAGCTTTCCAAGCCCCTGCTAGGATCGAGAGGCGTCTCACGTTACAGCTGTCTCTCAGTGTCATCGTTCAGAAACAGAGAGCGCGAGAGAGAGAAAGAGAGAGACAGAGTGAGAGAGAGACAGAGAGAGGGAAAGCGGGACAATGCCATAGCACTAAGCAGACTCAGCGGGCTAGGCTTTCATGGCTGGACAAGAGAAAAACAACAACAGCAGCAGGTTCAGCTGAATGAGGGAACCCTTGTGGTTTGGCTGCCTAGTGCTGTTTTTAATAAGTAATGTTAATGCAACATACATTTTCACTACATTGTCTAAGCGTTTCATAATCACAGAACTGTGCTTGACCTTTTCAAGACAAATCATTTCGAAATGTAGAGTGAACACAGCACGTCAGATGATTTCCTCTACACCACCTAAGCTTAACTGAACACTTTAGACAATTTCCTAAGCAGAAAAGGGAAAATTATTTCATCAATGTTTTGTGTACAGTGGGAAAAGAGCAAGAGACAGACACTCAAATGAAATGACACTAAGGCTACATGCTGTAAGGCTTGTGTGGATTAGCTGAGTTGTTTCTCTATAAAGGAGTATCCTTTTTAAACCTTAAAATGCTAAAAACAGCAGCTTGTCCCAGGTCCAATAATGACTAATCTAATGACTGCTAGCATTTCAGCCTGGGCTGCTAACAAGGTAAGGCCATGCAGGTCACCACTGCCTTAAGTTAAATTCAGACTGAATCCTTATTTCTTTTCTTTTACCTTGTCTGGAGAAAAATATAGGATCAAAATGACTTCCAGATAAAAACTTAATGAAGGTCGGGGTGCTGTATATGCAGATTTTAATTCAGTGCTGTAGCACTTACAGCATTGTACACAGACAGCAGTGATTCTACGAGTGCAGTTTAAATAAAACAGTGTGCAGAACAAATACATATAGCTTTTGCACAGCTCAAAACTGCTTCTCTGTTTATTTTTCTGTATCCTTGTCATATCTCATGGTGTTCTGTAGGAGTTAAATATTTAAAATTCTGGCTTAGCTTGGAGCAAGCTTTGCCAGCACAGCTAAAATAAAAAGCCTTTGTGGCAGCAGTGACCAGATTTTAAATGCTGCAGAAGATCAATAAATGGGGGCTGTCGAGGCACAATCTCATGCATTTGTGTGTATATGTGAGTGCGCACTTGTGTCCTGTCCCTGTGTGTAGATGCCTGTGTTCTGACAGCAAATGTGTGTGTGGATATGAGTGTGTGTGAATGTTTGTGTGGTTATGTATGTGACTGCATGTGTGTCTTAATGCCTACCAAGGCTCATAACGTCACTGCCTGCTACAAGCTATTCTATAGTATCATCAAGAACCCCACTGACCCAGGAGGCGCACCAATAGAGAAGCCAATATCATTCCCATTCCCTCATTCGAAGCCTTCTTCCTATTTCTTTTCCATTCCCAGTATCCCTCCTCATCAGAGCGCAGCCAACATGGGTGAATTCTACAGAGAAGTGTAAATACAGGCCCTGCTACAGATTGAGAATGTCAAGGTGTGGTAAACATCAAACTAAATAGCTGGTTTTCCACACTACATTGTTATTTCCATAATCAGGTTCCCTCTGAAAGAAAATAGTAGCCAACTAAAGAAGATGTAAAGGGGAGTTTTTTTTTTTCTTAGAGAATAACTGCAACTAAATACATAATGCCTTAAATTGTGTTTATGCTGTTCCAGTCCAGCCTGATTCAACTAATTTCAATACATTTTCTGAATGCCTTGGTTTCAAAAGTCAGATTTCAATTCAAGACAAAAAAATGCATTCAGAGTGAAGACAGGTTTTTGTGAAGGCAAGTTTAAATGGATGCTTTCAGCTTACATTCAGAGTGATAATGTTCTTTGTTGTATCTTTACCACATGAATATGAAACAGAGTCAATCAGAGCATTATAAGGACCTATATGCATGGTGTGCTGCAGTTTCACAAAGTGGTACATCTGTATTTTCACCTTCTTACTAATGTAAAAAACAAAAACAGCCCTGAAGTGGAAAAATCATCAGGACCTTTTGAGACTTCATTAAAAGAAACTAGCCTGGACTTTCCAAACAAGGCATCTCTTTGGAGGGGGAAATCAACCTTTTCACCTTGCTGGTGGAAAAACAGGCATCCCAACGAGACAGTGCATGCAAAAACAACCTTGACTTTCATCAAGGAAATTCTCACATTGAATGATAAATAGAGGCCCAGGGGACGAACAGCAAAGAAGCAGCTTATCGCCTTTCCCTCCCAAATTTGGCCGCTCTGTCTTCTGTCTCCTCAAAGTCAATATGGGGTGACCCACTTGCACTTTACAGTGCTTATTGTTTGGTAATTAATCCGCCATATGTAATCCACAAAAAAATAGGGAGAAAACTAAAATGTGTGTTGATTTGTTTGGTGTTAATTAACGGTTGAGTCTGTTCACTTGTTTCTACAACAGGAGGCATATGTGCCCTATCTCATTAGCTTTCGGCAGTTTTTCAAGATGTATAATTTGTCAGATGCAAATACAACTCTGAGGGGAAGTTAGCCACAATGTCTGAAAAGGCTGACTTATAAAAGGGCTGTCACTGGGTATGCACTTTAGACAATTATTTGTGTACCCTGATGATTATCAGGACATCCACTGAACATGCAGCGTAACAAAAATAGCAAGGTAACATAAGGTTAGGTAGATCATCTGAGAGCTAACCAACTTTCCAGCTGAGAGGACATTAACCCACGAGGCCATGTGAACACGTATCAATAAGCAAGCTGCCAAAATGGGTCTAACAAAAGACTATGCAATGACAGAAACACAGCAGCACCAAATTGATCTGTAACAATAAGAGGCATATTATCAATCTAATGTCTAGAAGCTTTTAGGGCTTTTGCTAAAATGCCGCCGCTTCTTAAAGGGCCATTAGCCCTTATAGGATTAATGTCTACTTCAAAACATCTGTTAAAGTCTCAGTTCTTGGAACATCAATTAATTATTGTTTTTTTTGTGTGTGTGTATGTGTGTGTGTGCGCACGTGTGTGTGTGTGTGTGTGCGCGCAATTTACAGGAGACAATGTTGAGGGATGAGGAAATATGATCAGGACTTTAACATTGGTTGTTGAATTATTAGGTAACACAGGGCAGACCTCTACTTCCTCTCTAAATTTCACAGCTCTGTGTCAGCGTTAACATTTGACAGGGCTCCCACATGGCCATTATTATCAATAGATTATTTGTAGGACTAATTAATCTCTGTCTAAATATAAAATGCAAAAATCAATGTCATTAAATATTTAGTTTGGAGTTATCAACATACTGACTCACAAGAACTTTACGCTGTGCAAACATATCCTAAACATGGCAGCCATATTATTTAGTTTTCATTATCACTTCAGATATCTGTCATCTTGAAAATACAGTACACAGTAGCCTTAGCTAATGTCATGCATATTTGATAGGCTTAATCAGCAACAAATGTTAGTGGTGCATAATATTGATGCATGCACTGAAATCTGATGCATTTATATGATTATTTTTGCTGACAGTGTCAGTGTTACTGATTTCTGTTTTGTTTTTGTTTTTTGTTTCTTTACTATTTTTTGCTGTTGCATTACACGCACCTGTTAATGCTAGGGTCATACTGTTTTCCAGACTTTAAATAAGTTTTGGGTAGATAAGTTCTGATCATAAAAAATAACTACATTTTATTACATAAAATATTAACTTGGTTCATTTAAAAAACAAGCTGAAGGCTGATAACTTCAACAATATCTATGTACTGTCAGTGCTCTTTTTCACTGGTATATTATTAATCTATCAACAAGTATTGCCTGATACTGATGAGCTGTTCAATAAATCATGGACACCTCATATGTCTCACTTCATTTCATTTCAACAGAACCATGGGTTTCCTCAGTAAAAAAAGACAGCCTCATATTCAATAGTAAAGGATTATAGGGAATACAGCCCTGTGTGCACATGGGATTGTCTTCTCAAAAGCTGTCCAAGTTCTGTCAGATTCAGCACCCCTAGACACAGAGCTCGTGAACCTAATTTCACCTAATCAGCTTAGTCAATAGCAACCGTTTGCTGTGACTTTGGTAGACATGCAAATAGGGCTTAACTATGTCTATCCTTAATTCCTGAATGTTCAAGTCAAGCAGAAGTCCTTCTTTATCTCTTCAAAAACAACAGTTCCAATTTGAGGAAAGAAAACGAGACAGAAGAACGGAGGACAAAACTCCAGCCGAGAGTTGTTGTTCCTCTCTTTTTCCTCTCCCTCTCTCTCTTGGCCTGGCAAGGAGAGACATCTCTGATTTGAGTGTGCTTGAGGTAGCACAGTGTGCTTTCATTTCAAACCAACATGGCAAACAAACTCTGACAGATTTGTTCCCCTTTTTTCACTTTTGCTCTTGCTCATTCTCTCTCAAATTATGGGAAAACACACTGCACAAGTGTATTAGTACTTCTTGTTGGTTTGTATGTTCAGCTGCAGCACTTGCACACACTCACACATGCAAGCACACACACACACACACACACACACACACACGCACGCTCAACACTCAAATCTGCACAAAATGACTCTAACAATAGTTAGATGTAATAGTGGTAGAAAACTGTGAGACACTGTTCCGTTTCAATTCACTGATAGCACTAATGGCTTCTTAGCAGCTCCATGAAATCAAGCAGCTGTCATGTCGATGCATCAGCAGTGAGAGGAGGGAGAGCCATCCCCATAAGGACAGAGGCACCGCGCCTTCATGTTTGGCTAAACATCTGCTCCTCTGCACTCCTGCTTTGCAGCAATAAACGGGCAAACAAAAGAGGTGGGAGGTGAAATGATCAGATTTTCCATTTCAAAGCATTTGTTCAGTTTGTTTTCTTTCCCCTCCTCTTTCTTATACTGTTTGCTGGTCATGAGGCGTAAGTGAGATCAAGTTTAAGTCTCAGGGACAGCACAAATGCACGAGCAAAAATACCACCTTTGTGAGACGAATGGCAGAAATTAAATAAGGTCACCTTTTTCCCCCAGTCACTGGATAATTCTCTCTGCGAAGAGTCTCCTGCCCGAACTGTTGCAAACCAACACTATTACAGCTCAGTCAGGGGTGATCAAAACTGTGGGCATGTGTGTGTGTGTGAGTGTGTGTGTGTGTGTGTGTGTGTGTGTGCGTGCGCGCTCAAGATGAATGCATGAGAGTTAATATCTTAAACCTGTCAATAAATCAATCAGTCAATCACCTGAGACAAACAAATGTGTGTGGGACAACATAGAGATAACACAACAGAGGTTTCTTTAGAGGGCGATGAAAAGTATCTTAATCACACAGTTATTCCAAACATTATTATTATTTGATAATATCATTCACTTTTCAGATCTCCTTTAAACTATTCTTCCCCTATCAGCAATCTTGATAATTAAAACCCTTCCTTCCTTCCTCCCTTCCTTCCTTCCTCCCTCCTTCATTCATTCATGTTTAGTTGCTTGGTAACTAAATAAACACTAAATAAACGTTGAAATAACACTTTAGCTTAAAACA
>JAPQRP010000019.1:30867525-30881119 GCA_037367295.1 Apogon hyalosoma | reverse complement strand
TATGCGCGATCATTTCCACCTGCCTCTGGAATAAAAAACACGCACAATCACAATCCCGTGTCCCGTGTTATATTTGCTTTCTTTTCTAAAAGCACACGTCTCGGTCGGTAAAGTGTCCTCCTCGGTGATTAAAGTGGCTTCAAATCTTTGCTGACAATCTAATAACCACCTTTCGTTTCGTTCTTGAACGTCACGCGACAGCCGGATCCTCAGTTTACATTTTTCTCAAACAAGTCGAAAACTTTTGGTAAAACTTGCGAAAGAGAGAGGAAAGAAGAAAAAAAAAAAAAACGTGGATCCATTTCCTTTTAAAGTAGCCCGAGTGTGTGAGAGAGAGCGAGGGGAGGAAAGGTTGGGGTGCTTAGGGGACGAATTTAAAATAACCAAGATGGCGAGAGGCTTGTTGTTTTGGAAGGGGCAGAAAAAATGGAGGATATTGTAATATACACAAAGGGATAAATTTCAACAACTCGGCCAAGCGGCTGCTAGCCTGCCTGCGTACATGCACCTCGGTTTGAGGAAGCGACCGCGATAGCAGCAGCTCCCCGACAGGCTGGCCAGCTATGTAACAACACGAAAAGCTCCAACTCTGGAAACAGAAATGAACATTATACGTCCACTTTAATCCGAAACCGAAGGGGATATTTATGTATTTGTCGCTAATTGTTTTATTTTGGCGTCAAGGGACTATTAAACTGGATGGATTTTAACGGACAGCGAGGACCAACGGCAGTCCGGTGCCTCGTAGTTGCTTCACCTCCTCCTCTTGCTGCTGCCGCTTCACAATTACAACATCCACAGATAACGAAACAACCGCACATTCACTCGAAACGAAAAAGAAAGAGCCGAACGGATGACATTAAACGTTAAAAAGTTTGATTTGTCCGCGATAAAGCCAGTTGTTATCAAATACGCGAGCCCGAGTTGAACGGCGCGAGCGAAGAGAGGAGAGAGGGACACAAAGACGGTTCCCACTATCAGGTCACCACTCACAGGAGGAAAAAACACTTCCATTCGTATTACGCGGAAAAACTCTCCGCTTTTCACCAAACGTACGAGTCCAAACTACGGGATAAACCCACCGAAAACCGACTGTAACGCGAAAACAACTTACTATCTATAACCAGCTGGGGGGAAGAGAGAGGAGAAGAAGAAGAAAAAAAAAAAAAAGCTAAGAAACTAGAAACGAAGCCAAGCTGTAGCAGCTCATCGCTTGTTCTGTGATGGGGGGAAAACAACGTCAGTGAAATAAAACACTTACCTTTTTTTAGTTTCGACACTTTACTTATTTCCAACGTGGGTTTTGAGTTCAACTAACACTTCGGCTTGATCTTCTCGCCTCTTTTTTTCCTTGGTCGGTTTTGGTTATGAAAGAGGTCGGGGACGAATGATAAAGAAGGGAATTGGGCAGTAATTGAGTCTCGGTGTGTGAGTGTGTGTGTTAGTTACTAACAGCAGATTGAAGGAGACTCTTCTCAAGGTTTATTCAGCTCCACTTCAAGGAACCGACCTGACGTCAGCTCACTACTGCCACACAAAGAAAACTTATTATTTGTGCAGCGGTCGTAGTAAACCGAGGATACAGTTATTGACCGTTATTACTTTAAATGCGACATTGTCATTAACGGTGACAGAGCCGCAACTTTATTTGTGATCTTATCTGTAAACAACTCACACCTCCGGCCGAGTAAACAAATAGCATTATGAAAAAGAAAAGAAAATACATTTGCGCGAAAATACTTATTTAGGTTTCCTGCCAACTTTAACGCAACTTTTATCAGTTTCAAAAAAATATCATTATGCATAATTTATTTTTAAAGTTTATTTTTAATCGCAGCATGCATAGGGTTTAGAGCTTGTTAATAAAAGAGAAGATAGGCACTTTATAAGAAAAAAAAAATTTTTTCTTTTAAATGTGCTATTAAATAGGCTTTTTTATATTGGACTAAGGTGAAGCAATGTTTGATATGGCTTTACTTTTTAAATTAGTAAAATAAGATCTATCTATCTATTAAGGAATGAGAGTCAGTGTCCTACTAAACATGTTACTTAATGATGGACTGATGTGAAGTGATAACGCAGCTCTGTGAAAAGTACCTGTTTATTTTACTATCTGTCTAACTATGAGAGTAATGTATCCTTTGTCCTTTCTTGTGATTGTGAATACAGTAGCCTCATTTGTCAGCAGCCCAGTAAGTCAGTCAAATTGCATGTGTTTCACTGTTATTTGACCAAATGATAAGCTCTCAGAAGATGACACACGATCAAACAAACGTGAATCGTTCCCACACAGGCTCTAAATTAGAAGACATTTGCCAAACAAAAACAGAAATAGGACAGATCTTCCTCAGGATAGGATCAATACATTGCCTGGCAAAGACAGCCATCTGTGCCTAATTGTATGCTTTACCTCCTCTTCTGAACACACAATAAGCAACAGGCTGAACGCAGGCCCTCTGACCCAGACTGGGTTTCCAGACGGGGGAAGATTATTTCATTCAACTGGAAAACAACAAGGGGGTGGGGGGAGTTTTTTTTTTTTTGCAGATGGAGTGGGCAACTGTTCTTATACTATGCCCCACCCTGATGAGGATGAGGATGGGTCACAGAGCCGGAGCCAACTGGTGTGTCTCTGCATGTCACATCAGCACTGGTTGTATCCATTTTAACAGGTATTATAGAGGATTAACAAACTGTTCACTGTTAGTTTATAGACATCTCATAAATCACACGCAAACAATGAACTCGTTGTTAGCAGCGTGATGGAGTGTTGGTTTACAGGCACATTCTTATTAATGCTTCATAAACATTATAAATGACCATAAATGCTTCTTGTTTCTTTCTCGTTCTGCTGTTATGTCACAGCAGCTAAACATGTCACCCCAGCCTTATTGATTTTATTGGAAGAGTCGCAAAGCCATTCATCAAAAATCTGTCACTTACCAAAAAAAAAAAAAAAAATACAAAAAGGTGCCAGTGGGGAGGGGGTCTGATAAAACTTTCATGATCACTCGAGTTTGTAGGACGGACACAGAACCCCTTATTCAGCTTGTGGTGTGTAGTTAAACCCATTTTATAAGCTTGCTCTTCATGTTCTTTGGCCATTGATTTTTCTTTCTGCCCCTTTCCATTACCTGTTGAAATGGGGGGGTTTGCTCTTCTTCAAACACACACACACACGTATACAATCCTCTCTATCTGTCTCTCTAGCCACTGGCACCCTGGTGTATTTCTCCATCTCCTCCGCCTCTTGTAGTAGGAATGACAGGCCATGAGAAATGACAGTGGCTCTGTTTGTCATACAGTAGCAGCAAGAAGCAAGGATTTTTAATTGCATTGGAGAATCTTCATTAAAGAGAGCACATGGGGGCGGGAATGGGGGAGAGGGCTGCATGGGGCGGCGTCAGGGGACACTCTGAGCATCGTCATTAGGAGAAGGCACTAGCAGCATAGAAGGGTGGGCCCTCTTTGCATGCACACTGAGAATGCCTGCCGTACCTCGGTCATTTGTAACATAATAAGTGCCAGCACAATGACTGCAATGCGAGAAAGCACACCACAGGGAAGGGAAGGGGGAAGGGAGACAGCATGTCTGTCTAAAAGAGGGACTTTTTTTTGTCTTGATTAGAAAGTATAATGAGCCACTAAAGAAACAGGGAAAAAAGATCTCTCCTGAGACTGATGGAAAACAAATTAATCTGGTGATTTGGATTTAATTATTATTTTTCTATTAGTCCACCATTCAAAGACAGGGACAGCCGTCAGAAGCAAGGAGCTGTGCTTGCATTTATTGATTTTTGCCTAGACACATTCAGGGAATACAGATTCATCTGCTTTCCTCCCCACACAATCCACTATGTGGGATTCCATTAACACAAGAAGCTTCCAGCAACTCTGAGATGTTTAATTTGAACAACATAAATTGAGCTTAAAATAGTGTTCACACACAAGAAAAGTGGCCTAAGGATGTCTTTTTATGCAATTGAATTAGGCATCACTTACTGTTGTGTCCTACATAATAAGTATTAAATAAACACCCAATAAATTAAATTAAGACAATGTTCTGCTATAAAGACTGACTTAAACGTTATTGTTCTTCTTCCCCTCTTACATCTGACAATGCTGTAATAGTTGTGTTTAATTTAATCTTTTGTTTTGGATTAATGTAAGAACTCTGCAACCGGACTGTAATTATTCTTCCCGTCCATGTAGTATCTTCTCTTTGTAGCATCCTTTCAATACATCAGTAGTCTTGAACACAATGCGCGGTGAGATGTAATGATTTGCAAAGTCAATGATTTGAACTGCCTATGTGATTAAAGCACAAGGGACCAATTTGCAGCTGCTATATGTAGAATACTGGTGTGCTTCAAGTAACACTCATATTCTCCTACTGACATGAAATTCAGCAGTCATGCCATATAAACGTGGTTATTGATTAGTGTCCCTCAATGAAGAGGGTTTGCAATAAATATCATGGCTTTGAGTGTGTCGAACCAATCACACAGTCTGAAAGCCTAACTACACCTAATGGCACACGGGGATCCATGTGACAGTGAAATATGTGTTAATCCTTGACCTTTGACCCCAGAAGCCATCTACAGGAACCAGGTTAAAGGAAGGCATGCATGTTTTTGTCACACAAATGTTTTTAGCCATCCTAACGTGTTTCGCTGACAATATGTAACAATGGTACGCTTCAGTTGGTGAACACAAATTATCTTGATAAAAAGTGATTTGAGAGATCTCACCAAATAATGTTTTCCATGCAAGGTTGACTAATAAACCCCTGCACAGTCTAAATGAGTGCACTCGGAGAGTGTTTATTGTGGTGAATGTAACTGAGCAGAACCCTCTGTTGTATGATGTAATACACAGAAGGGAGAAATCATCATAATAGCAGAGTAGTAGAGTGACTCATTCGTTGATGAGGTACATTCACACTGTCATTCAATGAGGAGATGCAGTCTGTGTGCACATGTTGTCAGTGTGTGACCGATGGAGAGAGAGAGAAAGAGACAAAGACAGAAAGGCAGAGTGAGAGAGGAGAGAGACAGAGAGCATTAGTATGTTCCTTTTCTGGGAATGAGGAGTCATTTGTGCCAGGAAAGTGAAGAAACAAGTCCCAGCCCTGCAGTGATGCATCTCTCCATGAAGAATGAGATCACAAGCAAATGTCACCCCAACCTGAACAAAGCCAAATGACCTTGAATCAAATAAAAACACATCTTTATCCACGTCAGTGTGTACACATGCCACACAAATGTCAGCAGATTTTCCATTTGCTAAATCTGCTCCTAAGTGCAGAGGGGTTTAGCAAAGGTAATCAACCTAGTATTTTCCTTCAAGTCCACATGACTATCACTCAGAGGCAACCTCACTGCAAACACTGCACTTAACTGCAGTTACCTTCTTAATTAAATCAACTGTAAATGGTTTAAGAGACACATTCTCACAGCATCTACAAAAGAAAAAGGAAAACTGACTCTAGAATTTACCTTATTCTGTATTTCATGGCCGTTAAAGCTATGGGGATTTTCATGGGAAATTACGGTCACAGTTGAAGGAATTTCAAGCTTCAGTGCTTTACCTTATCATAGTTTACATATAACTAGCTTTGATTTCTACTCACTGCAAGAACCAACGGGTACTCTATATTGCTGACAATGGATAATACTTTGATAGACTTGTACTTTTTCCATTATCATTACTAAGGTTTTTACTGTTATCTCTCTTCTCTGACCCACATACAAAGCAAGATAGCTTATTTGCAACCACTGTCGTGCTGCTAAAACACCAGTTTTATTTTTGCATTTTCTTACAACAAAGTTTACATGGCTTGTTATAAGAAAATAGGCACACATTACCTGAATAATTCATGGTCATTACCTGGAAAATAACAAACATTATTGTAATTCCATGGAGAACTAGGCCCTCTTCTATTAAGTCATCCACTGCTGATTTGTAATGTGAAGGTAAGCTATCTTTCATGGGATTCCACTCAAATGCTAATCTGCAGGAGACTTTCAGCGCATATTGACAGACATTATTCTTGGCCAAATCACTCATCAGAGATTTAAGAGTGTTCATTTTCTACACGCAAAGTGCTTTCTTGTTCTTTTTTCGGCAGAGACTTTGACAAGTTTGATTTGGCAGAGGCTTCCCTGAAAATTTCAATCAAAGCATGGAAAACAAATACAGCTATTCAGACTGTACTTCATCGAGGACGAAGCATGTAACAGCTCTTAAATTAGGTAAGCGTACATGAAATGCAGCGCGAACTCCAACTTTTGTCTGAACTTGTGAAAATAATATGTCTGAGCATCGGACCCTTTCACCGAAGAGACAAATACAGAGACAAACCATGCAATGGCAACTTTGTTATGATAATAAATACATTATTCAAGAAAATTAATCAACATTCTGAAGCCTGCTACTTGACAGCAACACAGAAACCATGGAGTAAAGCTAACAATATGAAATAAGGTAACGATAAAGCTGAATAATGAAGGAAACCTCTTTTAGGAGCTTAAAACTGTAAAATCCTAAAAAACACCACCAGAAATAGAACTACAGAAAACATTTGGAATCAGTGTTTTGACAACATCTGAAAAAGGGTAATAATTAAATTGTGTGACTGAAACCTTTGGAAAATAAATATGCAGCTGTTTTTTCTGCTTTAAATGTCAGTGTTCCACCTTACAACATATGAACAGGTCATAATAATATGTTGCTCTCATAAAAAGATGATTCACACTTACATGTCCATGCTGTGACTACAGGTTAATACGGACATTTCAGCTGCACCAGTGAAATCGCTACATCTAATTAGTTTCCTGTTTTATTGATTCTAAAAGGTGTCTGGAAGATGAGTGCACGCTCACTGTCAGTGTTGTCTGTGCAAGTATTCTACACACAAAGACTTCATTTATATAGGTTAGTTGTCTACAAGGTGAATTTAGCTTTCTCTGCTTGTTGATTCCCATGGCTACAATTGAAAGTAGAAAGCATACAAAAAGAAATCAAAAGGCATAAATTATGCAAATGCCTTGGATACCTTTCAATATGTCTAATTATAGAGAATCTCATCTAAACGCAGAAAACGAATGTCAGCGCATACCATATGAGCTATTTTCAGATCCACTGTGTCGAGGCAAAGAACAAATTTTGACATTCATTCTGAAGGTGAGTATAAACTGTGTATAAACCAAAAGAATTGATGAATTAAAAACAGTCCCTGCAGTAAAATGTGCAAATGCATAACACCGAGTAGCCCCTCTACTCAGCAGATGAATAAAATAAGACAAAACACTTGGAACAAAAGGCAACTGAGTTCTCTTAGATTAACAAGTGAGGGCATGTTTTAATTAAACTTCAATGCACTGTAAATAGTCTGAGAATTAAGTGTGAATTTACAACAAAAACGGGTTGAGTGAATATGTCAAATAAACCAAGACACCCTACTGAACGACCCTATCAATGCGACTCTTCTCACAATTATATCCCAAAAGGTGTCGATGATATTTCAAAGCAAAAATAGAAAATATTAGTAAGAAATACTGATGTTTAAAACACTCAAGTCTTTTCAGAGTAACAGATTTATATGAATTTAAAGCCATGTTCTGTGCTGAAAGGTACGTGCAAAAAATTTTGGCAATTTCTCTGTAAGGCTATCTCTCATTCCTCAGAGTAATAGCAGCTTAGTTTATCTGCATCGTGAGTTGACATTTGCCTCCAAGCCTGATTACTGAGTGTTTTGGAGTGCTTCATCAAAATCCTAAAACTTTTATATTTAAAGATACACTCTTTTATAGTTCCCAATAGCACACTCAAATCCCCAAGTTCTTCTCTGCTGAATTTTGATGTTAGGGAACTTACATCACGCCAGGTGGAAATTTATGCTGCAACTGGGGGCGATACCAAAAAGAGACTCTTAATGAATGTGAGATGGGTATGCTGGACATCCTTAAGAATACTGAATTAAAATAAAACACATACAAGCTCTATTTAACAAAGATGAATGTATGTTTCAGGTGCCTCTGCCTAAGATCTAGAAGCTTGTGATTACATTATAACAGTTATGCTGACACGTGTGTGAGTTTCATTTTTGAATTATTACCAGTAAATTAAGTCTTTAAATATGTTGGTGTCAAAGGGAGAATTAATGTCTGTTATTAATAAATTCACTTGTGATGCAACAATCATACAGTTAACAATAACACAATATATTATACTAGCACAACAGTAGCTTTAGCTTGTGGGAATACAATTAAGATTAGATGAAATTAAATAGGCTGCACACACATCCCCTGGAGCAAATTATCAGCTATACCAAAACGTTTCTCTTAATACGACTGAGTGTAATAATTTCATAATAGTCATAATTAATTTATTTTATTGGTGCTAGTATTTAAAACATCTGTTTGCATGGAAGGACACTGTAGCTGTGTGTATCTAAGAAGCACAATAAATAAAGAATTAAGTCTGAGATTAAGCTAGGCATGAGTAAACATCTTTGCCATTTGGCTTCTTTGGTAAGGCGCGTGCAAAAAAGCATATTGTCGACAATATGTATGTTTGCTCAGAAACAAGCTGAGGAATTTGGTTGATACACTACAAACATTAAGCAAACAATTTATTGCAATAAAATAAAATGAAACAATATTTGAATGTACGATTTGTGAAATTACACAAGGTTAAAGACTCATTTGATTTTCATTGCTCAAGTGGTCTTTCTGCTGAGAAGAATATGAACATAGGCTTCCATGAGCCTGTGGGGGTGGTCTTAAGACGGTTTTAGGACTGATGAAAACAGGCCCTGTGTTAATTAATACTGGCAGGCCACTGTTCCTCCTGGCAGTGTGCAGGCAGACACTCTCAGTGACGCCTGGTCAAAAATAGGGCACCACACAGCACAGTAATGATCACAATGGTGACATCATCTTTGCCTTCAATGTGCTCTCCCCTCAGTGCTCTTCTGAACAAAGAGCAGCAGGCATGCACAGAGGGAGGCAGATGTCACTTTGTGTCTGGGGAACATTAAGACCAACAAATGTTCTTTGAAACCTTGCAAAGGGCTCTTAATGGTTGTGTGGGGCAAAACATCTCCTCTTAAAGTCACTAATGTAAAAATAGAGCTCATTCTCCTCTCATATCAGGTATGTGAGTTCTCTTTTTTTCCCCCTCTCTCTACCATGTATGTGAATTTCAATAGTGATAGCATTTCTGTCTGGTGAAGAGCAACAGAGCAAACCTGAGGGGAAGAGAGAAGAATGTCCACAAATAGCTCACAAGCATTTTCAATGGTGCCCCTCAAACATGTGACCTAAAGTGCTAACACATGTGGCCTTGCTTTTTCACCATTGTTAGATTTGTTCAGATGCACTTATGCCTCCACTTGAGTGTTTGAACCAGGCGTATACAGTTTAAATAAAGCCGAAGAGAAATTGAATAAAACTGTAGTACCAATGAGATCACCACTAGCAGAGGTAATTCAGTGTAAGCGTACAACCAATATTAAGATACAGCTCACACTTGTAACACCCACATTTAGCCTGCATTTGTTGCTCTTTACAATGAACACAACATTTCTTCCTCTGGGCCAACAACACAACATGTGCTCAGTTAGTTCACACAACTTTACAGTGTTGTGAGTTTGTCGCCACTAATCAACCATTTGATTTACTCTGGAAATAACTCCAAACCTCAGCCTGGATGTTCCTCGATGTTTCTCAGAAGCACAGACTCTTGCTCTTTGTGCTCTTGAAGACACTGAGCTTGTATTGTAATTCTCTAATAAACCAGCCTTTGTAGTATTCATGTGTCTCTACAAACACACACACAGGGGGAGAGAGAGAGGGAGGAAGGGAGACCGAGGGAGGGAGAGAGCGAAAGGAAACAGATTCTCAAGACCTGGACGAGCCGTGGGAAAAGAGGGGTCTTGTAGAGGAAAAGCAGAAATGTCTCAGGACATTCCTTTGTGATTACACAGCGCTGGACAAATCCAGACATTCTTGCCCTTATTCTGTGTCTTAAGGTTTTAGTCAAAGTCAATTTTCATGGGCAAAGTGTAAACATCAACATGAGTAAATATGTAATCATTTAACAGTTGTGTTTGCAGTGATTTTGTCGAGCGCTTGTTCATCTGATAAGCACAGCGCCTACAAGTACAAGTGGTGTTTACTAATTTTTATTGGCTCTGGAGTTGTTGAATGTGTGATGCTGCAACATGTGAACCCTTACAGCTGGAACACTTGAAGAACAGCTCAGAGGAACAGATACTGTTATCTCATATCCTCTGCAAACTAAAAAAGGATTCAAGTAAGAGGACGGCATTGTGTACAAATCTCAGGTTACATGCCCATGAGCTTATGGCTGAAAGAGTTAGCTGCCCCCAGTGGAAAAAAGCATGTTCCTCCCTTGTCACAGCTAGCATGAATGAGAAACAGCTCCAAGGAATGCTCCATTATCATCCTATCAGCAGCACTGGGGGAGGAGAGCTTGTAGTCTCTCTTCACGTAGCAGTGAGCAGAATCATGTGTCTGAAGGAGGGAGGGGGGTTTGGGGGGGGCAGGCAGGCGGCATTGGCCTACAGACCCACAGTTGGGCTGAGAAGCCTCCTCCCCAACTCACCAGACCTTGCACTTCCTCATTTGTCTAGGTCATGCGTCCTTTTTGTCAGCAATTAATCTACAGCGCGGCCCTCCTATATTTATCCCTTTCGCTCTCTGTTTCTCCTTCACCTCTTGTTCTGTTAGCCTTGGGTAGATTTACACTTGGTTTGATCACTCTTCTGTTGTGTACATGTGACTAATAATGGATTCCTGGGCCTTTTAAGTGCAACACTTTACCAAGCGTGATGAGTATCTTGTTGACCTTCACATTATTATGCATCTGTTGTGCAACAAAGCTCCCTCTGCGCATCAAACTGACCTTTCTGGACCCCTGCGCACTTAACATGAACACAGTGTGTTACAGATGTAGAAATTAATTTTACCCCCGATGTTGTTGCACAGTGAAAAGAATGAATAATAAATGCAATTTGTACAAAAACATAAACAAAACAAAAACAGTATATAGGCTTATCTGTGATCAATGCTATTCTTAGATGCACTAAATTAGATGTGAATTAATGTATGCAAATTAAATTAATGCTGTTAATCCTGGATTTAGTGTGATGACTGGATCTACATTGCTTTTCAAAACAATTATTCAAATCAATCTAATTAAACCTGTTGAAATTGGCTTTAATTGCCTCCCTGACTAAACAAACATCAAGTTCTGGCATGCAAATAATAGTGCAGCTCAACTGGTTCTAAGAATGTGTGGGAAAATGTCTGTACTACAGCGCCTCTCAGTGGCCGTCTGGTTCATGTTGCATTTAAAATGACGTCAGCCCTGAACAGTACTTTTTTATATGTTGTGTGTGTGTTTGTGTGTGTGTGTGTGTGGACGATGCAGGTCTGTTTATTCTCATATGGGGGCTCAGGTACCTTCAGGGGACAAACGGCATCTCCCCATAATATAAATAATTAAATTTCAGGGGTAAGGCTTGTTTAAAAATGGAAGTCAGGTTTGCTTTGAGGTGCGCTTGTGTTTTCTTGTAACTCTGTTGTCCTCTCATCCTGTCTATAATTTTGATGCATTATATTTCCGAAATTGGACAAGTGTCACATCTTGCTCCAGCATCTATAAATCATATATTCTCAAAAGGTAAGTAAAAATATGTGCTGTTCACTGCAAAAATGATTTTAAAACAAAATAATAAAATCAGAGGTAGGTAGAGGGTAGGTAGGGGCATGGTGCGTTTGAGGTAGGGATATATCTCAAGGAAATGCAATTCTGTCCATTATCCCCTGAAGTAACGGACTCATGACTGTATGCACAAGAACAAGTCTGACTTTTTAACCGCTTAAGTGAAGACTTGACATACAAAGTGAGAACACTCGAGCTGGGCTTGTTTTAAAGACGAAGTTTGAACCAGGTTTGGATCAGGATTAACCACCCAGCTGTGATAGTTTGTAGTTAGGGTCAGTGGCTAGGAAACACATTAGGATAGTGTGCATCCATGTGGTGTTATGTGGTATAAATGTGTGTGTGTAAAGAATTGCCAGAGTGTCTATAATGTGTGGGTGGTGTGTTTGGATTCCTACTTTTGTTGCATATGACCCAGATTGTTATTATTTCTAGAAAGTACACAGGGATCATTAATGACAGCAGCTTTAACAATAGTACAGCAAATAACAAAGAGCAGCTTCTTTAACACGTCTCATATCTTAATAAAAATGAATGTTCAACACAGGTCAACAGGTGTATAATGGTAGTACAGTTGAATTTGTTAAGACAAAACAAAGTCCATAACATCTTTTTTTTTTTTGTCATTATAGACAGTCAAATAATATAAAATAACTCATTGTACTTAGTTTACACCCTGTATTTGAAGAAGCAGTTGGATAAAAGCATCTTCTGATAAAATCTATGATAACTTCATTACAAATTATTTTTTGAGAAACTTTATTCTGGCTCCCTTAAATACTGCATGTCTCAGAAATTGAGTAATACCTTTATTATTTAATGCTTATATTTTCTTAATATTTAATGATTCCAGTATGGCAAAATGTAAAATGTGAGCAAAACCAAGTAGAATCAAACTACAGCCTACACATGTATCTCAGAAATGTGCAGAGACTCCACCTTGTTGTTGACTGTTAAGATGAGCCACAGTTTTGTATGTCCTCACAGTCAAACAGGTGCTGTATTTTGAGGTAAAAAAAAAATACTTTTCCACCATTTAAACTGCAGTTATGTATAAAGAACTGCCAAAAACATGATGAAAATGATGTGTTAACACAAAATGATAAAAATTTATAACAAATGTAATGGTCCTTTAAAGTCATTCATTTCAGTCATTTTACACATAACAAAAATCTCATATTTTGAAATAAATACATAGCTACTCACTAGAACCCTTGACTTGCTTTGACCTGCAGATCTATGAAGAAATATTCAAGATCAAGCCCACAATATTACTCAGAATACTTAATCAATCATGATTTCATACAATGCTATTAGTTATTGTTTTATTCATGGGGAACTGTAACACACACACACACACACACACACACACACTTATACACAGTGATGAAATGACACAATTTATAAGGCCCGCTAAACCATGATTTAGATGTACAAATCTGATTAACCGTAGAGGCCATTTTTCTTTCACATTGTCACTGCTCTTACATTCCTTGTGGTAATAAAAAGTGATATAAAAAATTAAATAAATAAATAAATGTTAAAATCATTCAGCTGTCACGTATGGCTATGTTCACACTGCTAGCCTTAGTGCTTAATTCTGATTTACTGCTCAGATCAGATTTTTCGTTTGGTTGTTCATGTTATTTTTTTCAAATGTGGCTGATATCAGGTTCCAGTTTGAACATGTTATGCACAACAGCAGTGAAGACACACACATGGTCAAAACTGTTGTTACCCCTCTGTTAATGAAAGAAAAACCCACAATGGTCACAGAAATAACTTGAATCTGACAAAAGTAAGAATAAATAAAAATTCCATGAAAATTAACCAATGAAAA
>JAPQRP010000019.1:30844800-30865486 GCA_037367295.1 Apogon hyalosoma | reverse complement strand
TTACTATAACCTTTTATTTTTTACTTTGATCAATTACTAGAAAATTCAGGTGACCCCATTTCAGTTCCAGGTGACCCCATGGTTGAAACACTGGTCTGGTCCGTGTTAAAGCACTTGGTTGTCGGTGAGGTCATACCTGTGTCCTGTGAAAACACGGTGTCCCTCGCGCAGCCGCCAGAGGGCCGCTGGCTTGACCCGCTTTGCTCATCTTTGACGGGACTGTTTGTAGTGAGGTTTCTATCGTAAGCAAACAAAGTCACATGTCCTAAAGTAGATGTTCAACCTCAAACCGGGTTTACTGAACATGGAAACGTGGACGGAACATGTGCACGAGGGCGGCGAGCCACCTGAAAGCAACCGTGAAGCCCCGCCCCCCGCCGGGTCTTTGTAAATCACCTGACCTTCCGTGTCAACAGCCGTCCACTCAGACGCCATAGCTCCAGTTTAGCTCCAGCAGAGAAGACCCACATCAGCGGTAAGGACGCACACTGACAGCCTGCATTGCGTTACACACCCTATATTTTAGTTACCAGCTGGTGCTAAAAGTGAGTGTCTTAGCTGAGCACTAGTTTAGCGCTGTCGTTTACAATATATTTGAAGAGTCAACGGCGGTTAGAGTTAACGCCAGTGCACCGTTAACAAGCTAGCAGCTACCAGCGAGCACATATACACATAAGGAAGACACTGTAAGGAAAGCATTGTGTACTTTTATATCTAATACGATCATTCTCAATCGTTTTATGTTAAAAATAAGTGGGGTTGTTTAATTTGACGTTAACTAGCTGTTTTCTCGTGTCTTATCAAATGTACGATGTCAGACACTCACAATGCTAGTGATCTGTTAACGGAAATCATACTAAGCTTGAACCTGTTCATTGTATTAGCATTGAAAGCACAAGGTTGTGGTCGGTAATGTTTGATAACTGGTTAGCGAGTGTTAACGTCAGCAGACTAGTAACTCGAGTAACCTAACCTTAGAGGACAAAGCAGTAAAGATTGCCTCAGGAAACACAACACGTAACACAACAAGTAGGTTAGAAAGCTGACTACGTTCACACTTTAGTTTCCTTTAGTTACGTTTGCAGCGTTACTCGCGTTAAGTAATAGATAACGACAGTAACACGGGCTGTAGATCAAGCTACAACTCCTATGTTTAGATCAACGTTGGAAAAACATCCCTCCATTGGAAAAGGCAGCGTATGCTCTAATAGGACCGTGTTTATAAACTAAAGGTCATACACCAGTGATATCCGACAACTTTACTGAATCTGTTCCTAATGTTTTTTCAGTGTAAGGCTGTATTTCCAACGTGGATCAAAGTGCTGTGTTGTGATCTTTTCAGTGACAGGTTGCTGGCTTGCAGAGCTATCTTTGACCACATGTGTTGTTAAGGTTAATGCCCACGGATCCATGTCACTGCCAGGGGGTAACTCATACCCCCTTATGTCACGAATTCTCAACCAACCAATCATGTTGCTTATAGCTGACCTAGTATGTAAAGATGGTTTATTTGCAAATATTGCACTGGATTAAGTGATGCAGCCTTATTGTCAACAGTCCTCATGTGGATCATAACTGTCCTTGAGCACCTTGATTAATCATTAGGTTCACTGTGCTGTTTCCTGATCTTCAAAGGTGTCACGTTCCTGTGACAGAGTTCATACTCCCAAAGATAGGCACTGGCCTTTGATACCAAAGCCTTAAAGCAGTGTGTTGGCTGCTTTTAGTGTTTACAGACACACTAACTTGTGTGTCATCAGCAAATCATACTGTACTGCCTGCTCATCATGGGCAAGGGCTGTGTCTTTAAACAGAGGGGTTACAGGCCCCTAAAGTTTGTGCTGAAAGATGTAAACTGGATATCCAATTTTATCACTGCATTGGAAATATCCGCTACACTTGAGAGCAAGTAAGCATCTTGTCTGGTCATCTTAACTATATAGTTAAATGTTACAGGCTGAGACGTTAAGTTTTATAGTGTGGTAATTTCATCTTTGTTATCTTCATATTACAACAGGCATTCGTGATGGACTCCCGGTCTCACAGGCTCCCGTTTTGTTTGTCGAGTGCAAGATCACCCTATACATCTAATTCATCCAGTTCCTCTTCATCACTGGGCTCCAGTAGGTTGTACAGCAGGGATACTGTACTGAATAATGACCGCTTTCCGAGGGCATCATCAGTTTTCAAAACAGAATTAGACCAACAGGTAAGCCTACTACACAGATGGATGTATGTGTCATAGCGATTACTAAAAGCTGTGAACCACAGCATTTGATCATCATCATCCTTTATACAACACATTTCTCTGAATCTGTAGTCTTCTTGGAGAAGAGACTGCCAAATCCACTGGTTTACTGTATACTGTACTGTAAGGGTTCTTCTAAATTTAACATCTAATTTGCATTGATTTCAAACATTGTTTTTGTGTAGTTTTAGCTAAAATGTGTTTCAAAATACCAGCATAGTCAAATCATCTAAAGATAAAAGACAAGTGTCAGCTGAAATGGTGTCATTTCATTTTCCAGGCCAAAAAAACAATAATAGGCAATAGTGTCAGCTGGAGTAACCTAATTTTAATTCTACTGTAGCTGTGTTTCATATGCTCCACAAGGTTTTGGTCACTTGCTGTCTGCAGTATTTCCCTTTATTACATCTTATCTCAGGAGCATGGTACAGTAACTAACTAGTTATATCTGTATATCTGTGCACCAGCAGTCACTTTGTGGAGCTTTTTATAGGGCAGCCTAGATTCCTTGGCACACGTTGTGCGTATTTCAGTCCTGCTGCTCGTCAAGGCTCGTCTCAAAAGATAGTGTTACTGTTGTTCAGGGGCCCTCTTGCTTGTTCTTGTTCTTTCTAGATGAGTCTAAGCTAGCTGCAAATATGTAACAAACCACTCTACCAAAGCAATTCTCCTAAAATTGTGTGATTTCAGATTCCATCTTGTATTTATCAATTCATGTAATTGTATGACTTCTAAATAAGTATTAGCTATAAAGTAAAATGTACATGTATACATTCACCTCAACAAAATTCACATTTGTGTTCATTTTCCTCCACTGATGATGCACTGTGTGCAGACACTAATGTGGTGAATGCATGTGATTCCTCATATGTTTTCAAACAAATCTTTTTAACATTTAGAAACTACATTCTGCCTCTAATTTAAAACTATATTATACATTTCTGTCATTGTTTATAAATATCTTCTACTCTTACTTTTTCTGTGTTCTTCTGAGATCTCATAGCACATTACAGCCATTAACTTCCAGTTTGCACAAAGAGGCAGTAAACTCTGCAGAACCATCTTCGGTCACCTGCATTATGTTTTCTATCATCCACATGCCTGAGCATGGCTAACCACTGATCTTGATATTGCTAGCACCAGCTGTAAAATTAGTCTTATAATTTTATGGACTCATAAAAGGGAAGATTAATCTAGGACTACATAAATTTTTCTTCTTAAAAACATTTATTAGAAGTATTTTTGAAAGAGTACTGGACTAAAATGTAGTTTGACTCTCCTTTTCAAGAGTTCTCGTCTCAGAGACTACAGCAGCTCTGACAGTCGCTCCACCAGCTGGAAGCTGCCATCCTCTTTGACGTCCTCCACCAGATCTTATGATCGTCCGTGGGCAGAATCCTCCCTCACCAGCAGAAGCAAAGAGGTACAGAGGCTGTACTGTTCCACTTGTTACTGTCATGGAAATATAGCCTTGTCAAATACATATTCTTACACTTATGGTAGAGATCACTTTCAGATAAATAGTGAGTGATATCACTAAAATATAAATCTAACATTTTAATGTCTGCCTTAAATTTCCAAGACTGACTATGAGGGGAGGTTGGGAAGATCAGGTCTGTTGAACATCAGTGATGATGGCGATTCTAAAAGGGCCAAACTATCGTACAGCAACAGAGGAGTGTATTCAAGAACAGCTGGCAACTCGTTCACAGGACCCACATACTCCAGTAATGGGGTTAGCAGTGGCAGAGGTACTGAACACCACACTTGTTAATTTCATAAATAAAATCTTTTTGCTGGTGTAGCCAAAAACACTTTGCCTTTTTAAACCTGTATCCATCCTTCCTCTATGGAAAGAACATGACGCTGGACATGCACTGTTTCAGGAGGAGCTCCTCACCACATGCCTACATCTTGTAGTTGATCATTTTCATTTACTAACTGTCAAGTGTTGGCTGAGGCATCATCCAAATGTGTGATGTAATTGTTCTTTACATAGCACTGATAACTTTGATTTTGCTTCATAGGGACAATACTCTGTCCAGCTACATCTGCCAGCATGTGGTCTGAGGATAGCAGTGATGTTTCTTTGGCTTGAGTGCAGCCATCATGAATAAATGAAAAAGTCTAATTCTGATATTGCATTTATTGATTTATCTTCTTTGCTAGAGTTGTCAGTTGTACTCAGATAATGTAATATACTTGAACCTGGTGACTTTTTTTTTTTTTTTTACTTCTAAACATCAGGCTCTGTCACTCATAGACATTGTTGCCATTCATCTTAGACGTAAGTCTGAAGTTGTCAGGAGACAAATTCTCATGAAAGAAAAGCTAGGACACAAACCAACCCCCCCCACCCCCCGGCATTTTCTGCTTTGAATGGCAACTGTGTAGCTCTAAACTTTCTATGCTCACTCATGTTTTTATACTTGTATGAGGCAGATATTGAAAGTGAAAAGTGTAATACATCTCATGTTCTTTTTTGAATCTTTTCTTTGCAGGTGTAGGAGAAAAACACACTGACACATCTGATTCATCATGGAGCTCATGTCGTTTACTTTCACGGCCATCATCGTCTTCATCATCTTCTACCCCCAAGCCATTGTTTTCCAGGAGAGATTTGGAAACAAAGACTGAGTCCAGTTTCCCAAGCTTGGCAGAAAGAAGGATTAGAACTCCTGGGTTGACTTCCTCCATGTGTAGGCATATATACGCAAACACTCATATTGTGTAACTAGTGTTACACAATCGGTACTCATAAGTCAAAACTAATTCTTTCATCTTCTCTACATTATTTCAGATCAGACAGACCGAGTGACCTCAACCTATGCACAAGGAGCCCGGCCTAAAGAGACCACCTACAGTCCTTCCTCCTCCACCTCCCTCTCTGCTAGAGAAAGCTCCCTAAATCGCCACCTCTCATCTTCCATCTCCCAACGGCCTTCTTTGGCTCGTGACATCAGTACCAGAGCCACAAATCGTTTCTTAAGCACCTCATCCAGCCTTCATTCACCCCAGGATCAAACATCACACCCTGAGCCCACTTCAAACACATGCACCTCCTCCTCGTCTCAAACCTCCTGGTACAACACCCCCCTGGGCAGACCCGAGGCATCGCTCCCTCCAAGACCAGCCCCTGAAGGTGGAGAACCAGAAGGCCGCAGCTCCACCCGACGCCTCTTATCCCGTCTCTTTTCACGGCGGTCAAGCCAAGACTCCTCCAGTGGATCCTCTAGTGTGCGATCTGTTGATGATGACAGTCCGTCGACAGAGTCTCTAGACAGTGACGAGGGAGTCAGGGTATCTAATGGGGAGCCCGACACTGCTCGATCAGAGGCAACATTAGGGAGCCGAAGGCAACGCAGACCTGACCTCACCCCAATCCAAGAAAACCACGGTGATGGTTATCACGGCGGCCTGGCCGGGTCTGGAATGGCGTCATGGAGAGAGCCTGCTGTGAACAGTAATAACACGAACAGTGGAGGAGGAAGTGGCTCATCCTGGCTGTCTTCATCTCTACGCAGCCGCTGCCCTCCACTCCTCTCTCGCCTCCGAAGACACACAAGGGATGAGAGTTCAAGCTCTGCTGCAGCTCCGGAATACAACTACAGTCGTCCGCAGTATTTACTGCGAAGGAGGGATGACGTAGAATGCAAAACGCCACAGGCAGATGAAGATGACGATGATGACGAAGACGACGATGAAGAGGAAGAGGGTGCAGTTGGTGTAGATGTTTTTGGCACAGATCATTCACACAGACTCGAGGATGAAACTTTACCTGAGCTAGAAAACTCCTCATTTTCACCACGGCGAAGAATAGGACTCTTTGAAAGCCTTACTATGAGTCCACTGGGTGCTGTGGAGAGCCAAAAGGAAAAGCCCATTTCCAGTAGGGATCAAGAGAAGCTACGCAAGATCAAGGAGAGGTAACGCAGACACCTACATTTATCAATATACAGTCACAGTAAAAATGAAAAATCTTTTTCTATTTTAGATTAACTCCAACAAAAACTTAATTTGATATGATGGCTGTACCACAGTAAATAAGTCAGAAGGTGTTCCTTATGACATGTAACCAGTCATAAGTGCTATTGTTGGGACAGTCCTCAAGTTCATACATAGATGGCTACATCAGAACCAAAGAACAGCATTTGTAACTCCATTAATTTTATCAGACTAAAAAATACCAAAACTCATAAAAATATGAATTATGCAATAATCCAACTCTATAGACTTTGTGTTTTATTTCTCATACTGAGAATTACTCTTTTGTTTTTTTTCCAGCATTATTATCAGGTTGTACCTAAAGCCCAATTTTCTGAAAGTGTGGAAAAACAAAAAGCTACTGAAGTAGTCCTGAATAATTATTAAGTAATTAAATAATTGTACTTATTCAACAAAGTGTTATCACACAAAGGACTGAACTTAAATACACTTTTGACAGTGACTGGAGGGAGTGATTGTTCCAAACTTGTTGAAACTCATGAACCTTAAGCTCAGTAAAATGCTCAAATTAGGAACTTGAATAGTTCCATTAGAAGACAGAAAAACTTAAAAGCTGTCATAACATCACTGGTCTGGTAGGACCCGTAGACATCGTGTATTCTCACTGGCTACACCAGCAGACTGTCCTCAGTATGACGGGACTTGAAATGGGTGTGGAATCAGAGTCTTAAGGGTCGATTGTAGTTGATTTGTTGAACCTGCTGAACAGCTTGTATCAGAGTAACAGAAAAGACACTGAATGTCCTCCTGCTGTGCTTTAGACTGCTGCTGGAGGAATCTGATGAGGATGAAGGTGACTTATGTCGAATCTGCCAGATGGGGGAGGAATCGTCATCCAACCCCCTGATTCAGCCATGCCGCTGTACCGGCAGTCTGCAATATGTGCACCAGGACTGCATCAAGAGGTGGCTGCGCTCCAAAATTGACTCGGGTATTTAAAGTCTTCATCTGCATCAATACTTGAAACCGAGATTGTTCAGAATTGGCTGGTCTTTGCCTGATCTGATCCTCAGATATGTCCAGATCAGATTTACACACCAACAACACATGGATGTCCTAGCCACATGCTCAGTAACATGTTACCAACATGGAGGTTCATCAGCCTGACTGAGGAAAACGCAAAGTACATGATGGGACATAACTTACCAAATGAAATGAATGCCACACATCTCAGTGGTAGTAGCAGCAGGCTGCCAAATTAAGCCAAGATTAATCACTCAGATGCTATTACTGCAATGTTTAAGTAGCAGTAAAAGTTGGATTGAGTGTAATTCATTTTCAATTGGACACTCAGTTAATTTGTAGGAAAAGCTCTGTCCAGTAACATGGAGCTGATATTTGTGAGTGAGGGAAGGTCCTATAACCTGGAACACTTCTAGAGTCAAAAGGAAATGGTTAGATTAACAGTAAATATTTTATCATTCATATGTACACACACATACAATTCAAGTTTCCATTTAAGTGCATTTACAAAAAATGGCAAGAAATAAGAAATGGACAAAATTTTAAGATCAGCTAAAAACCTACAAACTTACATTTTAATGTTTTTTTTCCTTTTTTTCCTGCAGGCACAAACCTTGAGGGCATCACAACATGTGAGCTCTGCAAAGAAAAGCTGCACTTGAACATAGACAACTTTGACATTCAGGAGTTATACAGGACACATGTGCAAGTGAGTAATCATTTCAGTTTCCACTGGTGAAAAACACAGGTTCAAAAATGACAGTAAAAGTAGTTGGTAAAATGTCCTCTAGGCACAGATTCATCAGACTCTGTATCTGTAAAAGTTGGCATTGATAGTAACCTATAGCTACTATGAGGCTTCTCCACTGAGATAGAATATGGGTGACCGCCATCTGCTTTGTCCTGCTTTAAACTACTATCCATGGACCCCTAGTTAACCACAGCTAAAACATACCTGGGTGCATTTACAGGATTAACCTAAGGTGGCAGCTACCACACACACACACACACACCACCTTAGCTATCATCTCATTGAAAAATGATGGCTAATCAAAAAATTAAAAGACCAAAATTCCAACATCTAAGTGTCAGTAAATGTAGGAAAAGATAAGAAAATGAAAAGAATGGGAGGAAAAAAGTTCTGAGGAACATTGCCACAGTGTGTTGACAATATGTTTGGGGGTTTGGTATTAAAACATTAGATTTCTACTGCTGTTTTTAGTTCTTTCCATTGAGCCAGTAATGTTTTCATATTCGATCTGTCCCTGATTCTGATTACTTTATTGGTAACTTCTAATACGTTATGTCAGTGGGTTTTGGAGTGACATGATCTTGAAAGTCTAAAGGTCACTGACAAAAGTTGCCTGTTTTGGCCTAAAAACTATGATGTGCTGAACAGTTTCTTTGCTCCACAGTCAGAATATGACGACTTCATCAGCAGCGGCCTCTACCTGGTGGTGCTGTTGCATTTCTGTGAGCAGAGATTCTCTGATGTGCTGGGTGCAGTTGATGCAGCCGGGGTACGTTCACACACTGACAGTGAATCTAATTTATCCATTATGTAGTCAACTATTTTTAGTCTGGGGGCTTTTAACTATACAGTGGACCTTTCAGCCACTGTTGAGCTGAAACGTCAGTTATATTGTTCAAGTCCAAATTATTAAATGACTTTAAAGCACATACCAGTTCCTCTTTTTACGTGTCAAATACCCAAACCATTTACGAGGTGCTTGCGCAGGTCTTGGAAGTCTCAAAAAGCATGGAATTTTGAAACGCTGTTTTCTAGACCTTAAAGTCTGGAATTTTGTGTGAAAGTCAAATTTCTCAATCGAATTTTAGAATACACTCAAAGGCATATAAAAGCATATAAAAATCTTTATGATTTCACTAACTGGTCGGTACTGGAATGATTCTACTGAAACTTGTTTGTGATATCCATGCCCTTTCATGTTTTGAAAATGTAACTTACTGCAAATTACACATTCATACATACATTTATTAACATGAACTCAACTACACACAGTAGGTATAATCTCAACCAAAACAGTAAGCATGTAAGTATAAAAGTACAGAAAGTTAAGGTCCTGGGTTAAAAAAAAAAAAAAAGTTTTGAAAAAGTCTGGAATTTTATTTGGATAAAGAGCAAGCACCCTGCATTTAAAGTCAAAGACTATGATTATGTTGGATGAAAAGTGTTTATTTATAGTAAACATCATGTCTTGAAAAGAGCAAATTCTTCCCTTTTTCACCTAGTTATTCAACCTGGTGAGAATTCTTCATGAACACATGGACAATCTTGAAAGTATGTTGCTCAGTTCTCTCCTGTCATTAAGATGTTGTCTCAATCTCCAAACAAGCTTTTTATTCAAACTGCATTTTTCACAAATACCAGCCTTTTCCTGCTCATTCCAGTAAACTCAGTTTTCTTTCTGTGCATCTTCTGTATTTAATATTTACTCAACTGCAGTTCCCCATGGGGAAAGTGATGAGGAGGGACATGACAGCAGACCGTCGATTGAGTTTTCTGACCTGGATGATGATCTGGAAGACTACTGATCACGTGAAGTGGAAGAATGAGAAAAAAAAAAATGGGTCAGTGGAGATAAAGGCGCAGGGCTACGCCACGCCATATGGTAGCTCACCCAGTTTTCACACATGCTTCGACATCGTCATGTTCATCTGAAATGCATCGGCAGAGGGAAAACGCCAAGTGCACAGAACATGTCTTTGCCTTTGTTGCAGGCGGCTTTTTGCATATATGCAAACCTGAAATGATCTAGTGTGTAAAATATTTTGGTTGACACAGCTGTATTTCTGTTATGAGTGCACTTTATTCAATTATAAGTAAATAAAAATGCAAGTATTTTTAACCAATAAACCACAAGTGCTTTAATGTTTAATTGAATAAGTCAACAATTGAAATAGAAAAAGATTTGTACTTGCGTTGCAACAACAGGGAAGATTTGCAAAACAGAAGTGGCAATTTTATTATTTTCCTCTAACTTTTCTCACTAATATAAATATAGTGCAACTCAACTCAGCTCAACTTGTCAGTTGTCATTTTTTCTGTTGAAAATGCTTTACTGTATATGTACATTAAAGTTTCATGCATTATTTTGGGAATAAAGACTGAATGTGAACGGATTGTTTAGTCACATTTAATACTGTCTTTGTAGAATGTGTTTGTTTCACATGACTCTAAAATCATTTTATAAACTGACACAAACCCCAATAACAAGACTAAAACAGATTTGTGAAGACAGGGACATTTATTGGAAGGAAATTGTACCTGATTTGAGCTGAAGAATGCTTTTAGGAGTGGTGGAGAGTTTTGGGGGGAAAAAAATGTACAAGTTGATATGAATGGGTTAACATGCAGCGTTGAAGCAGTTCAGCTCAGGCTTTTGACATTCAACTGACTCGGAGCATCTTTGGTTCATCCTCAGTTATAAAACACACATCACATATATTTACAAAGCATATACACAAAACACCAGTGCAATTTGAAACTAAAAAAAAAAAAACACTAAAAACCTCATTGTGCTTAAACATAATCGGAAACGTAGCTCTCCACCATATATTAAAGTGCTTTCTTGCTCAGTAGTTAAGTGCATAGAAAAAGTCAGCTCTAGATAAATTATACAAACAGGCATTTTTTTCTTTCGTTTTTTTTTTTTTTTTTGTTTAAATCTCCGTGCTAAGACAAATAGTCAAACTGAATCAGAAGGACTTAATTTTTTTCTTTGTCTTCCATTAAATGTATAAAAACTGTTGGATTATAAATATGCAAACTGAATCTCTAAGTTCATATAAGGAGAACCTGTCCAGTGGCTTGAAAACTTCCATTTCCTCTTGAGCACTAATGTTAAAAAGGCACAATCAGTGAGATTTTTATGTGACAATTACTCGTCTAAAGGGTGCATACGAAGGTACAGCAAAACACATTCTTCTCCAGAGTGCAAGGCCAGTGTCACCAAATCTTCACGTTACCTCATGAAATATAAAACATCCACTACCTCAGTTTGTTGCCTTTGTATGTAGATAGTTGTTTTCACATTAAGGTCTCAGTAGTACTATGAGCGTGTGGAAAACTACCTGAATATACGACAAGTCATGGAAAAAGACTTTGTTTTTACTGTCACTTGATTATAGTTCACCATTTGGATCGTAAAGTTCCTGATGTTAAAATGAAATAAAACTACAGTAGAAATGGTGTGTGTGTAAGAGAATACGGGCACTTTTTGTGTCATTTGCTCATTCGTCAGTGCATCATAAATCCTGGTTGTGGCTAAGTGGGAATGTAAGACTAATTTTGTCAGGTTGCATATTTCCTTATATCGGTTTAAAAAAGAAAAAGAAAAAAGATTCTCCCAATATGTCGATCTGCGTTCACAGAGAAGAATCAAGCGGGAGGTCATGAACCAAAATTAAGAAATGGTGCATATTCACAACTCTGAATATTTACAGCTTTAACCATCATTCTAGGAAGTCTGCAGGCTTCAGCAGGGTAAATAAATAACTTAAAAGGAAAAGGCTGCGTCTGCTCTTACTTGCAGTACTCGAATGCACACGAGGCAGGCACGTCTTTACTCCCTGAGGCTGATCAGCAGCTCAGTCAGCTTCTGTTATAATACTGGTGGTGTCCGTTTCGTCAAACGTCCTCTTGTAACGAACCGTTGAGGAGAAGCTCGCTCTCTTCTTCTTGTAGACGATGAAGCTGATGGCTAAAAGCAGAGCTACGAGGAGCACGATGAAGAAACCCAGCGCCACAGGAGAGCCTTTAGATTCTGAAAAACAAAAGTGAATTGGTTTAAATCCGGAGAAATCTAAGCGTACGGGATGTGTTTGGGTTAAATCCCATCTCGTCTAGTCTACTCACTCGCTTTAGTTTTGCAGACGACGCGACTGAGGCTGTTCCTGCAGCTGACCAGACTCCACGTTCCCCCTTCTGCTGTCATGACGGCACAGCGAGGCTCCGATGCCTTTCCAGACACCAAAGCCCCGGACTTCCAGTTGGAGAAACCCAGACCCGAGCCGTCGAGCCAAGCTACAGGTTTATCTGAAAGAAAGAGCAGGAGATGAAAGGCCGAAAAAGGGAAGGGGCAGAGGGGGTCAAAACAAACCCCATCGGAATGATATTTGTGGTTTAATCAGGGCTTATACAGGTGCTTGAAATCCTTGAAAATACTTGAATTTCAATGTTGTGTTTTCAAGGTCTGACAAGTGCTTGAATTTCAGTTTAAGTGCTTGCAGTTATGTGATTTACTTTTAATATTAACTCTACCGGGTTAGATGTCAAGCCAAAGCTACTTACAGAGGTGATAGGGTACATTCTGAAAAAACTTTGTCAAAAAAGAAAATTACTAGATGTTCTCAGGTCGACTCCAGGTACAGTTTTATCTTAATCTTTGTCTCAGTGCGAGTGTGTCTGAAGAATGCCGAGTGGCTTCCCTTTTTTTGGATAAAACTTTGTGTTCTCCTTAAATTAATTAAACTTTTTGCTTTTATGAAACATAATTTTTGATGTTTATAGCATAATACAGTGTACAATGTGATAAAAAGTGACAACGGGTGGAACCGAGTCGACTAACGTTACCTTCTTTGCAGTTTGGACATTTAACAAACACATTAAAACACAACACAGCCAACACATTTATGGTAATAGAACTTAAGACCTGCCATATCAAATTTAATACTTTTTAAAGACTTTTTTAAAGTATTAAATGCAGATTTGTAAATTCAAGACTTTTAAGACTTTTTAAGACTCCGCGGGAACCCTGTTATAGCAACCCCCAAATCTATCCTGTATATTACGTACATATTGTCTAGTGATTGAACTTCTGGTGACATGATAAACTGCATTTTGCTACCTTGTACCTGTACATGTGTAATGACAAAGTTTAATCTAATCTAAGAGAGCTGGGTGACAAACTCAAAAATGGACACTTTTACATCAGTGACCGTTGATTATTTTCACAGTAAATGACAAATCATTATATCTTTCAAGCTTTAGGGATGTTTTTTGCTGAGTGAAAGTTGAAGAAATTACACATATTTATGGTTTGAAATTCTTCCTTAATCAGAACATGACAAATGTTAATATCAAGGTCAAAATATTTCTGTTTAACAGGAGTAAAAGTTTTGGTTTACAAAACAATATATGGTATATGATGTTAAAAAAATGTGCTGATACATCTGCTGATATTGCACAGCCCTGTGTATAAGTATAGTTACCTTTTTTTTTTCAAAAAGCGGCAGTAGCTTTTTAAAATCTTGAAGCCTCTTATTTTCAGTATTATAGCATACATGCATTAATATAAGTATAACTAAATGTTTCAGATTTCGTCTGTGTAATGTTCTTTTCTAGTCTTTGTTTGAAGTGACAGTTTACCTTGAGAGTCGAGGTTCATGCCCAGCCACACCCGACTGGTAACCTGAGGGTCATCCAGCGTATACTGTGATACGAAGTCGTTCTCCTCTTTGGTTTTTATCATCAGTAACTCCGCATCTGTTACATTGAACAACAGTTTTACAGGAACATACTCTTGACAAAATGTGTGTGCGTGTGATGTACAAACTCTGGCCAAAAAAGTCTCACACAGACTGTTTTACGCCGTCGTCAGCTTTGATTATAGAACACATTTGCTGTGACATTGTTTATGCAATGTAACAATTAATGACACAAACTGTACTTCAGTCCAGATTTAATATTAGGCCAAGATCTTCTTCTCCAGTACATCCCAAATATTCCCAATGTGGTTCAGGTCTGGACTCTGTGGTGGTCAATCCGTGTGTGAAAATGATGCTTCATGCTCCCTGAACCTCTTTCACAAACCTAATGAACCCAGTGAATCCTGACATGGTTCAATCTTTATGCTTTCTATCAAACTGATGGTTATTTCCATGTGAAGCTACTCACCACATCAGTTAGGGTTAAAGAATGTGTTGCAGTTGAAACATATTAATCACTGCAGTAATTATCCAGTGGATTTTGGGCCAAACTGTGCATTACTGTGTGTATTTTGCATGACATATTTTGTCTTGTCTGTCTAATATTGATGCTCTGTTGATGTGTGACAAGTTTATCTATGACTGTCCAGGGGACTGCAGATGAAAATAGCTTTCAGCTAACTCTGGCTTCATTTATTTATGTTTAATATAGTGCGTGGCTATTTCCAAATAAAAAACAAAAGCAAAAAATCTGTTTTGATCAGAACAGCCCACACATACTCACCCATTTTCTGACAGATGCTCTTGGCCTGTTCCATGCTGTATACACTGTAGTTGTAGAAACTTGTGTCAAAGGCGTAACAGTGGTCCTGATGCTGGACCCATTTGGACATACCATCGATCTGAGGGCAGCGATTGGCCACTGGGACCACCTGCTGTTTGGCTCCTGATCCACAACAAAGACAGAAACAAAAGTGAGAAACATTAATAAATCCAATTATTCACTATAAAACACAGCTATGTTCTTGTGGTAGTGTAATTATTTTTTACAATATTGAGTATAATTTCCTCTTAGATGGAGGAAAAATGTCTTAAAAGCAAAAGCCAGTGGGATTCCGGATATAGAAGGCATAGGTGTCTTACTCTGAGAAGCAGTGGTTATGTTGGTGGTGTAGCAGATGGCTCCCTCTACCACAGTGTGGCAGCTGGTCCTCACCCAGACTCCAGCAGGGGTTACAAAAACACAGCCTGCCTCTTGACTCTCTGAGCTGGAGCCCTCCTTTGACTCAGAAATGGTGGGATTGTAATTAAACTTCGTCCCATCAGACCACTCATAATCTGCACCACTAGCCTGCACAGGGACAGTGACATGTTGCATGAATTATGACATGACCACTCTTTATACACTCATCTATTTCATGTCATGCACTCAAGAAATCTTATGTCTTTATTGTGAAGCACTTGAAACTACATTTCCTGTATGAAAGGTGCTAGACAAATAAAGTAAAATTATGTGCTAAGATTTATGTGGCAGTACTTTACTCCCCTATCAATAAAATGTGAATTATTGTACGGTATAAGGTGGTCTTTATTACGAGAAACAATCAAAGTGCAGGGTTTTGCTTAAGAAAAACTCTCACGTCTTGGCTGGATAGTCCGATCCACAGTCGGAAGCCATCCGTCTTGGTGATGAGCTCCACATGTGCACTGTGCTGGATGTCATGGACACTTGCCAGGTGCCCGCCCCGCCGACCACACTCTTCCAGAGCCTGGTACCAGCTCAACTTCTTTGTCACAACCTGATAAGTCAGGTTTCCATAGTATTGAAAATCTGCAACTGACTGGTTGTAATTGTGTTTCAGTTCTAGGGAGAAGGTTAGAAAAAGATAAAAAAAAAAAAAAAAAACAAAACAAAACATGCTAGATAAATTTCAGCCCAAAATATTTTCACTGTTGTTAAAGTTTGACATAAACGAAGAATGTAAATTGTGATACAAAGTGCGACACACTAACCACGGTCCAGTTTACAGGCCACAATGGTCTTTTGTTTGAAGTCTGAGAAATAGAGTTTGTTTGTCAGCAAAAACCAGAGGCCTTGAGTGTTGAGTCCTGCCAGGAATGGTTTGTTTACATCTGGTCTGCCAAATTTCCACTTGGAATATTGCACATTTGTCCCATCATACCACTTCATTTGGTTATCTAAAACACAAACACAATTACTGTAAGATGGAATGTAAGTTGCTCAACACAGGGCAGAAGGTAAATTAACCCATAAAGACCCAAACATCCACCATCGACCAAAAGCATTTTACATACTGATGTAAAATGTTTAATATCTGTTGATCCAATAATCCTATTAATACATGTAAATAATTGGTATAAAATGCAGTTTGTCACCAGTAAAACCCATGGAGTTTTATTAATGACAGTGGATGGAAACACTTGTTTTTATGTTCAGTTAATGATATATTTTGATGAAAAAGTCACTTTTTCTTCAGCTTTCTCTTTTTTTGATATAACAATCATCTTTACTCTGAGCTTTTATGAACATCTACATGATCAATAAATTAAATATCTGAAAATACCAGATTTTCACTGAAAAATGCAAAATACAGAGGATAATATAATAATAAATGGTGATAAATCATTTAAGAAAAATTAAATAGAGAGAAGAAATTGTTTGGGAGCTGCCACAAAAGAAGCACTGGGCCATTATGGGTTAAGTTGGGAGAAATACCTTTGTCAGTGCAATGTTTTAAAAAAAAAAAAATACAAAAAAAATAATATTGACCAAAATCAAATGATCATTTTTTATGGAAAAATGCCGAAAAAGAAAATCTCCATGCTGCATGCAGTGACCATAGATAAGTGTCAGTGTAGTGGAGTGCCCACCGTTGTTGTCTTTGAACATCCCCAACCATATGAACTGGACCAGGTTTCTGAAAGGCACCAGCTGCTGCCTGATGAACTCATTCTCTTCTTCATTTCTGATTGTGAGAATGTCTGCATTTGCATCTGGAATATAAACACATCTCACACATTAGTCTGTTACACAAGTGTGACATGCTACAACAAATATCCACACCACAACATTTGCCCAATTCTGTTAAATTCTTACGAAGTTTTGTGCACGTTTCATGGATTTGTCCTTGATCAAACTGTTCCCATCTGGAGGCGACCAGCTGGAAGGAGTAGCAGTTGTTCTTGAAGGGGATCCAGTTGGGACCATTAATTTTATGGGGACACTTCACAGCAACATCCTCTGGTGTGGTGATTATCTCGTCTGTAATAAGTACATTGACATTTTTATTTAGATGGGTTTTAAATCTTAGTCTGCATTCTGGTGTATACCGACATTAAAGAGAGGAAGGTTTTAAAGAAGATGAAACTTGTAGTGCAGTTTTAATTTCACAAACCAAGTTAAGTGATTTCCAAATCTGCCTATGTGGAAAAACACCAACATCCTGCCAACTGTTTTTGATATTAGGCAGAAAAAGGGAAGCACTGTGACTAACTTTCTGCCTCCTGCTATTGCCCAGGGTTTCCCACCAGGTTTTTACTTTAAACACAGCAGAACACTGAAGGGTGCTACAAGTCTCAGCCTGTTAGATTTAAGACTTTTGAAGACTATTGTGAATGCTATTCACACTGGAGCCAGACGTTGGTGATGCTCCCAATGTGAACGGAACACTACCAGGTGGGGGCAGATGTTTGCTTGTGGTTTTTTATGGCAGCATTATGTTATTCTGGCTGGCCTCAACTCTAATACCTAAAGTTCTTAAACTGAGTGTATTCTTACACAATGGGCACTGGGCCTCATATCCATTATTTTCATCAAGATTTCAATTAAATAGTAAACCCAAACATGTGTGACACCTGTCAACACTGTATTTAGGACATTTTAAGGTCTTTTCAGGACCTGCAGAAACCCTGCTCCTAAGATTTCCTGTTATAACCTCCAAGTCTACAATTCCCTCTTTGAAAAACAGAAAAATCACCAACACACCACAAAGGATTTTCTCAATTACCCATGACAGGTATAAATGTTCATGTACAGAAGTAACTCCACCACTGAAAGTAAATGTATGAAGCAGTGCCTGAGCATTTTCCGTTCATCTACATTCCACTTACTATGTGGTTTGTGGCAGATTGCACCTCCGAGCTTCTCCTCACACTCTGTTGTTTTCCAGAAGCCATCGGTGTCGAGGTAGACACAGGAGCCACCGGAGACATCAGAAGACCAGCGACTGAACACAGTGTGACTGTGGTCAGTCCAGCGGTAGTGGATCCCATCCTGAAAACAACAGAGAGAATTCATTAAAAAACATGAGCAGACATGGTGAATTAAAACAGAGGCGGCGGTCCTTTGGTGGACTCACATCTTCGCTAAAGAGGCCGATCCACATGGGTGTTCGAGCCCGGTTCACATGCACAGTTAGATTGGACTGCAGGATGGTATCGGCCACACTTGCCAGGTCCATGTTATTTTGCCTGCACTGCTCCAAGGCCTCAAACCAGGTGAGATTTTTGAGAAGTAGCAGGATGGTGTGGTTATTGACACTGAAGGACCCAGAGGGGACGTGGGGCTCCTCCAGTTTATCTACAAATGAGTTAAGGTTTGCATATAAAGACGTTCACATCATGAAAGCGCCGCTACAGAGCTCTCTGTGTTACCACAAATACCTCTCTAGAAATTTGCCATGCATTATTTATTGTCTTTTAAAAGCAGTGTTAAGAGGTGGAAGTGCTGATTTACCTGCATAGTGTTGGCAAACAGCCAGGTTTTGACTTTCCCCGCAGGAAGCAAAGTCCCAACTACCCATCATGGCAGAGTGGGGGTTATTGATCATGAACACACACAAATCCATACTCTCTGGATCAAGATGCTATTAAGAAAGAGCACAAACAACACAAAAATATGTTAATCCAGATGGTGGGTATTATTTTTCTGTAAAGAACATGGACCTCATCCACCAACCTGCCATCTGTGTTTTTATCACATTCACACTTATTTTAAAATATAAGCTTCACATTCAAATCATTCATTTTCAATCAGCTTACAAATCATACTTTTTCCCCTAATTTATAAAATGTTCAATATTTATTTTCATTACTTCAAAGTATATTCTTTTACAATAAATAAACACTGTACTATCCCTGAAAAGAGTGACAATAACCTCTTGGGGCTTTACATGGAATAAAAGGACTAATTTCCCTTCACTGAGATTTGTAATAGTTCAGAACAAGCACTACTTAATTTCTCTCTGAACTTTTCTCTTAAATTTCTGCAGTCGCATGCCTACTTATTGGGATTTGCAGGGATTTACCAAAGGCAATTAGGAAGAACTGGCACACACATTTTAAAGTGAAAATCAGGTATTTTCCTAAATCTTATTTACTGATCATGTAGGTGTTCATAAAAGCTCAGATTTAAGTTGAGTGTTATATCAGAAACAGAGAAAACTAAAGAAAAAGTAACTTTTCCCGTAAATCTATCATTAACTGAACATAAACCCAGTGTCTCCATCCACTGTCATTGATCCAACTCCATGGGTTTTACTGGTGAATCGATGTTGTAGAAGATGACGGTGTTTCCATGTTCACTACAGAGCCTCTAAACGTCCAAATGGGTCATATCTGATGACCATGAAAAGATGACAAACTGCATTTTATATCATTTATTTTGACATATTGATAGAATTAGTGGATCGACAGGTATTAAACGTTTTACATCAGTAGATGCTTTTGGTCACCAGTGGATGTTTTGGGTTAAGAACACATCATGAACCTGACCAACACTTCTAAGGACAATTCTCAAGAAAAAAATCTAGGCAAAAACGTATAAGTGGCAAATGAAACCTATGCCTAAAAAAGTGAAGATAAAGGGAACTCACACTGATTATTATGGGCTTCAGCATTCCGTGAAGTAGGGGGTTAAAGTTAAGAAACGACACCGGGGACTGGTCCACCCATTTTGGTTCATTGGGTTTGAGCTTCAGACCAATCCATACCCTCGCCATGTCGGTCATACTTGGCAGCAGGCTGGTGATGAAGTCTACACATAAAAATAAGATTTTTTTTTTGTAATATAACTTTTTTTTTTATAAGAGAGGAACCATATTAGTCAACATCATAACATTAGTCTTAAGTAGACCTGAAACTCACCTTGCTCCACCTGGTCCGATATGCTGACCAGGGTTCCTCTCACAGACTGGCATTCTTCATTGGCAGTCCTGAATGGCATACGTGTTGTGCCCTTCATCAGTGTGTAGCACTGAAAACAGATGCCAGTCACTCAGAAAATGTGTGTGATATTCCATTAGTTCATCATCCACATGTATTAATTATTTCACATTTTTGTCAAAAATCCAACACGGCAACTGATATAAGAAATATTAGGGATTTAACATTAATGGTTTTTCAGTGGAGCACTTCTTTCAGTGCAATAGATCAACAACACACAACTCAAAACAAATCCTGGTGTGAAATAATAACTCTAGAAAGATGCCTGTTTCAGTTTGCACGAGTGAAAACAGCTTTTATTTATGATGAAGTGATGCTGCTTTTGAAATCAACTGTGTTCCTTAAAGGGGTCATATTCTGCTAAACTCACTTTTATCACTCTTTGGTAAATTTTTTTGTATTTATGGACCCTAATAGTTCCAAAAGTTTGAATTTGAACCCTCCAGGTGCTGCAAAGCTATTGTTATATTCATTTTGGTTAAAATCGAGTGGATTTCTACAACCTGTTTTAATTCCTGTTTAATTTGTTGCGTCTATAACTAGTTACGTCACGACATTTGCACATATAAGGTCAAGACTTCTGACGAACATTTCTCAGAGTACAGAGAAATGGGACAGAGCAGCACGGTCAACGACCTTAGAGGGGGTGGGGTGTGAAATGGCTCATTTGCATTTAAAGGGCCAGCGCTCAAAATGACCCTTCTGGTGTCATTACTCAGAAATAGTGTTGAAGATGGACCTGTGGAGTTGAATTAATGAAGAATTCAGACCCAAGCA
>JAPQRP010000019.1:30821115-30836946 GCA_037367295.1 Apogon hyalosoma | reverse complement strand
TTAATTTCCAGTTTTACGGCTGTATGGTTTTCATGCACTTGTCTCATGATACGGCGCAGACCGCAACGCCCTCGCATTTTTACTGCTCGTCACATATTTCAATGTGCCTTATCTTGTCTTAATTATTTGCACCAACTGCTTTCCATCCATTCCCACCTCCTCTATCCACGCCCAACGCCATTTATAATACTGTGCAATAGTCCTTGGTCAACATTAGGTTTGTTGGTTTGTTTAGTGAAGTTATAAAGACCACACACATGCATTTGTCAGTCTGTATTATCTATCTATATCTATATAATCTGGATATACTGGAAGTATGTACAGCAGTAAAAACAAAAATTTCAGGAGAAAAACAGCTTCTATAAGCCATATGACCTCTCTTTGCACTTAACTTGTCTTTAACTCTTTTGTTCAGACAATATGAGATTTACTGCATTAATTTTCTGATGTTTTAAAAGAGGTTTCATTCAACACATCAGATGTTTCTGTTTGTGCTGCTGCTTGACATGAAATCAGGGGTCACACTAAATAGTGACCTTTCTGCACCCATTTAGTTTAGTTTTTTGTGTGTCTTTTAAGGCTGTGCATATATTTCCAGTATTTTCAAGTTATATCTGAAAGAAAGAGATTGAGAAATAAATATGTATGATCATTCCAACCCTGCAAAAACAACAAAGCTAAAGGTAGCCTAAGACTTTTGCACAGTACAGTAGTATGGTTCCAGTTGGTCTGTTTGCAGTGTGTTAGCATAGTCTCAGTGTAACAGGGTAACACTCACAGGCTGACCATCACTCCATTGCCAGGAGCGATCTGCTGGGTTCCTTCTGTTCAGCCCAATCCAGAAATACCGATTATCACTGTAATAAAAACAGAGTGAGAAGAACATCATCATTCATGACACTTAGTTTTAATGAATTAATTTATGCTTGTTAGAATTTTAGAAAATGAGTCCAACGAGGCTACAGAATATACCGTGTGTGTACCTGATTGAATCTCTCAAGATGCTGTGCAGGGCCCTCATCTCTGCAAAATGTTGGAAGCTGGGCAGGGTGGCTCCCAGTGCTTGACAAAAACCCTCAGCTTCCTTCCAAGAGCGTTTCCTGCTCAACCTCTCCTCATGAAAAACCTGTAAAGATGATGCAGAGGTTTATTATGGAAACTACTATGAACAATATAGACAACTGACAAGACAGACCTTCAATAGGTAGCTTTACATGGATATTTTAGAATTATTGGAATGGAGGACTTGGGATTGTTAAAGTTAACTGACTTTGCTTCTCTACTATTAAATACTTACCAGTGCCTGTTAATATTTCCAACTTTTCTTTTTAACTTGAACTGCAGCTGCTATTTTCTACATTTTCACCAAATGTCTGCTAATCATATAAAAATCTTCATACCCACTAGTGACACAATCAAAGAAACACACACCTTGTAGCAATATCTGATGTTCTGTCTTGACACCCATCCATCTGGGCAGGGTACACTTGGGTCCGGCTCTGGTTCTGGTGATGGAGGTGGAGTAAGATCTTTCCTACAAATGGTGCCGGCCTTGAAAAAGGTACAGTTTTTCACCTCCCACTTGCCCAGGGGTTTTGCTGTGGACATTACAGCACAACCTCCATCCCGATCTGAAACAAATATGCAGACAAACACTATATGATTCCTGACAAATTAAACTAGAGATATCCAACACACTGACAAAATGTAGGGCCTTTGTAGACAATTTTGCAGTTTTTGGAGACAAGTGATTTAAAAAGCCATTTCACAGCATCTGCCAACATTATCAACACACACTTTTAAAATGACATCAACTGCAAAGCATCTTTTTTTTTTTCCCCACATGTTGGACTAATTTTACTCCAGGGTAAAATCAAATCATTTTTTTGGGGATGGGAATATTATTACTGGTACATTCTTCAACATAAGGGTCAACATACATTTAAATAGGTGAAGTGTAAAGTTATTAGTTTTATTATTGGATCCTATTAGGAATGTCCCTTTTTCCACAATTAGGTAGTTTAGAATAGTCTTGATACACTACAGATCGCTCTGGATAGTTACAGGCAAAATACATAACATTTTCCTATAAAACAACAGAGTGACTGAATCATAATCCTTTCAGTCGTCACTCCTGAACCTCTGTCAGTGTGTCGTGGTGGTTTTAAGTGCAGAGACCCAACCCTCTTCCTGCATCTTTTATTTTCCTTTCGTTTTGCTATGTTTGTGATGCTTCTGGGCGTCCCTTTTGGGCAATGAGTTTCTACTCCCAGCCAGCCGATAGAAATGTGCAGACAGTACAATATAAAAGTGAAATGACTCCTCTTCATTAAATATTAGTTTTGTCTGAGTGACAAAACTCTGGGAAAAGCACAGTTACAGAAAACTCCCACCCTGTTGCTTGTCATAAGGCTGGTTTCTATCCAAATGTATCACAGCTAGTAACCAAATCTAAGAGAGGTAGTGAGACTTCATGTCTCTGTCTGTGCTTTCAGGCAGCTGATAACTGTTGACCTCCAAACAAAACTGAAATGCTGTTCTGAATCATACAGAATTGTTTGTTCTGTTTCAGCTGGTTAAAGCCTTTTTCTGAAGTTTGAAACTGAAGTGTTCTGAAGTTTTTTTTTTGTTTTTTTTTTCAAAGGGACAATGCATATAAATAAAAACATTGCGTGCCAATACACAAGATTTTAGCCTAGGCTCATTTCCATCTTTAGTCCCAAGCATAAAACAACATAACACACACAAAAACAGCACAATCCAGTGTACTCTAACATTTCTTTCTGCAGCTTTCATGAAAGTTCAGTTACAGGACTCATTTTGCTCCCATGACCCATAGTTTATAATTAACCAAAAACAAGGCTCTAAGATATTCCATAAAGGCAAGTTTAAAGTCACTTGAAGCACTGAATGCTGAGTGAAGCACCAATTAAGCCATAAAACATAGTTGCTGTGTGTGTCTTTACCTGGTTGAAACCAGCCCCAGTTGGTGTATGTAACCACACCATCAGACCTGTTCTGGCTCATCCACTGGTACTCCCCTGTATTCTTAATGTCCTGAAGTCCAATCCAAAAATACTGAGCGTCTATGGAGATGTGCTCACTGAGCAGACGGTTAATGAAAGCCTGCTCAAACCTGAAACAAATAAGTACTCATTACTATAATACAATTACTCACACATAAAAGACACTTAAAGAACTGGCTCTCTGTCTACCTCTGGAAAGAATTACTTTTATACTTAAAGGTAAACTACACTTATTTCATAACGTGTGAGGACGATTTATACTATATCTTGAGAATAATGATTTATCACACCTAATGAATGAACCTGGAGAGAAACAGCTACACCCTCTGCATATCCATGCATCTATTTTACACGCATGGAATGTAACCTTTGAACCACCATGTTCATAAGTTTTCATTGTGTACTGTTGTTAAAGAAACAAAAATCAATAAACATATTGGTTAAAAAAAATAAAAGACACCTAAAACTAAGCTAAGTCAGCTATGTTTTCATATAGGCAAATATGAGTGGACAGTAAGACACAAGCTGAGTAAGACAACAATAAATCTGTTGATGAAATGTTGATGCATACTATGGATAATGTATGACAATAGTTTATTCTTTCAGAGTAAAGAAAGAAAATCAGTGCCATTTCAGGTCAACAATGGCATCATCTGCTTAACCAAGTCATACCTGTTTCTTATTGACATGTTACAATGATCTTTGAAGAACACTTGTTTGGTGTTCACTTGGTAACAGGAATTGCCGTGTCTCCTCCAACCCTACAGGATTCATAGCAGCAAGATTTCAGTTACTGTATGAGCACAGACCACAGACAACACAGCAAAACAACCCTAGTGTCATCTTAGTTCTCAATCTGACACACATCTGAACTTCTGTAATGTAACTGAAGAAAGAGCAGTCTAATCAGGAAATATGTCAATGTTCACTTTATACTGACACAGGTGTCAAACATACGGCCTGTGGGCCAAAACCAGCCTGCCAAAGGGTCCATTCCAGCCCATGGGATGATTTTGTGAAATGCAAAAATTACACTGAATATTTTAAAATCATATCAATGTTATTTTAGTTCAGGGGCCACATTCAGCCCAATTTGATCTCCATAGGGTCAGAACAGTAAAACACTATCATAATAATCTATAAATAATGTTAACTTCAAATTCTTGTCTGTTTTAGTGTAGAAAAAAGTAAACTTACATGAAAATGTTTACATTTAGAAACTATACTTTCACAAAAAATGTGAACATGAACAAATATGAACATGAAATGTCTTAAGGGAAGTGTCATTTTACAATATTCTGCCTGTTACTAAATGTTTTGTGTGTTTGTAGATCCACTGTGATGTGTAGGTTGTAATGCATATGTATAAATGAGAAGCTGAGGCATAATATTGTTAAAATTGCACTTGTGTTTCTGAGTTAATTTCAGTTTTTTCATGGTAGTTCATGTTATTCACATTTTTTAAAAGTATAGTTTGTAGATGTAAACATTTTCATCATGTAATTTTACTTTTTTCACTCTAAAACATAAAGAAAAGTTTGAAGTTGACATTATTTACGCCTATTATGTTATTATTTCACTAGTCCAGCCCACTTCAGATCATGAGTTTAAATAAGTTTGACACCCCTGTACTAACACATTTAATCTGTCCCAGTAACAGACACTTATGCAGCTCCAAACAGACGTGGGCCACTGTTGACCTCTAACTCACTGAAGCTGATGAAATGTCAACTAATTATGGCATCACAACATCCTTGAAAAAAGAAATACTTAAAAGAATACATTTTATGAGAAACTGCAGTTTTATGTTATGAGCATGCAAGTTAAACACAAGATGATCAAAAGAAGCTCCTTGACTAGATGTTGCTGGACCAGCGAATGGTTAGTGGGAGGGGGTGGAGATGGGGTATGGGTATCAGTGTTATTCTGTTATGTTCAACATGTTTTTTTGAGTTGGCTGTTAAAAGATTATAACAAAAAGTAGCTCCTTCAAAAACAAACAATCGTACAAAATAAGCAGAGGATAAAAAAAGTATCTATTCAATAAAGGCCTTTATGTGCACGCACTCATGACATGCTGTGCTCAAACTTCCAGATACCAAATGGAAAAATCTCCCAAAAAAGCTCCTAATTCTTACATCCTCATAGAGACATCCGGCGAGTGCTGCTGACTCCCTGACTTCTCCTTTCTTCTGACACATAAAAGGTAGGCTCTTGGAGCAGTTCCCAACCCTCCAACCGTGAGACTGTGGAAAACAAAAGCAGGTTTAATTTTTGTCTCCAAAACAAATAAACTGTTACAGAACATCACAAATCACACACAGCAAGAAAAAACCAATATATCACAATATCTGCATCCAGACACACCTCCCCTGAGTAGAAGACACAGCTGGTATCCACTTTGGGCTGGACTGGTTGGTTTGGTTCCCAGTAGGTGAAGGTGACGGGTGCTTCGTTGATCCACTTGAAGATGGTGGGAGAGGTGCCTGAGCCAATCAGACCGATCCACACATCCAAAAACTGGCCATCTATTTGGGAAATATTTACACATTAACAATTAAAATAACTAGTGTGACATTTACATGTATATTTTGAACTTCTCATGTTCATCTTGTTTAATACTGCAAAAGAAAACATCAAGTAGAGCATAAGTCAGTTTAGTCTCTGAATAAAACTGTGATGTTTCTTTACATTAATGCTGGAGTGCTTGAGAGTTTTCAATATGACTGTGCAAAATGAAAACCCTCAAATTTACCTTTCAGCCTATTTTAATTCAGGTGCTGGAGAGGACACAAGGCTTGATCTACCATTTGCTTGTGCTTCCAGAAAATCTACCAGGTGATAGATTTTCTTTTATCACAGACACTTTCAGACAGGTAGAGCAGATAAATACAAGAGTGTAAATACTGATGGCTAATCAAATACAACCTGTTTAGTCCCTCTGACTTGTGATTTAATGCACACCTTGACAAAGAAGCTTAGAAGTGGCTTACTTGTGCAGTTAAGATTTCAGCAGAAATTTGTTTATGTGTATATTAACATAATTTAAGAAGAATTACCTTCATGAAAATTATTACTGATCATCTCCTTGCTGTCGATGGAGTGGAAGCTGGCCAGAAAGCCTCCTCCTCCCTCTGTGCTGTTACAGTGCATCAGGGCATCCATAAAGTTCAGCGATTTATCCTTCACCATTTTGTAACACCACCCATTCCACGGGACCCAACCCGCTTCACACAATGTTTCCTTATAAACCAAAGACTCTACAGAGAGGAGCACAACAGAGAGTGACAAACAAGGGAAATTTAGTCAGCATTGATGATATAGATTATAATCATACATTTATAACAAAGCTTTAAAATTTTTATAGGAGCAATAATCATAAAATAGATGAAGCACATATATACTATATTCTTGAATATCACTGAACTATTTGTATTTTAAAATTTAACTAAAACACTTGAAAGAAACACAATTCAATTTGAAAGACATTATCATATAACATTTTACACACAGCATCATTTCTTTTTTTTTTTTTGGAGAATCAACAGTGGTGAGACTTGCATTGTCCTAATGAATCCAGTCACTTCAAGTCACAGTCAGCTAAGCTGTAATAATTTCAGATAATGTACTTATTGCTTTGCATTATTCTAATTAGTGACAGACAGCTCTGAACAACATGCTTGCCAGAAAGCTAACTGGCTACAAGGCCAAGATAAATAGAAACACGGTGTGTTGTGCCCTAAATTATTCATGACAGACTAACATGATGCGTTACATTCTTATTTGTCCAAAAGCTGATGTGGGAGGAATACCGGACACAATTATTTTTGGTGCAAATTGTCCACAGATATACATCTCTAATGACACAACCACATTTTATAATTTATGGCAAATTATTTTACAGATCTTGTGATTATGACTTGTGGACGCCCTAGTTTCCCTGTTCACCACTTTGAGTACCACCGGTGGACAGTATCTGACAAAAACCCTTTAGCAGGGAAGAAAGTAGAAAACCTCTGGAAAAGGAGCAAAGATACACAAGTAGAAGGGAGTGTCCTTTGTCCTTTTGACAGTAGGCCAAACTTTGGTCATACGGGATTAACAATCAGGATTTACAGGCTACTAGCAGAGCTTTGAGATCCGTAGCATTGTTTCTGAGAGAAGCGTGAGTAAAAAGTATGCACAGACAGGAAAGACAAGAGCTAGCTTACCTTCTGATGTAGTGAGAGAGGCATTGACAGTCTTCTTGCAGATGTATGGCAGTTTTTTGTTGCATGACTCTGATTCATAGTTCTGATTCACATTAAGGACTCCACAGTCTGACTCAGTAATTATGGAGGTGGATGGCATTTCTGTCAAACACATTACCACATGCAAAAATAAAAAAAATTATCACATTTTGACTGCTAAAGCAATGCAGATATGTGGCATTTATCAGCAATGATCATTCCAGTTATCAAGATGTGAAACAGCCAGATTTTTCTTTCTGTAGCAGTCCAGTGGTATAGCGCTGCCAGCGAATTTGATGTAAATTATAGCAACCACAAAGAGGTCATATCAGGGGAAGGTCAGAGGGCCACACTATCACTAATGTTCACCCTGCAACATAAGACCACCTACCCTCCAAGACAGCAGCAGAATACTTTACTACAGGCTTAGATACAGGCTTCAGAAAGCATTCAATTCAGTGCTGTTAATGGGTTATTCAGCAACACTAACAATTCCAGTGCCACATTGTGTCCAAAAACCAGGCACAATGAGCTTCTTCACAACACTGGCCTCATTGTTTTCTTGACTGACACCATGTTTCAGTTTATAGAAACAGCTGATCAAAGATGATTCAAAATGCTCGGTTGCACCACTGAGCAGGTACGCTTAGAAAACAGAAGACACAAATAGGAAGAGTGCAAAACCGCCTGCAAACTGAGTTGCATGAAAATAGTCCCAGTTCATCACAATGTAGGTCATTAATCCAGCATTTAGACATCTAAATTTTTCAACAACATTAAACCCTTTAAGATCATTATGGGTTTGATGTGTCTTGCAAAACATGCATTTAAAGACACCATTAAACATTAACGAACAGTATTAACTAAAAGTTTAAAAAGCAAGATATAGGGAAGCAGACATAAAAAAGCTAACAACAAACATCACCTTCTTCCCAGCGGAGAAAGAAGAAAGGGGAGCCGTCTGACCACTGCCAGCCCTGAGAAGTGTCTAACTGATGAAGGCCGATCCACATCCTCTCAGGCATTCTGCTAAGCCCATCCAAAACTGCAAAACAGCACATCAAAGCATGTATAAGAATATTACATAACACGTCGATGACAAACGCATGGATACTACAAAATGGGTGAGAGAAAGAGAATGACAATGACTATGCTTGTGTGTGTATTAGCGTAGCGAAACTTAGGCCATTTCAAAACGCCTGAAATAGTGTCCGTTTTAAATGTAACTGTTCTACTACTTCAGGAAGGACAGTCATGCTCATAAAGGGAACTGCAGCTGCTGTTGCCACACTTGTCATCCTTGATGTGGTTTTCAGCTTCCCAAAAGCATCAAGTGCAAAGAAAGCATCATACTGTTAAAGAAGCAGTGAAAGAGCTGTGTTGTTCTCTAACTGCTAGTACTGCTGACCTAAGAAAACATCATGTGTCACTGAACATGGGCCAGTGACACATCATGACATAATAACAAGGTAGATACTAATCAATCAGATTACTGTTGTCATGTTTTAGAATATGCCATTATTTATCACTCAAAAAACTCAGCACACTTCACAGAAAATAATTAAACAATAAGCAGAGGAAGAACAAGCAGCAAAAACACATGGGTCCACCCCACCCCCCCAACATCTACACTTGCAGCATTACTAAAAACTGAAGGGGGACTGTTTAATGAATTTCTGCTAATTACCTGTATAACTACATACAGAGGATTTGGAAAGCAAATTGGGATAAACTTATTCTGTTAATGAAGTCATTTGTTAACTCATTTAAACAGATGGTTTGTGTCAGTTGAGCTTTCACATAAAAAAAAAAAAAAAACAATTGGAAAGTTATGAAAAAGCTAAATTCATGAACACCCACACAATCAGGAAGGTGAACACATACAAGAAGCTGTAAAAAGAGCTTTTTTTTCTTTTTTAGAAAACATATTGTCCTTCAATTAAATGAGACTGGCAGATATGTCAATTTGGCCTATAATGAAAATGGGGAATGAAAATACTTCTAAAGATCAATGATTAAATATAAAAGCTAAAAAAATATTAAGGATAACAACTACGTTGGTTGCGCAATTTGAAATGTTATTCAGACTAATAGAAATAATGAATGGCTTTTATTTTTAAACCATGTTTGGACGAGAATAAAATAACTGCTTCTCTTTCTGTTCTTTTTCCTCAAAATAAACTGTTACAAAAGCAGAGAAGGCAGAGGTCGCATCCAAATTAAATGTGTTTTTTTCTGCCGTTCACATCCAGAATAAATATATTTTCTGGAGTTGTACAACACTCTCTGAGCTTACAGAGACAACGGCCCTTTATTAGCTCTTATTTTACTTTTAAAAACAATAAAAGGCCTAAGCAGTGTTTCTATAACTCTGCCAACATGTTTTAAATACAGTTTGTACTATTTACAAGCTATTAATTTGTACATTAGTTACATATTGAAGGATCTTGGAAGTGAAGACCATGAAGGATAAGATGTCATGGGTGATTCAAGTAAACTATTCCATCTTACAGGTTTCGGAGTGAAGATCCTCTGGCCCTGACACACTGAGCAGATCCGCTCCCTGGCTACGACATGAGTCCAAAGCTTCTTGCCAGGTCACTGCGGCAAAAGGAACAAACTCATAGCAGGTTTTCCCTTCCGGCCCCTCAAACAGAGTCTGGCAACCCTCTTCTGCAAAGTCAAAACAGAAGTGTCAGTTTCAATGTGTGTGTGCTTATGCATGCATTTTCTTTTATTAATATGAGTGTTTTTATCAACCAAAACTACATAAAGGAAAAAAAAGCTACAAACCAAATAAAAAACAACTGGATACAAAAGTAGTTTCTCACACAGTAAAGCCAACATTTTCAAAGGGAGTACTCATTGTTTCCCACACTTAATTTCTTGAAAAGTAAAAATAGTACATGCCATGTTTTAGACAGTCTCCATTCTTTCTGTCATTGTCATAGTCAGGGGTGGTGGAACACCAGGACAGTCCAGGCTTTTCTACATGTGGGAGGCATCCATGATACCAGGTGTTGTTGTATTTGAAGGGGAAATCACAGGGAGCGCCAGCAGAATTTCCATTGGTTGTGTGAATGACTACATAGAGACATGAAAGGACACGTAAGGAGAAAACACAAACACTTGTTAAAAACCTTTGGCATTCATATCACTTCAACAAATGAAAAATATGCCCCATCTGTGATTTATTAAAAGATACATTTCATGTCTTGCTTCAAATTCTTCTCATTCTCTGTACAAAAGCACACGAGAGGCAGATAATGTCAACAATAATAAGATAACAAGAGCAACTGAAAGTAGAGTAAACACCTGCTGCACAACCTGTTGAAATTCTGTTTTGGTTCATGAAACCATAAATACATAAGTCAGAAAAAAAACAGCTCACTTGCATTTGGATTAGTGTTGCCTTTTTGCACCAATACAGATGATGGAAGTACCATAGTACACATTTCCAGATAAGAACCTCAAACTAAACATGCATCATTTCCTTTATCTTGGTAAATGCAAGGGTTTATTATTATGTCTATATGGGGTCTATATGTCCATTATGTATAGTTACATATACAGTATATGTTTTGTTATGACAAACCACTCCCACTCTGTACATGCATCTAGATACATGTGCCTATAGATTAAATGTGTTTTATTCCAGTTTCATTTAAGTGTTTTTCCAAAACAGTTATTTACATGTAAATTAGATTTTATACCACAAAAAGTCCTATTGAAATTAAACAATCTGGAATAGAAAAATCAATAGAGTAAATTCTAACTTTTTCTACCTTTACCATTTATTGTTGGTTGAAAAAACATGCAGTTTTAGTACATTAAAGTAGCCTATTTCACTGTTTTTTGTTTTTTAAATTGCCCCATTAGCATATTTGTGAACTCATTTCAGAATCACATAGTCTGCAATCTAAGATGTAGTTTGAAATGTCACACAAAACATCATGAAATTCTTTAAACTGACATTTAGTGTAGAGTGTAGGTGTCTCCTTCAAGGTGCACAGACATTTATGCTGGACTGTACTGCACGTAATAAAGCAGCATGTGAAACCAAGTAAAAGCCACAACAGGAAGCATATCAAGGAATTCCCCAAACATTCAGAAAGAACGTTGTAAAATGCTTGAGACCTAAGTGTTTATGGGAGTTATAGTCATAATGAATTTGGCACACCCTGTTTATTCCTGCTATACACATTCAACAGTTGATTGGAATGAGGATAAACCACCAGTTAGGTTCTAGTTAAAAAAAAAAAAAAAGTTAGAAAACCAGTTTGTTCATATGACATAGTAACCTGTTGAGAAGACACCTAAATGCAGCTTGCAGTTTGGGATGTAAGATAATGCAAAGTTGGTATGACTTCACAATAAACCAAGGAAGTGGATTCTGTGGCAGATTTTAAAATGCATTTAATCTGGTTTTTATTCCTTCACTTTGTGTCTAAAGTACTTTTCAGAGTGCTGATGCCTTCATATTATCTCTCAGATAACAGAAGAGAAACCACACTTACCACGGTATGGCCTCTGGCAAATGTTATCCTGGGATCCTCCTCGAACCCAGGCGTCCTCAGAATCTCGCTTGACAGTAACTTTGCCATTGCTGACCACCAGACCCATTTGATAGACCGTGTAAACTGCTTCATTCAAACAATGCCACGACAGCAGCACGTTAGACCCACAGTCAACTAGGGACAACGTCTTAGTGCGCAGATTCAACGCCAGGCATTGGGTTGTGGCCACATGAAAGAGCCGGTGACCCGAACCCCACTTCCACAGCTGGGACTTGCTGTTTAAGTTGCAGGTGGAGAGAATCAAGTCAGCCGAATCTCCTGTATCGAGGCATTTTTTTGAGTCCGAATGTTGGATGGTGAAAGCATCCTCGTCTGTGATGATGGGACAGAGAAAGGAATCATGAGTTTAACAACAAATTGCCAAACTCTGGGCTGACCAAAATTTTGGTGTCAGATAACTTGGGTTTCTTTGTTCAAATGATCTCTTCAGGATAAATTAAAAAAATATATAAAAAAAAAACAGTCTACTGTAGTGGCTAGGTACACATCAAATTCCAGTTATTCTTGAAAATAACAGGCCCCATCTGTTGACCAGTATCATTTCCATTTTGGAGGGGAATTTAGGGACTTTACAAATATGAGAACAGTTTTCCTTCCCGAATGTAAACCCAGTATTTGTTGGCTATTTTACCAGACTAACCCATTTCAATAAACTTGCTTTACATATATCTTTGTGTATTTATTCCTGGTTGGTTAGAGAGCACCATGTGGACTGAGACGTTAAAGCCATGCACATGTTTACTTAATATAGGACTCCAGTAAAACGAATAAATATCTATATGTCTATATGTGGGTGAGTGGTGTCACTTTTTTCTTGGGTTGGGGGTTTTTGAGGTCCTGACTTTGGTTTTGGGCACCAGTTACAGACAGATGACACATTTGTGATTAATTATATATCGAAAGTAAAAGTGGAATGTGTGCAGTTCAATACGCAGATATTCTTAAACTTAGCAATATCACATTAAAGCTTACCGTTTACATTTGGGCCGTTTATTCTTTATTTTCATATTTCATGTCATGGGCAGTAAACAGTAGCTATTCTCCATAATTTCAGGTGTACATACTTTAACCCATTAGAGCTACTTGGGGAGGGAGGAATGAGTGTGCAATTTGTATGACCTGTCATATTTTGTTGTAGTATTAAACACACAACAGGGGATGTGAATACAGTTCACATTAACAATACACAGATGGAATACTTTTAAAATGTGTGCTCCTATCTGCCTCGCCTTGTTGTCAATTTAGCGGGTTTATGGCTATTGTCCTGATTCATGTTGCGTCTATGTGGACTAACGCTAAGTTATTAAGCAACAGAGCCGAAACCCAAGTCCAAAACGACTCAGTCATTGTCTAAATTAGATTATGTGACAAAATATTTAAAGAGCTTTCACAAGAAGCAGTTATACTTACCAAAACTTGTAGCTGCCGTTGAGCAAGTTCCCAAAAATACTGTTGTCTCCCACACAATCAACAAACAAAGGCAAAGTGTCGCTTTGGACATTTTCAGCATGGTCACGACAGAGTCCCTTGTCCGGATTCATACAGAAAGTGCCTTTCCGGGATATTGAGCTGTAAATATAGGTCGATCGATTACTGATCCCCAAAGTGAAAGTGATCAGATAGCAAACCTATCCTAGTACACCCAGCTGTCAACTGTGTTATCCAGCGTCCCGCTCCGTCAGCGCCGTCAATCAACGCCGCTAGCTAAAGAGAAAGGAAACTACTTCCGGTTTAACGTTCGAAATAAAGCTAATAAACTGGACATGAACGTTTTTTTATTCACTTAATTATATAATAACCGTAAAACTGTGAAACAGTGCCCCGGTGTGATTTCAAGTACGTAAGCTGGGCTTAACAACTATCACGATTTGAATGTAGCTAGCTAGCATTAGTTAGCTAGCTTCGGCTAAGTCCTGTAACTCAACTGTTGAATTAATGTCATTTTATTTACACTATTGACTTTTATTTGTGTATTTCAGTTGAGATTCTCAGTTATAAATGTCATAATAGTGAATTTTGCCCCTCTCTTTCATCTAACTCCACACAGCATTAATACAAACAGCTCAACACGGCCTATTTCACTGCTGTTTTCACATGGCCTTTACTTTGAAAGCAGTTTAAAGGTAGTCCGTCTGCGCTGCATCTTCCGACGCTTTCCGTGGAACTGTACCTTCTTTCCACATTCTGATAGCCATATTTTCTCCAGTCACTGCCACCTCACGCCCACTCGGTTATTTCCGCAGACCTAAACACACGCAATGCGTTTTAGCAGTAGCGCATTTCATCCAAAAACTGAAGTGAAAGTCAGTAATAGAACACACATTTGTTTTTAACCGCTGCAGATGATGTGAATTATTAATGACCTCACATTATCATAACAGATGATTATAGATACTGTCACCTGTCTGAAGATCTGTCAGTATCTGTAGTTTGCTGTCTCATTTTTCCTTTGGTTAGGTTCTGTAAAAGCCTATATTTAGATCACATTGTCTTGAGGTGTGTATTTCTGAAATCAATCTCTGCATTTTTCATTAATATGTGACCTTCTCAGCCATGGAAAGATTTTAATATAAGAACAAAACATATTGACTGACTTTTCCTGCTCACAAAATCAATTCTTGCAATATTATACAATGAAAGTATTAAATTTTACTCCACAAATCATTGTTTTCCTGGCATTTTTTGTGATTATTATGATCGTGTGTTTTAAATAACAGAGAACATGTCATTCTCATGCTGAAATGAACCTTTCCAATCATTAAAATGAAGCTGTGAAATGATTCAATAGTGAAACAACAAGATACAACATACAGCAGGCCCTCTACAGCAACTCAGTAAGAACAGCGGTTTGTTAGGCCTACCTTCAATTTATTAAACCATGAAAAATTGTGCAAAATACATCTTATAATTTGTTTTGCATCAGCAGAAGTAACTGAAAAAGACAAAAATAAAAGCCCCATGTGTAAATTGTGCTTTACATAGTTCCATAAAATGTTTTTAAAAATCTCTGATAATGTTCAGTACACAATAGAGAAAAAAAAAAAAGTAATACTGACAAAACTGAGATATGCTACAAAAATAACAGAATCCTTAAAATTACAATCACCGTTAAAAACTCAAATATGGTAGCCTCTCATTAATGGAAGAGAAAACCTTTAACCTTCAACTTAATACTGTTTTCCAGGTTCGATTGTCTACATCCAAACACTGTAGAAGTATACCAGGTTGTGTTAAGTACCTTAAGTTTAAAGCATTCTAACATCCCTTCTTTAATACTGTTTTTACAAGAAATTTAATATATTGACCATTTCTTTAATCTTCTTAATATTAAAATGAGTCACCACATTAATGTGAACATCTGAATGAATGACAGGAAGCAACAGAAATCCTTCAAACATATTATTAAAAAAAAACATTTGCTGTCATTCTCACCACTGTCCTGAGGAGTCAGCATCACAGCTTTACAGTGTCTTAGGCATTCATACCTGATGGTGAAATAGTGAGAAACAGAAAGAGAAGAGGAGAACAACAAGGCAGTCCTAAAAAGAAGCAGTCATTGTTTGCTATTCTCCTGAGTGAGCTTCTAAGTCTGTGATCAGCACATTTCCATCCGACTCTGTCGCCTGTGAACTGGTTTGTCTGTAGTAAGCGCTGCCAATTGCAGGGATTCCCCGAAAACGTGCAGCATTCCTCCGGTATGCAAACCACATCGCTCCTGCCAGCAGGGCAAAGATCACTACAGCCACCAGCACTGCAGCGGGGATGATACCATGATGCAAACCTAAAACACACAACATCACAGCTTTTTGTAGTAATATAATTGTGCTCATAAGTTTACATACCCTGACTGAATGCACATGTGCTTGAATGTTCCAACATGACAATGACCCAAAACACAAGGTCAAGTTGACCTGTCATTGGAACAGCAGAAAAAAGTGAAGGTGAAGGAGTGTCCATCTCAGTCTGCTGACCTCAATATCATTGAGCCACTTTGGGGAG
>JAPQRP010000019.1:30801067-30816885 GCA_037367295.1 Apogon hyalosoma | reverse complement strand
TCTGGGAATAGCTTTAGTTACAGTTACAAAATGACATGAGCAGCTGATGTTTGGTCAGTGCCATAGATATTTACCATACGGTTTATAGTAGAATAGTATATTGTCCAAAGATTTCAATGCATGTCAGTGAGAGTTTTTAAGTATGACCACTTGAAGCCAAGACCTGTTTGCAACTGTACCTTAGCATTAAAAGGATAGTACCTCTAAATGTGATTTGCCATTTTTGCTTTTTCTGATCTTATTTACACTCCACAATTCTTTTCCACACATGATTCATTCCAAATATTCCCTTAGTTTAATTTTTCTTTGTTGATGTAATACTTTGGCTCTTTAATCAGAAGGAAACAGGATATTTGTGGAACACACAAAGCTCAAATACAGGATTGCATTATGCTGAAAGGGATTATTTAAAATAATAAAGTTTGTAGATATAGTTTCCCTCATTCAACTTACTTGAGACAGCTTTGCAGATAAAGCCTAACCGCTCAGTGCATCTTGAAAGGTACCAGACTCCGTCAACCACCCTGGTAGACACACAGGTATCTGCAGTCAGCATCCTGGTGTCAGGGGCTTTGTTGGGCCAGTTGGTGTAGTCCATTGGTGAACCATCCACCCAGCTCATAGAATCAGCTAAAAAAAAACAAAGGATGCTGTCTTATGACATCAAATTACAGTGAAGAGCTATCATCAGCAGAGTGATATGGGAATGTAAAGGACTCTTACTGTCAATGTTGTAGTACATCCCTAACCACACAGTCTGATGAAGGAATCCCAAAGACCAGAGCTGCTCCAGAACAAAACGGTTCTCTGTCTCATTTTCAATGGTTACAACATCGGAGGTGTTAACTGAAAAGTGACAAATGCACAATAGAGTCAAATCAGCTATTTAGGGTTAATGGACTCAACAAGGATTTTTTTTTTGCTTTTTCAATTTTGCTATTTGACCTGTAGGGGGAGTATTAATACAGCGCTGATTCTAAGGACAGCGCAGACTGTTTATTCTTTTTTCCTTTTTCTTATTTCCAATTATTCTGACACTCTTACAGAAACTGCACACAAATGGCATATATACTGATTACAGATGTGAAGAATAACCACAGTTATTACACAAAGTCACAGTTTATGAATGCCTACCTTTCTGTCTGCAGTGCTCTCGTGCTTCATCCAGTGTGAGCCTCTGCACCACTGGCTCAAAGTTATAACAGCCATTTCCAAATTTCACCCACGTTGAGGGACACACCACCTCATTTGTGCTAAATGCTTTATTCACTGCGAGAAAGAGCAGAAATTGGTGTGTTTTCACACACTGTGAATAAAGGAATCATTTTTACAGTGCAAAGTCAAATGTTCAGATTTTCATGTTTCATTGAAATAGCACTGACTTGGTGGGGGAACATGACACAGGGCTCCTGGAAGTGTAGATTCACAGTCAGCTCTCCGCCAGCCTCCGCTCACATCCATGTAAACACAATCACCTGTCACAAAGTCGTCATCATTATCGGCTCCGTCCCAGTGTGTGTAGACTGTGTCACTGCCATCCGACCACTGATAGTTGATACCACTCTGTGGGAAAACACAGACATCACCGAGTCATGCAACACACCTTCAGTGAGTTTTAGAAGCAGTGGATGTCAGTCAGTACAGGTCTGAACAAGAAGAGGTAATAAATGTAAATAAAACCACTAAAAATATGTTGGTGAAGAGTTTTTCAAATGTGTGCCAGAATGTTTTGAGCAATACCCCATTTACTGAAAGAGTTACTATACTATACGATACGATACGATACTATATTACGCTATACTGTACTACTATACTATACTACACTACGCTATACTATACTAAAATATAATATAATATAATATAATATCATATACAGATTTTGGTTAAAAGAACATGTTTAAAGATAGAAGTTGCACAGGATCAGACAAAATGAAAACAGAGAGGCAAAGAAAAAATGTGTGGCCTCACTTCCTGTGTTCATTTCACTCCATGACTAAGACATTCCTCACGGGTTCAATTACTTGGATCCAAATGTTAAGGTTGCTGTGACAGCTCATGCTAGTGGACCTCTACTTGAGCAAGAGACGCTTGTGAGAGAATTGCAACTAGCAATCAGTGGGTATCTTGAACAAATTACTGTATATACTTATTTCAGGGAATGTCTGAGTGAGATATTTCCCCTCTTGCAGACATAATTTTAACTCCAAATGTAGGTTTTTCAAATTGCACTGCAGCAAACATCCATATTTTTCACATACCATTAAAAGGGTAAATTCCGATTTTCTGAAGTGGGACTGTAAGTGGTATTTACCCATCATCACTTTACTACATGCCTGCTATCTACCATCTACTGCAGTATGAAATATACTGCATCCTTGTAAAAAAGTCCCACTTCACAGCAAGGTCATGTGGGAAAATTTTCTAAATATAGGTGAACATACACTTCAACTGATCCTGTCCACAGCAGTGCATTTCTTAGCTTACATGTTGTTACTCATGTCTTCATTTCTAAACTGGGGGCTTCCCAATCATCTCATACAACCACACTAACCTCTTACAGAAGTGTAAAACATGTTTGTAGAAGGAATTACACATACATCTTGACTGTATAGTCCAATCCAGTGTGGAACGGCCAATCTGTTGACAAGGACAGTAAGGAAAGCCTGGTGGTAGGCATCTGTAATGCTCACTAGGTCAGCATGATTCTCTATGCACATTTGCATCGCGTCGTACCAGCTCATGTTGCCAGACACAACCTTGTAGTTGCGGCTCTTGTATTCAATATTATCAGTGGGAGGCTGGTGATAGGAATGGGTGGGGGGTTTGGATATATCTGTGATGGAAAAAAGACAAAAGGGAAAGAAAGAATGTATCAAAGAAAAAGACTAGCAAGTGAGAGTAGCATGAATACGTCTGTTGATTTTCCACAATAATTGGTAATATGTAGCTGTGGCTACTTATGTAGTTTACCACCACCAGAGTGTGAATGTGTGAGTGAATAAATAATGGATCCACTGTACGCACTTTGAGTATGTGTTAATAGAAAAGCACTACATAAATCTAATCCTTTTTTTTTTTCTATTTTTCACAGTAGCGCATTTTGATTTGCAGCAAAATATCTGAGTGTGTAACAGTTTAATATCTTAGTTTGTCTTTTTTACTTTATGAAAACTAGACACAGAAACAATACAGAAAAGTGATGAAAGTCAATTCAGTGAGTTTAAAAATGTAACAGCAGTCATCTGACGAAGTCCTACCTTGAGGTTTTTGACAAACAAAGCCATACCCAGTCTCACTGCACTTTTCGTCATACCACTTCCCAGTCAAGTGGAAATTATGGTTGTTGGACAGAACAGTACACAACGGCTCCTCAACACTGAGCCATTCATCCTCCTATGAATTCAGAAGGAACATATGAATTAAAAAGTGCATCTTTAATTTGGGTGATTCATGTTTACTTGAGGCACTTTCTGTTCAGTGGACTTTAAATAAAATGCAGTACAAATGTATATGTTTAATGATCACTGCACTGAAATACTGCTGTTAGTTTTATCTGATTTGCTCATGTATTTTACATCTGAGTTCTTTTTGGTGTCAAATGTGTTAGATTTCCACAATAAAAAAGGCTAATTTTTGTTTACTGTGGGGGTTTTTTTTCTATAAAGGCACTACCTTGTGTACAATCCATACATGAACACTGACATAAACAAGGAAAAACCTGCAATTAATCTGGAATGATTGACTTATAATAAGATGTTCATGACAATGGATAAAAGTTTATATTCATTTTGTTTTACCTCTGTTGTTGGAGAAATCTACATCAAATATAAATCATAGTATTTTAAAGGTTTTCAACAAAGTCAATGAAGAGTGATGTAATTTTCTACATACTGTTTGTACTAATTATTGTTGTGGTTCACACTAAAACACACCCTAACTCTAACCGTCAGATTATTTCACACATAACAGCACAGACATACGATAAGAATAAAACTTGATACATTTCTATCTGTTGACAGATCTCAGTCCCTGTGCTACAACATATGATATAAAAGTCCTCTGGATAAGGCCGCTGGTCTGTTCAAAGTCAGTAAGGGTGAAGATCTAATCACACAATCTAATATTATGAAAATGTGCCGTACATGACCTTATTTTGTTCATGTAACTGAGAATACGGTGCAAATATGAAGAACATACAGTATCTATGCACACAGTTTAATCATATTTGGGCCAGAGACAAGAAGTACTGGGTTAGATGTAGTTGCTAAAACACTGACAGTATTAAAGTGCACTTCTGGATTGGACAGGTCAATCACTATGTCTAAGTTTCACAATATCATTCCAACAAATATCTTATGCGAGAACATGACATAGAGACATACAGAGTCGCCAGTGTCATGTGTTGTTCAGAAATCTTCTATCAGCAGGATCTTACAGTGACATAGCTTTTTGGTTCAATTGGGGACCAGTTGGTGTAGGTAACTGCTCTCCCATTGGTCCATTTCATGGTGTCCTCATCCCGCAGACCGATCCATACGCCTACAGAGCTGCCTTGAAGGAGCATCGTGATGTAGGCTGCAGCAATGACAACATGACAACAGGAAAATAAACAGACGTACAGAAATACGTAAGTGTTTTCTTCTTAAAGGTGACAGAACAACCAGAAATGACAAAGTGATGCTGATATGCTGATTGTACATAAATTAGCCATTCACTGGATGTTTGTACAGCTTGATATGTATGGTGGCTCCACCTTGTTCAATTTCATCTTCTATTGCGACCAGTGACCCCTCGAAGGAGGCGCAGATGGACTGGGCATCCTTCCAACTTTTTCCCTCCTTTGGAATGTCAGGGAGGTGAAGCAGGAGACACTGTCAACACACACAGGACAGTTCAGCTGCGATGACTTTTTCCCCAATGAAAAACAGCTTTTCCATATTGTTTTTCTCATGGCCTAAAATCATTTATGTATAAACTTTTTAAGTAAGTCAACATTTGAAGTTCACCACTGAACAAGTGGAGCTGCTGAATTTTAATAAGAACGGCAGATTTGACTTTACTGACTTTACTGAGGTCATTCAGCTTGGACATTGACAGTGGGGGGTTATCCTGGAGTGGACGACACAACTCACTCATGAATTGTACATGAAAACATAAACATCCTGCTTCAACCCTGGAGACAACAGGGAACTGAGAAAAGATTCTTGTGGGAGGCAGTGAGCAAATTAACTACTTTTTTGCAGCCTGTGCAAACGACAAAATAAATGAACAGTTGTTGAAAACAATAAGAGCTATGTGTGCAGTTACCAGTTAGTTTAGCTTAGCAAAAAGACAGGGAAACGGGGGTCAGTTCACCAGACTCCATCTGAAACACCTGCATCTTGTTTGTTTAAAACCACAAAAACCTCTTAGTTCTTTTTTTTACATATCAATGATTCTAATTATAACTGTGATTTTGCAAAAATTAAAACTGCACCAGTTCTGGTCATGCTTATGACATTAATTGTGCTTTGTGTATTACTTATAAGTAAGAGAAGTGCAAATTTAGTGAAAAAACTGCCATAAATGCACCACACTGGACCTTTTTGTTACATGAATTATGTCCCCAGGCAAATCCTGTAGGGAGCAGCCATTGCCAGATGTAAGTTACATACCATTGTTAATTGCGGGTGATGAATGCGAGTAAAAAAGCAGCAGTCAGTGAGCGAGATTGAGTGGAAAACACGTTTTCGCGCTTGTTGTTTGTGTAGCAATAAACTTAGCATTCCGCCATTGCCCTGGAGACGTGACCCAGCACTGGCCGAGAATGTGTTATCTTAGACTGCTGTCTGCTGCATGGGGTCTGTGACCAGTCCGTCGCAGCTCAGGTAATCGGATAATATAATTTCATCACTACTGGTGCTGGAACAGCCCGTGAAGGAGGCAATATGTCTCTGACCATGCCCGACTGATGGAGAAGTGACTTAGTACTTGCATGTACTTGACAACGGGCTATAACATAAATCAGCGGATGGAACCGCTAGAATTATAGGTGATTTTTTTGAAAAAGCTAGCAATACAAATTCACTACAGGTACCCTTTAATATAAGCTGATGAAGTCATAAATTCAAGAAATGAACCTCAAAATAAACCATCACAAAATGTAGGTGATGTTATATGATTATGTGATGATATAAGTGAGGTACAAATGACAATGCATGATCAAGTGTGTGAACCTTGTGTCCAAAGTACAGCCATTTCTCTGGGCATCCTCCGATGTAGTGTGGCTCCCTGGGAGTTTCCACCACAGACACAGTCTTTCTCTTGCACACGTAGCCATGGAGATCACTGCATTTATTTGTTGACCACTTCCCTGCAGCACAGGAAAACTTCACTAGCATGTCCAATAACATCACTGCCTCTGTGTGTGACTGTGCATGTGTTTACCTGATGCAGAGGACATGGTAACACACAACCCACTTTTCCATGAGCCAACATTGGTGACTCCCTCTGCCCAGTTCTGAAACTCTATCTCCGTCCCATCATTCCACCTAAAAATGAACAGTGTACACAGATATTTTAAGTCAACATGTTACACCCCCTACTGTTGTTAATACATAGTTTTCTATCCAGCGTTTTTGCATTGGTTCTTGCTGCTTGTAAGTCAAGACATTTAGACTGGGTTCCACCAACAAAGACTAAAGTTTAAGACCTGATTCAATTACAGTTTAAATAACATTAAAAATAAAAAAGAATACATTTAAACTGGTTAAAATTAATTCTGTTGCAGTAAAACTTAACACCTCAATTTCATTCAGCATAAACATTAACTATACACTGAAGAAAGCTTACATTTTAAAACAGCTAAAATGATCTAAATAATCTTTTTTTTTATCTTTTATTTAATCAGGAAGGTCCCTTTGACATACAATGTCTATTCTCCAGGAGACTTGAGGACAATGGCAGCAACAAAAGGTTTCACATAAACAAATGAAGGATGCAAAAGAGCAGTAAACAAAAGAAAAATTAACCTATTTATTCAACCATGACACTCCCAGCTGTGTACAAATGATTATTATTTATTAACTTAGCTTCATTTGATTAGAAATTCACTGTTAATGTTTTTAATTGTGCCACCAAGCTATAGTTATCTGGACAAACTCTGATTAGAACTAATCTTGGATTTAATTAATCATATTGCTGTTATCCTATCTACAGCACTAGCGACTGTGATTATCTTAGTTTCTTTCATTAATAAGTGGTAAACATGCACATACATTTCTCAGTCTCTGTATTAAGATACAAGTAATACAACTAGTGTCTTACACCGGGTTTCATTCAACATATGTCAAATGTTTCTTATTGTTTAGGCTATTAATTATTCAATAAATTACATTAAATACTGACTGTTTTCATGTAGAGGCTGTGTAGTTGATATTTTTGTAAGTTTTTAATGCTGTGCCCGATAATTCTGTCTAGTTTTTGTTTATTTTAATAAAGAGACTGAGAAATAGATACTATGCTTATTACAACTGTGTAAAAACAACACTAAGATCTAAGACTTCTGCAAAGTAATGTATGTATTTGATTTATGTTGTTAGTTTACATAGCAACTTATTATATTTCAAATACACATGGCAGCTATAAACACTGAAACTCTTGAATGAAGCTGTGAAAAGATAAGACATGAACATGAACACAATCCACACCTGGTTTCCAGCCCGGGCTGGGCGATAGAAAGGCCGATCCACCAGTCAGTAGGACCGAGAGAGAGCTGAGGAGAAAAAAGGAGCAGAAACAAAAAGAACATTTGAACTCTCCTGGTTTTCAATGCAGTCCTCAGTGGGCTGAAAGATCAGCTTTGCAGAGCCTTTCCAACATGAGTAACCAATCAGGCACTCTCCTTGACCCATGCTTTGTTTCTTTCATTGGTTTTATTCCAAACAGGCTTAAATACTAAGAAGCAGGTCTTCAGTCTGATCCAAAAGGCTACTGAAAACAATCTCCTCTTACTCCCAGTGTATGGAGCTACTCAAGCATGAAAGTATATGAGGTGTGTTTTAGCTTGTTAGTGTGCCTGTAAACACTTGAGTCTGTTAGAGGAAAAAGTGTCAGTTGTGTTGACGTGTGTGTTTTTACTGTGTGAACTAAGAGCCTCTGTTGAGAGGTGACATCCTTTGATTGTGATCTCCTGTGTTACATTTTACTGTCCACCAATTTTGGCAACATTTTTGCCACAGCAGATAGGTTTGCTAAAAACAGAGAGCATTTTGTCTCCACATTCACAGAAATCTTTGAACTGTTTCAGTATTAGATGTTTTATGTCCAAATAGTTCATGTATGGTACACTTTTTTGCTGGATAAATGTAAGACTGAATACATTCAGCTGACATTCTTTTTGTTCATTTTATAAGAACATTTTGTAAACAGATTAACTCCAGAGTGATGGATGCATCAGGGTGAGACATGAAGCAGATCAAATGATTACCCATCATGCCTAGTACCTACTGTACAAGCCTGTAGGGGGAGTGTTATGATATGAGGATGCTTCAGTCGGTCAGGTTCAGAGTGTTATGTGTCCATAACATGAGGTCGACTGAACCTGAATAAACTGAATGACCAGGTCTGAACATCAGTGGGTTTTTTCCCGAATGACACAGACATATTCCAAGATGACAACACTAGGATTTATTGGGATCAAACTGTGAAAGAGTGGCTTACAGAGTCCAGACCTGAACCCCATTGAGAATCTTTGGGATGTGATCGAGAAGACTTTACACAGTAGTGCAACTTGCTGGTCATTAATACAAGGACTTTGCCAAAAATGAATACAACTGTGGACGAAAATAAATGTTCTGACATTTATTGCAACATTGCATAAGCATCGGGGAGGATAAACTAAGCTGCAGTGATAGTTATAGGCATGATCAAAGCTAAAGGCAGTCCAGTGAAATACTGTGTGTGTGACTTTTTTTGGCCAGTCTGTGTACGTCACATTATCTAATGTGTAAACATGTTTTTCTAAGTGACATCAGCTACTCTGTCTTTTGCTGCTATGTCTTTTGTTGTTGGTTTGATAGAGAGACAGAGAAATGATGTACTGTATCTTTAAATATACAAAAAAACCCTATATTGCACTGTGTTGTTAATGTGTGATACTGTGGACTTTAGATGGTGTTAATATAAAAGAGCTGATGTTTAAAAAAATGTCCAAAACAAATTCATGTATATAACCATTTCAAAAGAGAGGTAAAGAAAGCTAATACAGGATGTAGACTGACCCGCCGTAAGCGCTCCTTGATGAAGTGCAGCTCTTCTCTGGAGTGAATGGACAGCAGGTAGGCTCCCATCATCTGACAGGCCAGAGACACAGCGTCCCAATTAAACGGCTGCTTGGCCAGCAGATATTCAGCTCCATGGTAAAACACCCAAGGCTCACTCTCTGTCGGGGACCCAGACATATAACTAACACAGTATATAATTTAGGAAGACACATATAATAGTATGGTTTTGTTGAATTAACTTACGCTCAGTGTACCAGTATGGTTTTTTCATCTTTTCACCTGCAAAATAAATCAATAATGTAAATGGTATGGTTCTACAGAGCCGTACATACCTGGAGAAAGACAAAGTGTAAGCGATTTTACCTCTGGAGACCTTGCAGATCCACTCGTGTTTGGTATCACACGGCTTCGGCATGAGGGCGTTGGTCAGGTCGCTGTAAACAGCACAGTCCCTCCTGTCGTCCTCTTCATTCTTATCTTCTATAAAGGACGTAACCACCTACAGAAACAAAGACAGAGCAAAACAACCTTAAATATGTCTGTTTATAATGAGTACAATGAGGCCTGTGGATGCTGGTGGTGGAATGGAATAGCTCAGGACTTACAGGAGACCCATCAGACCATTCCCAGGCTCCGGGATGTTCAGGGTCTCTCTTGTTTAAGCCCATCCAAAACCAACGACCCTCTGTTCTAAAAAAGAAGGAGTAGGAGACAAAAACACACTGCAACAAAAACACAGTTGAGCATGGCTGTGGAGTTACTTTTTTTTTAGTAAATAATTCAGTTAATAGAGTGTAAGGGTGGATATTTTGGTTTATACCACAGTTTTCTAGGACTAAAATGAATGAATTTGGATGAAATTGACAACACCTATTGCATAACAGCTCAGATAATGTAATAGTTGAAAACTATGAAACTTTTTTTTTTCAAAGTTAAATATGATGCAGTTGTTGTAACATGTTAATCATCAAACATCATTGCAATTATGTAGAAAGGCATGTAAAAAATGTACTGTGAGTGTTTTTTTTCTTAAGGGAAACAGTGTTTAGACTGTAAATTTCAATAGATTAGAAAAATATTCCAAACCACAAAAGCCAGCAATTAATTCAAATTCAAGCAATTAATTCCTGTACCTTCTCCTTCAAGCACATAAACACAAACACCTTAACTAATGCTTTCATCAGCTTGGAAAGCATTTCTGCACTGAAGAGGCCCAGAGGGCTGTACCAACCCTTCAAACATGGTACTGAGGAGGTGCTTCACAAACACCTGCTCCTCATAGTGGTGGAAACTGGCCAGCTGAGCCCCGAGGGCCTGGCAGAAGAAGTCTGCTTCAACCCAGGAACGTTTCATCAGGACTTTTTCATCATGAAAGATCTAGACGAAGCAATGAGACCCATCAGCTCAGGGTTAGTGAATAAATGCACCACAGAAAGATGGACATGACAGCTCCCTGCGTAAACTGAGTAAACCTTAGTCAACACTAGTATAAATCAAAGGCATCACTGCATGCAGGTTAGACAATGGGACGAAAATCAAATTTCACATCCAGTTAAGATTTCTCAAAGGTTATTTCTGTCTTTTTATGCAGATTTCATCACACTGATTTGCAGTATTGACAGTTTTCAATTTGTTTTTGATAAATTAGTCAGTGATACAGGTGGTTTACACTCGTAATTACTAGTTGGTGTCGATAATTTGCCAGATATATGCACCTAATCTGTGACCGTGGATTTTAGCTTCAGTTTAAGATTGTGAGAAGAGGTGTTCCTCTCTACAGTTTATTACAAAGTCATCTAACCATGCTAGATCATTTAAAAAATGTGAAACACCTAAAAGATTGCTCTATAAAGTGAGGGTTTTCTATTTTTGTCAATTTTGCATTTGTTTAATATGTATTTCGTTTGTTTTTTGCATTTCATGAACTATTAGGCAGAGAATGATAACAAAGCAAAACCAGTTTCAAAAATTAGCTTGTATAAGACCAAACAAATCTATTCCTGCAATATACTGTAAAATAACTGTATCTCCTAACTGAAACAGTCTCAGTGTTTTGTCTGTATGCTTCAGTAGAAAATATGACCCAACCTTAAAACAGTGGAGCAGCCCAGAGTGTGATTCCCACCCTGGAGGACAGGGGGCGTAAGCATCAATGTGGTTCACTGGTAGGTGGATGTCCTGGTAATTACTGATACTCTGCTTGCACACTGACAAAGCCTTGTGAGATTTGCAGTCTTTCACCTCCCAGTGGCCCAGAGCGGGACCACCTGACATGGCAACACAACCACCGGCACTGACTGTCAGGGAACGAAGGGTTAAGACCAGATGAGAGACTTGGACAGGAAAGGGGAAAACATATTCATATGTAACATTCTGTCATTTCCTCCAGACTGGCTACCTGGCTGGTGTTTGTTCCAGTTTGTGAAGGTAAGCGGCAGAGAGGAACCATTATGAGGAAGCCAGCTGTACTCTCCCTTCTGTTCCTGGTCAAAGAGGCCTATCCAGTAATACAAGCTGCTGTTGGCCCCACTTTCACTCAGCAAACTGTTGACAAATGCCTGCTCAAACCTGTACACGTATGAAAAAGGAGAAGACAGGAGGTGAAATCCTACCACAAATGTACTTTTCTCTTAGATAAATCAACAAAATTATCTAGTTGCTCCATTGATCACCTGTTTTCCACAGTAAGAAGAGGAGCTTTGCAGTAATATCCCATCAGTGCATCTTCATAGTTTTGTTCATGCTCTGTCACATAGTAGCAAGAGTGACCATGTCGCTTCCAACCCTGCAACAGAAAATAAAAACAATACAACTATATTTACCTTTTGTGTGTTTTGTATGTGAGACAACTGGTTTATTTTAACAACGTAAAAAGCTTAAATTCACCTTTGAAGAACATTTAATGTATTAAGACTAGGGGGAAACCGATTATCTCATATGACATCGCAATATTATCTGCACCAATCATTAAAGGGGCTTTATGTAGTATTTTTTACATGTATTAAAAATGGCCTAAAATGATCATTTGAGTGTTTAGAATAAAGAGCTCTGAAGTTATGTCAAAGACTCCAATGTATTGGATTGTAGAGATATGAACTAATAAATTAAAAGCTCTGAAGGGAAAGAATGGAGTTTGTTGCTGAAATCACAGTGTTTCTACAACAGGGGTGAGCTTAATTATGAGGCTTATGAAGGTATAAAGTTGATATGTGATGTTATTATCTTTGCTAAATTCCCTGTTTGTTGATCCACGGTTCAGGCTAAAGTGCGATAGTTCAGACTTTGTGAAGACGATTCTAAACAGATCTTTAGTGCAGCTACTGACAACACAAACCAAACACAAAACAGAGGTGATTTGTGGTTTTACTGTGGCTGTTTTCTGTCTAAAACAGAACTAAGATAACAGAGCTACAATGTAAACTATCAGATGAAGATTACAAGACAGTGTTATTTTGATCTGAATGTGCTATGAGTTCTTGTTTGGAGAAAACTTGATGATACCATAATACAAATGTGATAATCTTTATATTTAAATCAGTGAGCGATACAGTCTGTAGATACGTAGTGTTGATTTGTTGGTGGTTTTGGTCTTAAGTGTGTTCTGGTACATGACTTCCCCCTGCTGATGAGAGTTTGGGATATCAATACTACATAGAACCCTGTTAAATATCTCCTATCTGGTAAAAACAAATACATTTTTAAGAGCACTACTTTGACTTTCTGATGTAGTCGTCTCCCACTACCTGTAAACACCACTGCGACACTGAGAAACTTCACTCTTATCCCCACAATCAGATGCTGCTTAAAGGAGTTTTCATACATAGCGACCAAGATAGTCATTAACTTTGACATGGAGTGTGTAACGTAATAAAACAAAATGACTCCAACTAAAACTTCATTACTTGACTTCCATCCATTTTAGTCACTCATGCATTGATTAAATTTTTCAATTAATTTTACTAGAAATACTGCTGAGATAATGTTGGAAAGTTCATTTAGAGCAACGGTTTTATGCTGGACTTTGTGCGATAATTTTAATATATATATTGATATCAGCTCCAAATTACATTTTCTCCATAAGTATTTATAAATAAGGGAAGTCCTAAAAAAACACATCAGTTAACCAAATTCAATTTCACATATAATAGGAATTTCTGGGAGTGTGGAAAAAGTCCTGAATAATAAAGGACAAGAGGTACTATTTAGAAAAGATCCAAACGTGAAAAGGTAAAGATTATACTAACATAATATACTGTATGTCTGTGTGTATTAGAGAGGCGATATTAATATAAGCACATAAAGGACTTCATTTCTAATAAGGCTTATCTAGATTAATTATCTAGTAGGGCTGGGTATTTATCCTTAAAGTATTTTGATATCAACTAAATTGTGTACATTGCAGAGAGTATATCATCTCAAAAAATGTCACCCTGTACCTGAACCCAGTTCTCTCTCTACAATCCTTAGTATCATAACATTTACATGAAGAAAGAATTCAAAGACCTTTTTAAGACCAGATGATAAATAATTTTATGTTCCAATCCTATTATCACTAAAACCACACACAAGTATGTCACCTGTTGTACTGAATGCATAGTCACCGTGGGTCATAAAACTGAAAGTGGAGTTTTGCTTGCTAATGCTCTGACAGGAGTCATCAGAGTGTTTGAGCATGTCCACTGACAGTACGCCTTCAGGGCCGTTTGTGGCATTATGTTCCAGGGCTGGAAGAAGCCCTATGACTCAGAGTCTGATATTCTTGTAAACAGAGTCAAGGACCAACACGAATGCCAGACAATACGTCAGCAGCCGAGTGAATCAGCTCATTGTGCTTCAGAAGGAGCAACATGCTCTGAAGTTAAAGTGCAGCAGGAGTGTGGCTCCGCCTGGTGCACCTTCTGATATGTATGTATGTATATATGTTTGTATGGATGGATGGATGTATGTTTGTATGTATGGATGGATGTATGGTTTGTATGTATATACGTATGCTTGTTTGTATGTATGGTTGGCTCTATTGTAACTGCAAACAGAAAAACAAAAAGTAAAATTTGAAATGGAAACTTTTATAAAATCTAACCCTCTGCAGTTACCAAATAAATAAAGTCCATAAAAAGTTCAATGAATATGCAATACATGAAGATGATTATGGGTTTTGCAAGCATTTCATTTGATAAGCTGTCGTTGAGCCTGATTTCTCTTGTGATGTAGGTCAGGGCAAAGGTCAGGCTCCAATACAACATAGTGGACTTCAGTACTTATTGACAAGGATATGTAAGGAGTGTGTGTGGTCTGAAAATCTGTCAGGATTAAGGATTAGGAGCTGTTTTAAGGTTAAGGCTAGGTCAGATCTGACTGGCAGTTTCATTCATAATTATGTCAAACAAGTTAATTTTTCATGTTGCAGTCTAATGTTCCCTTCACCTAATTCTATGGAGAATGTCACTCACAAATCATAAAATATTCACCCCATGGCCTTGCCCCCAAATGTACAACTATACACTCATTATGCAAATTGAGCAGTTGCCCCAAATTGACACAGAGGCCCTGCCTTCTCCTTGTGTTAAAGCAGTTGGCAGTGTTTACAACTTTGATGAAGTGGAAATATTCTTCTATTCTTACATGAACAGAAAAAAAAAGGCCTGAAATGCATGTCTAGTCTGTCTTCCTTCCAGTGACTGAGAGTGAAATACTATTTAATACATTTTGTCTGATAAATAATAAAGTGCTGTTCATGCACTGCAGCTTAGAAAAGATAACTCTGTACTGCATGAACTAGTGGTAATACAATCACACTCTCTTCTGTTAAGTCCACTCCAAACAGTATAGCATATTGGCAAGGTGACACTCCACACTGAATACTGATTAAGCACTCAACTCAATGGTGGATTTACCTACCGGTGCCCTCGGTGCAGCACTCCCCCATTTGAAAAAAACACACACACAAAAAAATTATGTGTGTGTAAAATTTGTAAATGAACTATACATATAACATAATTTCTATAAATCTGCTGGTATTCTGTTTTAATTCAAGTAATATTTACTACAAAAGTGTTACTGAAGCAGTAGAGTTGATAAAATGGGGAGCGGAGCTAAACTTACTGGTGTCATACACAGATTAGGAAAACAAATAATGGCCCTCATTTTGTTTTGTATTGAAATCAAAAGTAACAGATAAGAATGGATTCATAGTTACCTCATATATTTGTTTAAAGGGCTTTCCATCATTACTGTATGACTTCAACACATTCACATAGACTTGATGACTGGACAAAGCTTACTGGTGAAACTTAGGAAGAAGTAGAATGGCCCTCATTTTGTTTTGTATTGACATTGACATGGACCACAGACTTTGACACAGGATTGCACATGACGGTTTGAGAATTTTACTATTCCCAGTAGCACGTGAAGGCAGCATAAGACTTTTACACAGGACTGATCATGAAGGTTTATTGCTGGTCACTGCCATCCACAGTGACTCACAATAACTCCAGTCGGTGATCCACTGAACTTCGGTCCGTCTGATCAGAGTCTGCGCAGAACGGTCTGTCACCG
>JAPQRP010000019.1:30786862-30795097 GCA_037367295.1 Apogon hyalosoma | reverse complement strand
TCACTTCAGTTCTTACATCAATATCTATGGCATTGTACTGACAAAAACAGTGCTTTTAGGTATTCCATGTTTTCTTTAGTCTGTTTTAGTCACACAATACACAGGAGTTAGTACTTGATTACACAACCATTGTTTCTGATGACTTTTGATGGTCTAATAATGTTGTCCATGACTGTCTATTACCACCCTAAAAGATTACATCAGAGTTTTTTTTTTTTACCTTAGAGTCAACTTTGACACAGAGAGTCGTATCAGTCAGGTTTTGAGGAGGATGATACTGGTGCCACAATGTGAGCGTCAAAGGAGAGCCGTCAGACCACTCTACAGTTGGCGACGATGGTTGTTTCCAGAGACCAATCCACACCTCAGTATTCTCCCCAGAAACTGTAAAACGTGATGATACATGAGGACGTTTCATTTATCGAACACAGAGAAAAATATATCTTTTGTCCTTGTAGAATTAACTAAACTATGCTCTCTAAGTGTACAAATAAAGAGCTAAAATCACATTAAATCACATTGTTAGGGATGGACTGATGTGTTTTTTCACTGTGAGTAACCAAGGAGACTGATAACTGATGTATGGAAAGTGACTGAACCTCAATTACACAGAAATGCCCACTGTCCTATTCTAATATATGAAATAATGTGATGACACACTATGAAAAATGGACACTGAGAGGAAGTGTAAACATGTTCTACATCCCTTTTTGTATGTGCTATGTGTATTTATTTATTTATTTATCTATTTATTTATATATTTATATGTACCAAAAACCCCAAAAAAGAGTTCTTAAAAAAAACCTCTGTTATTGTGAAACCAAAGAAAGTAAGTGCAATTCAACAATATTTCAGCAAAACTTAAATCTTCTCTCATCTCTGTTGGCTCATGATGTGTAATTAATAGGGCAGTGGGTGGGACATTTACCAAAGAGAACTGAGTACAGACAGGAAGAGGCATGTGTATCATAGCTAAAGTAGAGCATTTTTAACCCATAAAGTTAAAAAAATCTGTTTCATAAACCATAGCCCAAACATAGGTGACCAAAATCATTTACTGATCTATAATGTTTAATACCGGTTGAACCACTAATCCTATCAATACATGTAAATAATTGGTGTAAAATGCAGTTTGTCATCTTTTCGTGGTCATCAGATATGACCCATTTGGACACCGTGATCTTCTACAACACTGATTCACCAGTAAAACCCATGGACTTTGATAAACGAGAGTGAATGGAGACACTTTTTCTTCAGTTTTTGATATAATGACCTTTGACTTTAATCTTAGCTTTTGTGGACATCTACATGATCAGTGAATTAAATATATGAAAGTACATGATTTTCACTGAAAATAATGCAAAATACAGAGGATAATATTAGAATAAATGATGATAAATCAATTAGAAAAATTCATTTGGGAAGTCTTTCTAGGTTAAAATCACTTATTTTATTGGATACTGGGTTTAAAAACAATACTAATAATCATTAAAAATGTCACTCAATCTTATTTATTTATTATTTGTTTGTTTCAAGCAGAAGAAAAAAACAAACTTTATGTGTGTACAGGAACTAATAGCAGAGCAAATAAATAAATAAATAGAGGTGATCAAGACAATATAGCAATTGCCATGTACACTTGTAATAACAAAATAAATTCAATAAGTATTGCTTGAAAAAGAGTGGGAAGAAGAAAACTTATTAAATCCCACTCCCACCTCTCATTTATACAACACATTACTTTTTCTTCCTTAATGATAAGATTATATCTGTTTAGAGTCCTAATAATGTAAATAACAGATAGTAAACAGATTAGGAAAACTGATGTATATTACACATAGTAACCATCTAATAGAGGGTATGCACGTGACATCGCACTAGTGGAAGTCACCGTGGTTACGCCCACTGAGTGGCAGAAAGAGGGAGATAAGTGGCAGCGTTAGCTTCAGTACTGTCTAAATTTAATAAGAACAATATCAAATAAAAATGGGGAAGAGCCGTTGGGGGGTTGATTGTATGAACCGGTTTGAAAAGCAGTCGGAGTTATACAGGCACCGAAAGTTAAAGAAAAGAGAAGCAGATGGATCTACAAATCCAGATTTTGTTGCCTGTATTCGTGGATCCCGTTTCGTGCCAGGTAACATTAATTTATGCTGAGTGTTTGGGTAAAATCATACCTTAAATTATGTATTCTTTTGACTAACATTACTTCTTAGTAAAGCTCTTGTTAGCATCTTTCATGGTTTTAGTCTTCATTTTGTGATTCTGAACCCTGTGCGCTACATGATTTGTAAACAAACTTAAAATGAGGCTAACCCAGTTTTTCAGATACAGGGGTACTGGAGCACAAAGCTACGACAGTGTATTACAGGCCCACAGGAGAAAATAAACACACTTGTCACTACGACAATAAAGTCATAAATAAAATATTGAGATAAAACCAGTAATTTTATGAGAATAAAGTCGAATACAAAAAGAGTCATAATTTTAGGAGAATAAAGTCATAATATTTCAAGAATAAAGCCAGAATTTTATAAGAATAAAGTCGTAATATTTCAAGAATGAAGCCATAATTTTATGAGAATAAAGTCGTAATATTTAAAAAATAAAGACAGAATTTTATGAGAATGTAGTCAATAATATTAGGCAAATAATGTAATTTAAAACCAGGTGGGAATAATATCATAATTTACAAGAATAAAGTCGTACCCTGCTGGTCCAAAGCAGTAGTATTTGTGTTGTATAAAGTATTTGATATTAATTCTACTTAAATCTCCCCAGTACCAGTAGATTATGCATATATTCACTGGGTCAGTCCACTGTCTACTGTAGAGGGACTTTGGATCAGCTGGTTCTGCTCTACTTTTGGACCCTGGTTGTCAGTGATGATGAAACCATGTATATTTGTTTCAGGTAAAACAGCGATGATCCCCTACATCCTGGATGTCAGGAAATGCAATTTTGGGGCACATGTCAGTGTTTGTGGATCACTTGTTCTTTGGTAGCTTGTACAGATCCATGTCGAGTCCAGTTGTCCTTAATTTCATTTCATATTCCACATTTTTCCCGGTCTCGCTGTGTTTACTGCTACACTCTGTTGTGTTGAGTGAGGTTTTTGCTACTCAGTCCGACTTAGAGGGGCATGGCCGAGGGCGGGGGTAAACGCATACCCTCTATTGATAGTCTGCATAACAGCAGTCTGCATAATCTTTAACAATGTCTTCAGGTTTCTTCTACTTACAGTTTGCTAGGAGGTTGAGTAACATTTCCACTTCTGACAGGGACCGGAGGCTGATGAGGTTCGCTCCCTCAGAGCTACAGGTCCAGGAGGACTCTTTCCACGTTCCTGCCTCTGCTTCTGGTATTACCCGGTGGCAGAATCCATTATGAGGCCACCAGTCATTATCACACACTGTATGAATGTACTGCCAGTTTTCTTTAAGAGAAATAAATTAGAAGAGAAAAAGAAAGGAGAGGAGAGACCAGAATAATACATTTATACAACAGCAGGCATTGTTTCGGTCAAACCGCCAAGAGCTCAGTCAAGATGAAGGTCGGGAGTTCAGTCCCCAGGTGCAGTGCAGCTGTTCAGACCAGCAGCTACCCGGGCTATAAAGGCTTTGTGAACACTTTGTGCACTCATTATTCATTCCCCGCACAGTCTAGCACATCTCTACAGACACAGGGAGGCAGTCTGCATGTCAGGTGTTACTGCGGTGGATCGTACGTGTGTGCACATGCTCTCTCACCCAGTGGCTCGGCTGTCCGGGTGTCATTGGGCATCTTCTTGCAGATATAAGGCAGAGCCGACTCACAGGAAAGACCCTGCCAGTGACCCTCATAGGCTGAGTTGTACACTCCACATTGCCTGTTGTCCTGAAGTGGGCTTGAAGGCAGAGCTGATGTCGACACAGTGATGAAAATAATTAAGTTTTAATTAATGGATTATTATCCAATGCACAGGTTTCAAATTGGCAATGTCCGACTGTCAGCTGGATTCATCAACTAAAACATGCATTTACTTTAATACACTGTTGGCCATAAAGTTGGAATAAATTTGTTCTGACACACATTCCTCTTTTTAATCCTATTTATACACATCAGTAATCACACCTGACCAAAAGCCATGATTAGTCCCAATGGCACTTTATCTATCAAGAATAAATCCCAAACATTTCATGAGAAAAGATACAAATATTTCATTCCAACTTTATGAGCAACAGTGTATTCTATTATTTATATAGTCCTATATTTTCTTGTACTGTTTTCATACTAGTGTTTAATTTGGTCCAATGGTTGTGGGAGTCTTTGCATATTGTCCACATGAGTTAACTGCATATCATAGATGTTCTTGATAAAAATTCGGGTGAAAGTTTCTCTCAGGTTCACCTTGCAAACCTGTAAACCTCTACGCCAAATCCATTTTAGTTGTAAATTTTTCAAGCTTTGCCTTGGACCTAAATTCTATAATAAGTGCATAAATTCTACACCTCACTACTGGCTTCAATTTCTATGAACTGGTTTAAAATATGTACTCAACATGCAAGAAACCAACCTTGAGAGTAAAACACAACATATAATAACATAAACAGTTGTTTCTGAAATCAAATTAAAAGACATAGCTGAATTGCTACCTGAATAAGAAATATATATTTCTCCTACTTTTCATTTTCTTGGACCAAATATGTATTCTCACTAGCATTAATATACTTCTTTCATATAATTAAGTTTTTCAGTCCAGCATTAAAAACAGAGCATGTACAGACTGTATTGTTTCCTGATAATTGGATAAAGGATAACTGGACTGTACACTACCATTAACATGCAGTTTAGAGTCATATAAATACATTCAACAACCAAACTCATGTCTGAAGACCGACTACATAAATACCTGTGGTGAAGTTGACCAGTGACAGAGGTGCACCGTCAGACCACTGCCAACCCCGACCATCCTTCAGGTGGTTTAGTCCAATCCACACCATCGCTCCTACAGTCGCCAGTCGATCTAATGTGGAAATGTCATTGGTAATACGCAGCAGGTTGTACTAATTATTGGTACTTGTACTGGCAACAGCAATTCTAGTTTTTAACAGTTATAGTTCAGTCTGTTGTTCATCCATGTGTTCATCCCCCCCAGTCTCTCTCTTTCTCTCTCTCCCTTCAACCCTCTCTCTTTAACTCCAACTGGTCAAAGCAGACAACCATCCTCCAAGAGTCAGAGTCTGCTTCAGGTTTCTGCCCATTAAAAGGAAGTTCTTCCTGTCACTATCATTAAATGCTTGCTCCTGGAGGATTCTTTTGATGTCTGTGAATTGGCTTAATAGTTTGGTTTAGACCAGCTCTAAATGCAAAATGTTATGAGATAACATTTGTTATGATGTGGCGCTATATAAATAAAATGTGATTGTTTGATTGATTGCTTTGGCATTTAATATCACTTGAGACTGTAGACAATAATAAAATGAACAGTGTGAAAGAAAAAGGCACTACTGAAAGGATGGGGCAAAGAGAAGGAGTAACATAAATAAATTACCTTTTTGACAATTACTAAAACAGCAGTGAACTCAACACTATTGTAATACAAGTGTCATCATGGTCAAAACATTTCAATTTCACCCTCACATTATAGCCCTGCTGTTGTACTCACATACTGTACTGCACTTGCATTAAGCTGCATTTCAGTCCCTGGATGTGTTTCCTGCCAGAGGCCTACCTCTGATGTACCTGTGCTCTGACAGGCTGGTGATGCTGAGCAGGTTTCCTCCTTGAGCTTGGCAGGTCGACAGGGCCTGACTCCAGGTGAGGATGGTGTACAAGTTGAACTGGTAACATGCACGCAGCTCCTGGTTGGACTCCCAGAAAGGGTCACAGCTGGTATCTGCAAATACAGCAAAAATTAAAAGGCACACATCATTTCCACCCAGGTCTCTGCAGTCAACCATGTTATTTACAGCTTGATGTCTTGGTTCGATGATATGTGACACTTGAATTTTGCACCATGAACATCTCAACCTAATGAAAGACTAAGCTTAAGTCTCACCAAACAGTGACTGAAAACTGAAAAAAAAAAACAAAAACAAAAACAAAAAAAAATTCAATTGATTTATGTATCTAGTACATTACATTAGGTCATTTCTGTGAGTGCGTGCTCATGGATGTAAACAGCTACTGTGTGTTTATTTAACTAAACGCAGCAGGTTTACCTAGACAGAACATCTGTGTGTCCAGATGTAACATATAGTTTAATGCACTGAAAGTCTTTAACAATAACAGTGATATAATAAGACCAAAAGTAAGCAGACAGACAAAAAAAAATACCCTCATGTACAGTACTTAAATATGTCATTCAAAAACCATGAACATTATTACACTGCTTTAACAACCTCAGCTTTTGCATCCTGGCTCTAGGATACAAAATTCCCATTCAGCCTCCTGACTGCCATTAGTAGTTCTCTGTGCAGGCCAGTCACAATGCATATAATTTTACCAAAAGCTCCTTTTATTCTGCTGTTTCCAGGTGTCCATTTTACCTGGAACTGGACAGAAGCCCCAGCGTTCTTCTTCATCATAGCGAGTAGTGGTGGCACACCAGTGCAGGTGATCCTCCCGGCCTTCAGTTGTGCACTCTGAGTACCATTTGTTGTTGTACTTAAAGGGCATGGCACAGGGCATACCATGTGCATTCCCCAACAAAGTATGGATATCTAGAAACAGGACTCAAGATTACAAATCTGCAAGCACATATTTAACTAATGCTCGAATTACATTAATTTAATGTGGATTGTCTAATTCTACACCACAATCTAAAAATAAAACATTCTTTTAATAGAAATCTGAGTAAACAGCATATCTGAAAATCCAAAAATTTAAACTACATGAAAATTAGATCCAGGAAAGTACAGGGTGTCCACAAAGTCTCTAACAATTTAAAAAAAAATGTATTACAAAAGCAAATGATGAGATGTTAATCAGATTTGTTCTATGTACTCAGTGATCATCAGAGTTTTTAATCCACTGTATTTGTGTATTTCAGGTACCCAGTTGATGAAATAGGGTCTGTTCAATAAATAGTGGATTGGAAGGGATGGATCACTCCCCTGGGTTATTTTAAAAAATATTGTGTATCGGACAAAGATACAGGACATCAGCAACCTGAAGCTAAAGATCATTGATGCTATTGACGCATTGATGAGTCTACAGTGAACATGGCAAGAAATCCAGTACCGTCTGGATGTGCTTTGTGCAACTAATGGTGCCCATATAGAGGTGTATTAAAAGAGGCAAACAAAAAAAAAATAAGTATCTACTTTTCATTTTGTAATAATTTCTACAGATTTGTCTATCCATTTGGTTTTGGAATAAATAGTTAAAAATTTTTAAATTGTAAGGAGATTTTATTGAACACCCTGCAAAACTATCTGTTTTTGCATTAAATTATTGTCTAAGGTGAAAACAGCATAATGCAATCATTTTTACAGATATATTTTTATTTACTTGTAGTGCACAACTTTTTTAATAAAGCTGTGAAACTTTTATCCCCTACAGAAGACAAAAATACACTGCTAGGTCTCAGGATGATATAAAAGTGGATGACTACACTAAAGGAGTTTTATTGTATAGGAAATTGTAACGTTTTTCATTAGTTTCTGGTATTTTACACAAAAACTTTATAATCAAATCAGTCTAATATAAAGCAGATTAATGAAATAATTATGATATCAGCATCAAGCCACTAGTTGTTTATTGCTGTAGAACTCAACGTCACACTTTTTATTGTAGTGCTCACCTTCATACGGGTATGAGCAGGGTCCTTCTCTGGGAGTGTTATACCTTTTCCAGGTATGATAGGAGTTTTTCTTGACCACCACTAAGCGTCCGGCAACATTCACCCTCCACTGGGACACCCCATGCAGGACGTTTCCACTGCAGCGCCACCACAGCAGAGGGAGAGTGGTGTCACACTCGAACATGCCGAGGGGCTGCGTTGTGTCCGAAACGTTCAGGCCCAGACACATGCTGGTGCCCAGATTGAAGAGGCGATGTCTCGACACCCACTTCCACAGCATGCGACGGGTGGGCCGCTCACAGTCCTCCAACACCAGGTTGGAGTGATCCACTTTGATGCAGCGTTTCAATTGCTCACTCTCCAGGATGAAAAGACTCTTTTCTGAAGGGAGATGAATGACAGACGAGGAGAGGATGAGCTGAAGAAAGGCAGAACAGATGTGGGACAAA
>JAPQRP010000019.1:30769894-30779971 GCA_037367295.1 Apogon hyalosoma | reverse complement strand
ACAAAGCAACATCGTCTCCCCTACACCAAACAACTTAATCCTCATCTTTTTAGATAAGATAAGATAAGATAAGATAAGATAAGATAAGATAAGATAAGATAAGATATGCCTTTATTAGTCTCACAAGGGGAAATTCCAGATATATAGGTAATAGGTAATTATGATAGTATTTTACTGGTCTGACCCACTTTAGATCATATTGGTCTGTATGTGGAATATGAAATAAAAAGATTTTAACAAACCTGATTGTCAGTATCTTCAGTGTAATTTTTGTATTTCAAACATTCATCTCACAGGCCAGTTTGGACCTTTTGGCGGGCCTGTTTGGCCATATATTTGACACCTGTGTTTAAGACTCTTAAATAAGATTCAGTGAGTGTATCATGTGTTTAGTCACTGTACATGACGTTTACCCTCCAGGCATCAACAGAGTTCAATTCCAGTCTGACAATAAAGTAAACTTGCACAGACTTGATGATAACTTGTTTTGTCATTGTATCTTATTACAAATGGGTATGGCGTTAATAAGTGTAGTGAAAATTCTGGCATTTCCCCTAAGACGCTCTGACATACATGTTTGCTTGGCAATGTCCATTTCATCCTTCAGCTGCTGTGTGTTATCACAACAAGCAATAAGTGCTGTAGCTGTACCAGCAGGAATCTAATAATATCCCCTTCTGTGAAAGATACACAGCAGTACGTCGTATGATCATGTATTATTGGTTATTGTTGGTTATGTTAATATGGTTATTGTTGGTTATTATGTCATGTCATTAAGCAAAATTATGCAAAATCACTGGTGTTTTTTAACTTGTCTATTATATTTTAGTTGGAATTACTGGATCTATATACTGCTTTCTGTGGTTATTCTCCTTTTCATGTAAAACAAAAAAAAATCTAATTTATATATATTTAATGTATAAATTCCTCGGTAATAATTGTTAAAAGTGCTCTGTCCATATTTAGATACATAGTGTCTAATTATTGGAAAATAATTATTAAATTCAATTGTTGGAAAATATCCATTCACCCATTCCAGTGCACTTTTTAATATCTCACATCTTACCGAGAGTTCATTATTTGTAAATAATAGCTCCATCAGTTGTTAATCAATAAAGGTTTTTTTTTATTATTCTTATAATTGGTTATGCATTGTTAATATAATAATGCAGTTTCTAAATCATTGCAATCCATTAATAAATACTCAGTAAGTACAGTTCGGTGATTAAGCTCGATATGATTTTTTCACCTTCCTTCCTTGTAAGCACAAAAATTCTGATCTATAAAGCATGACCAAATCAATTACAAATTTGATACCCCTTTTAATTTAGTACCAAGTAGTAATTGGAAACAATAATAATAACAGAATAATAATTAACTAGCGCTGGGGAGGCTAAAATGTGAGTTTTTTACCTGTTGATTTGTTGATAGAAATTTTAGGGGCGTCACACCTTTGAACACACAACTCAGCATCGTCCCATTCTTGCAGATGGCACTCTACACAGGACCTGGTGTTAAAACAAGCAGAAAAAAACGTAAAGGTTAGTTTTACCCTGGAGATAAAACGGTTCCTCTGGGGAGGTTTAATGAAGTTCCGATCTCTGATACAGTGAGTACAGACGAATCAGAGTCTTAGACACTTATCAGAGTTTTCCCAAGGCTTCTCTCACTCTGTGCCACCGTCTACCACATAACAGTGGTTTCAAATGGCACTCGTCCTGACAGCTGCTTTATATTGGAGAAAGGAAATCTCTTAGTGCTGCGTTGGGGACATTAGTTGTCTTTTGATGTCACTTGGAAGGTGTAGACACATGTGAACAAGGGGACGAGAACATGATACGCTTGTACTTAAAAGAACAGACAGATCATGTGGCATAAAGAGACAACATCTTACATCTTTCAGGTAAAGGAATGAAGTAAAGTCGACAAAAACATCTACATTACACCCTTATTAACCTCTCTTGAGATAATGGCATGAGAGTGTTCTCACCTTGCAGAGCTACAGGCGTCTCCACACGTTGGACACTTCTCACACTTGTCCCCAGATGCTCCAGGTACAGAGCACACACACTGGCCACACTCACACTTCCCTCGGCCGCCACACAGAGTGCCATCTTCTGTCATACACGCCTCTGTGCTGGCGCTACAGTTACAATATTCCCCAGTCCAGCCGCTGTGACAGTGACACTCCCCGCAGTCGCACACACCGTGGCCTGCAAATGTATTCAGAAAATCACTGATGCATCAGTCAAGCCACATAAACACTCGAATATGCAGCGTTAAAGTGTGGTTAATTACCTCCACAGAGCTCCCCACGGAAGCGAACACAGGAGTAATTGTTACATTGGCAGTAAGGTCCGTAGATGAGGCCAAAGCTGGATGTATGACACACACACTGTCCGCAGTAACACTGGCCCTGACCGCTGCATATCTCTGCCTCATCATTGGTGAAGCAGTTACTCAACAAAGCGCTGTCCTCATTGCACTCACACTGAGCTCCCAAGAAACCCGGCTGACACACACACACGCCACACTGGAAAGCCCCCTGACCCTCAGTGCAGAGGCTGCTGTTCGCTTTGGTCGACTGCCTACAGTCACAGGAGCACAGAGACTCCAGTTCTATGTCCAGACTGTCCTGTAAGCCCAGCGGTTTAAGGGAGAAGTGCCGCACACCTGACAGGCACCCTGGAAGCTCCACAGACACATTGAACACAACCTGAGCAGCAAGAAGATGGAGATACTGTCATTATTCAGTGGCTTGGTTCAGTGAAAACAAAAGAAATCACAAGAATAATCTATTTAACGTTAATACTAATGGCATGTTAGAAATCCTCTGAGTAACTTGGACAAAATGTCTAAAAGTGTAGCTTTTACCAGTGTTTCTTCTGAAGCATTTTGTTCATTTGTTTTGCAATTAAACTGAAAAGACATGGATGAATTAACTAGATTTTAGAGCAGATTTATTTATTTATTGGCTTATCAAGAGTCTGGTCTTAACCAGCTCTAAATGTAAAGTGTCATGAGATAACTTTTGTTATGATTTGGGGCTATATAAATAACATTTAATTTAGATTTATTTATTTTTTAGATTTCTTAGTTTGAATATCGTAACTCCTGTAGTGAACAAACCTTCTCCAACAGCAGCCTCTCACTCATTTTTAGAATGTATAATATATTATAATTAATTTAATTTCACTTACTCCTCTTTGTTTTGTAAAGTACTTTGGGATGAACTGTATTGTATTTTGGTTGACTTATAGACAGAAATGGGAGTTAAATAGAGAGGTCTTTGTGACGATATCTTCACATGACACAGGACTCACTGATGCTGTTTCAAAACTCAAGACGCTACGAGAGGTTCAAAGACTCAGACTCATAAAATCACAAAATCTTATTCAGCCATAGCTATGAAGAAACCTACTGACTCAGTGCAGACTAAGATCAGAAGAACTCATTTGTTGCCTGTCACCTTTTGTTTCTGTTGTGGAAAGCAGCATAAGGTCTACTTGTCTGAAATGCTTTTATCATGCACCATGAAGATCCTCATTTGATTAACCTGAAGTACAGAACTAAATGCTTTGTTAGGCTGTGTTTTGCTTTGCCAACAGTCGTACGTAAGTTGAGAAACTCAAGTGAGTGCCACGGGTAGAAACAGACAAAAATATCTAAGCATTGCATGTTTTGGGGTCTTTTCATCTGCTTTTAGTCATAACTTGTTGGGGTTTTTTTTAATGTATGCAGATATTATTTTACCAAATTTTACCATAATCTTTCCTTACGTGTAAATCTGGAGTGTAAATAATGTTTCAGAGAGCAAAAGACAAAGCAATCTAAGGTATAATCCACTGACTGTGTCTCCAGGTTTGATGTTGGAGCAGCGTTTCATGTCAGAAAGCACAGTCCCGTTGGGGCAAATGGCTGTGAAGGACATCTGCAGCTCCTCTGTGTCTCCAACGACCTCTAGTTCAATCTCCGAACGCAGCTCCTGGAAAACAGTACACACACATTCTGTAGCACAGAAATGATACTAATACAAAAACCTCTTTTATGCTCATGAGGTGGGACCTCAGTGGGTTTAAGCAGGCTTAGACTTTCACTGTGCTGATCTCTAACATGCTGAGATGGGTCAAAATGTTCTATCTCGTCCTCTCTTTTTTGTGACTCATCATCCCAGGTGTGCAGCACCTGCGGGAAGAGTGACAGCTAACCTCAGCTAAAGTAAAGACTATGTGTTTGACTGACTAATGAACTCAGTGACGGACTGTCTGGGTGTTTAAAGAGGGTTATTGGTGTGCTTCCTCTAGGTCTGCAATTGTACTGTATCCTCTGTGTTGCTAAGGTAGAGAAACCTTTATGGGATACACCCTATTGAAGAAGGATTAAGGTGAAGGCATGCAAAGACATACCAGATTTGGGAGATTTGTTATTTGGTAAATATGTTGTGGGGTATTTGAAGTGATGACACTAAACATATATACATTCAATTTTAAAAATCAAAATAACTGCAGTATAAATACTAATAGTTTGTTGCCATCCTACTGGTGTGTTAACAGGGACTCCCATCTTCAACGTGGCAGATACTAAACGTGACTGATGAAGTAATTAGAGGACTGTGGACTCACCACCAGGCATGGTGGGGGTTCAGACAAAGACACAGAGAGTGAAAGAGCTAGATAGAGAGAAATATAGAGAGTGGGGAAGAAAGAGCGAGTCACAGTTAGAGGGGGTGAGGAGATCAAACAGCCGGGACAGGCAGAGACTTGCTGTCAAACATGCTGATGCAAAGCACCAGTGGCAGAGGAAAAATGTAATAGGAGGAAGAATGAAAGCAAAAAATAAGGAGAAATGAGATGACAAGTTTGAGTCAAATTGGGTGTGACGAAAAAATGCGCAGAGGGTGAAATCATACATGCTTTACATTCATGGATCCTTTTTTTTTTTTAATCTAATTACATTATTCTGGTTAAATAAAAAACACAGTTTTACTGCTGTTATATCAGCAGATTTTTATGTCTTATTATGTCTTGCTATCTACATTCTAGCAGCACATTCAGATCACAAAGATTTACTTTGTATGCTGTTACGATCAGTTCCAGGATGTTTCGCGAATCTTTCTCCAGGACTCCAACTGTGGCGCCAGGTATGAGATTTGCATAGTTCTATGAGGAAAAAAAAGCAACAACAATGTCACTGTTATACATGTTACACTGTTACTGACAGGGACTGTTTCTGAAAGCAAAGAAAGCCCAGACAAGAGAAGAGATGAACAGAGGGCTAGTTAAGACAGGTTTGATAAGAATGCAGCTCATGGAATAAATATGCTAACATTTATAAACACAGTCCACACACAAACATCTACATTTCAGTTTCCTAGTGTGGATGTTTTCTTCTGGACATAAATTGATTAAATCAATATATCTGATCTAATCAATTCTAGATTAGATTGCAATATTTCTAAGTAGGTATTTACCTTGTAGTTGCCTTTCTGCTCATCTGTCACAGCAAATATCAGTAAGATATTGTTGTCCACAATCTTATCAATCAGCTGACCAAGAGTGGGATATTCCTAAACAATAGTGACATGTCAGCAGTGAATATAATATGAACTGCACTCATAAAAATCAGAAGTGGGTTTTACTTCCTCAGTTAGTTTACCTGCACTGTGGACATTGAATATTCATTGTTGATGTTCAGATGACACTGTCCATCATTAGGAATCACAATGCCGGCCATCTTACTGTCCATCCCAAAGTGTGAGTCAGCATCACTGACAAACACCAGCAAACGCATTGAATCATTCCTCCAGCCTATCTTCTCCTGTACACAGACACATGAAGTCACTCATTACGTGTTTTTTATACATCATCCCCAACTGACAAGAAGCTTCACAGAGAGGCTTATCATAAATGAATATCTAAACACATATTTCTGAGGAGTAAAACAGGATCATACCCCACAAACGGCTGCCTGCATGACAGCATCAAACCCACATTCGGGCACATCCACATTTGCAGAAACATGCTGTTGTGCAATTATCTCGTTGAACTTGTCAGTGCTGCTCGTCAAAGACAAGACATGTTTATAGCCAAACGCTGGCTGACACACCAAACCGACCTCACTGCAATACACCAGAAATTAAAAGTGAGAAGATGAAAACAGACTTATTTGATGAAGATTCTGCTTAAAACAAAGATGAAATTCTTGTTCTGTGAGAGTCTGTGTATACCTGCACGGATTGTCCAGTTCATCCTCTGTGATTTTGATGAAGGGCAGGACAGGTTTCTCCACAAAAGAGCCAAAGCCCATGCGGAATTTACTAGTGAGGCTGGCCATCTCAGTGGACAGAGTCGAGCCCAGGTCCTTGATCATCTCTAGATCATCAAACATGGATGCCGACAGGTCCATCAGGTAGTAGATGTCCACAGGATAGTCCTCTGTGTGTTGAATCTTCACCTGGAAGGTCACAGGGCTGCCTGCACAAAAACAGCGACACCTTACTTCTGTCTGAAAATACAGATCCATTTCACAAAGCTGAAGGATCCTAATCCAGATGCTGCAGATTGCGTACCAGGCCGCAGTTTGAGGGTCATTTTTTGCGGGGAGATCTGAGTGCTGTTTTTGTTGCTTGTCTTCTTCCCAAGTGGGCGATCCTGAAGGATTTGACCACTGGAAACAGGGAATTCCACCAGGTTTCGCGCACATCCTTTTTCTAATAAGGCATCCAGTGTGTCACATCTCTCACTGACTGAAAACCAGTCTGTGAAATTCTACGACAGGCATAAAACAAAGGCTGTTTACAGACTAGAAACAGACAGTTTATTGCATGCTGTAAAATATCAGTTTTATGATCATAACTACGTCTCCCATTTGTGTATACAGCTGTTTTTTTGGGGTTTTTTTTGTTACTCATTATTTTTTTATTAATCCATTTGTATTTCTGAAGGTATTACCCGCTTTGGGGTGGTCACATGTGCAGACTTACCTCCTGTGTGCACCAGGCACAGGCAGGACTGAGCTGTAGACAGTCATCACAAGTCACAGAGCTGCCAGCCGAGCATGATCCTACAAACATACAAACACATAAACATGACATTTTCACCAATATCTGCAAAGAAGACAATTTCCTGCTTCGTAAAAAAAACTCAATGTAAACTTAAGTGTAATTTAGGATCCATACAATTATTATAATGTAGTAGATAACCTGTGCAATAAACTGTTTAAACTATGTAAAGTGAGGTTGAAAGTTATTCCATTTGCATGCATTGTGTAAGAAATGAATATATTGGTCAAATCACAAACATAGCATCTATAATTCTATCACAGTGAGTTTGCGTTGCACATAGTAAACGTGTTGCTCTTGATTTTTTTCTTTCTTTCTTTATTTTTGCGGAACCTTACCCTCCACAGCGTTGATCCAGTAGCGGAGAACCAGGCTCAGCAGTAGAAGCCCCATTAGTCCGTGAGGTTACTGGAACAGATCAGACACAGGAACTGCAGCTCAGGTTCTCTCATATTTACAGCAGTGAAACATTCCCAGCCTCATGTGTCCTTTAACTAACGCAGAGCAGAGGAAGGAGCCGCCGTCCCTCTACCTGCATGTGAGTGAAGGAGGAGGAGGAGGAAGAGGAGGAGGAGGAAGAGGAGGACTGCCTTACCTGCGCTGCCTTTTATGTTCACTTCCGTCCAGGTGAGCAGCGACGCATAAAGCTCCTATTCACACGCTGACCTGCTTTAATACTCTGGAAATTAACCACATTTGTCTGGAGGTTCACAACTTTTGGTCATATTCAGAATTGACCGGATGGATTATTAATGTTATTTTAACGCATCTATTAAAGGAAGTTAGTCTAACATGACTGTACAGGCCATTATGATGTAATCATCAAATCTGTATAAAACTATTACTTATACTGTAATGTAAAACAAACAAACAGACACAAAAAAAAAACAAAACAACAACATTATACATGGAATTACGTAAGCTACAATACAATTCAAACATTTTTTAACCCATAAAGACCCAGTGCTACTTTTGTGGCAGTTCCAAAATATTTTTTTTTCTCTATATTGAACTTTTCTTGAGTATTTATCACCATGTATTCTAATATTATCCCCTCTTTTTGTGTTTTGTCAGTGAACATCAAGTATTTTCCTATATTTAATTTACTAATCATGTAGCTGTTCATTAAAGCTCAGATTAAAGTTGAGGGTTATTATATCAAAAACAGACAAAACTTAAGAAAAAGGGACTTTTTCAGCAAAATCTATCATTAACTGAACACAAACCAAGTGTGTCCATCCACTGTCTTTGATCAAACTCCATTGGTTTTACCAGGGAATCAATGTTGTAGAAGATAATAGTGTTCCCATGATAACTGCGGAGCCTCTGAACATCCAAGTGGGTCATATCTGATGACCATGAAAAGATGACAAACTCCATTTTACACTGATTATTTGCATGTTTTGATAGGATTAGTGGATCAATGAGAATTAAACATTTTAGATCAGTAGATGGTTTTGGTCGATGGTGGCTGTTTGGGTCTTTATGGGTTAAATGTATTATAAATTATATTAAATACTGTATAGTCTGGTTTTAAAGGAAACAACATAAACTTATCCTCATGTATTATTGTTTAGTGGTGCCCTAATAGGTAGTATTTAACACCCTAAGCCCAGAAAGTTTGGATGTTGTGTGAAGTGTTTTTCAAATCTCATTAGCCCATATTTTAATCACAGTAGGGCATAAAAAACATATCAAAAGTTTCAACTGAAAAAATGTACAGTTTTGAGGGAAAAATTCCCTGATGAAGGATCTGTGTAGTTGGAACCTGTAACATTTTTGTATCCGATTGCCTCAGACTTGTTTCTGGCTGTTTGCATTTCGTTGAATATCATTTCTTACAACAGTCCCTTTTTTCTCTTGTTTTTTAAAGATCATTTTTAGTTTGATGGTGGTAATACATATACGAAAAGTTAGGACAGGGGTGTCAAAAGGCTGTAAAAGTAAGTGGTACAAAAAAGAAGTGGTGTGTTTTCTCAGCTGAAACACTTGCTACATACACATAACATATGTTTTCTCTGAGTGAATAAAATATGGGTTTAAGAGATTTGCAAAACATTACACTCTGTTTATATTTACATTTTTGATGCAGTGTCCCAGCCTTTTTGGTACTGGGGTATGTTCATTCACAACAACATTGATTTAATAAAACTTCCATGAATATCTAAAACACACTTCCAGTAAAGTTGGAATCATTTTGGTTTAAGACACATCCTTCTTTTTATTCCTGTTTATACACATCATTAATCACCCTTAACCAAGTGCAATGACTACATTCTGAGTCTCATTACACTTTATCTATATAAAAATAAATCACATTGTCACAATTATTTCATGAGAAAAGGTTAAACTATTTTATTCTAACTCAAAGGACAACAGTGTAACTCTAGAGAATCATAACAGACGGGCCACACCATGAGTAAATAACATCTATGTACTGCTGTGAGCTAGACACCATAAAGGACAATATGTTAATCTTTAACACAGAGGGTGACCCAATATGAATCATAGTCATTGTCTCATGAGAACTTTTCTGCTTGGCAATTAACTCACAGCTAAAAAACAAGTATGTGGGCCTATCACAAGTTATGAAAAATGTCTGTGTGTGTTCTGAGGGGGAGGAGGGTGGAGCTGCGTAGGTGTTGAACCATTGACAGCTGCAGTGCAAATATCACTGCTTGTCCCAACTCAGAGGAATCTCACAATTCAGCACCACACCCCTCTGGTTCTGAGTAAGTCCCATCTGTCACCCCAAAGCAAACCCCCCTCCACTCCCCCAAAGTAATCCCTCTCACCCCCTACTTTTTCTCCTTTATTTTTTTTTCCCTGTCCTAAATAACACCCTCTCCTCAGCTCTCTGTGTTTTAATCCACCTCACCCGGTAGCTTTCTTGAAGTGTAAAGTCTGGACTCTTTCATTTATGCCCCATCATTCCTGTCATTTACTGTCTGTCAGTCTACCTGTGATCTCCTCTCCTCTCCTCTCCTCTCCTCTCCTCTCCTCTCCTCTCCTCTCCT
>JAPQRP010000019.1:30749930-30763497 GCA_037367295.1 Apogon hyalosoma | reverse complement strand
TTCCTTACATTAGTACCATTACTTCATGGTACCGAACAAAGCAGGTCCACTCACTGTTCATGCAGAGGTGGACCTTAGACCCTGTAGACCACAGTGGACCTGAGATTGTTGACTCACTGTCCTCACTGAGACTGCCGATGTCACTGTCTTTAACGTGTGCGGAAATGACCAAAAACAGTAACTTGCTTGATAAAGGGTTAATCTTGTAACCATTAATTAAATTGCAACCATAAGTAAATACAGTTACTAATATTTTGTACACTGAATACTTGTATCCGGTTACTTCTCAACCCACTGTGAGAATCATTATAATGTTGAGAAAAAGTATGTGAACCCTTGATTTCTTATTAAATGTGATCTAATCTGCATCTTGGACTTCACTGAATGAACTTACAGTTTATTAGCTCCATTTCGCTCTTTTCAGAGTCATCAGCCCAAGGGTTCACTTACTTTATCCATCAGCACTGTAAGTGTTTAAGAGCAGAGTTCAATAAAGATACTAAATATTATAATTGTGTGGTATTAGGTTAAGCCTCAATGGCAAAGGACAGCTGCTGTGATTATCTACTGATCTAAAATGTTTAATAACTTTTGAGCTACTAATACCGTCAGTCCATTAAAATACTTCTTGTAAAGTGCAGTTTCTCAATCTTTCTGCAGAATCAGATATGACCCATTTGGATGTTCATTGGCTCCAGAGTGAATGAAAAAACACCGTAATGTTCTACAACTCTGATTCACCAGTAAAACCCATGTAGTTTGACAAATGGCAGTCGTTGTAGACACTCATTTTTACATTCGGTTCATGATATATTTTGCTGGGAAAATGTACTTTTCCCTTTGATATAATAACCTTTGAATTTACTCAAACCTTTATGAACATCTGCATGTCAAATAAACAAAAAAGAATATAGGAAAACACCTGATATCACTGAAAGAAAATGCAAAATGCAGAAGATAATATTATTATAAATGGTGAAAAATCACATAGGAAAAGTTAAATGTAAAGTCTCCAGAAATGAATCCTGGCTCTAAGGTTTAAGCACATTGTCTTTATCTGCAGTATAGTATATGCAAAATCAGATTTAATTTAATGATCAAATCAAGATGAAAACTACATTTCAGTGGGTTCACATACTTTTTCTTGCCACTGCAATTTAAAAGGTCTGTGATTATGAATATTTTTGACATTTTTGTTTTTAAGAATCATGCTTCCATATACTGTATTTATTTCTGTTCTAAGGTTCAGCATTAACTAACTGTAATAATATTCTGTATACTGAGGTATACTGTTTTTCAGGTTCTGGTAGAGGATGTGTAAAAATAATCCTTTTTCATGTCACAGTACATATATTCTAGTAGTGAAGTTAAGGTTTGCAACACTTGCAACATTTGAGTCACACCACTAGTCAAAACACGTTGTCTTCCGTTATCCTTTGTGAGAATTATTTCTTGTCCTCCAACTCAGAAAAGCCCAAAGCAAAAATGACTCTTAAAGGTCTTTCTATCACCTCAGATCTCCTAAAAAAAAAAAAAAAAAAAAAAAAAAAAGTGACAAGACAAATAAACAGACAAGAACCGCATCTGAGAAAGAGAAGAGCCTTTTATTCAGCACTGTTTTTATTTCAATGTTTTCAAAGGATAGAGCGAGGAGAGGATTGTTTGAGAATCAGTTGAACATGACAGGGGAAGTAATGAGGAGAACATGTACGTATGTTTTTTTTCTCTTTTTTTTCATTTAGCAATACATGCTTAAAAGGGGAAAACAGTGCTTTACAGGTCTGGCTTGAACTGTCTGTGTCCTATTGTGGGCATTTAAAGCCACAGTACAACTGATTGGGTAAAGCACCACAACCTTTTAGCGTTGACCGTGTTTTGACAAGGTCTAATATTTGAGTTTTTACAAAAGAAATGGTCAAATTTAAGAAAAAGCAAAACAATAAAAGTCTCTTATTTTCCACTTTTGGCCCTGAATATAAATTCATTTACAAGTTGCGTGTTTAATCACAAGCTTTATTTGTCAGGCATCACTTCTCATGTGACTTGACCAATTATGTGTATTAAATGAACTACTCTTGCTCTTTAAGTACTTCTTACATATTGTTTCAGTTACTTTTCCATATTTCCAAACAATGCATTTGTTTGGCATTTATCAGGTGGCTGCAAAACCAAGTGACTAAAATTTAGGTTTACTTTAATCTTAGTCTTTGTTTTTTTTTTGGAGAGTTTCCCAGAAGCAGAAGTGTAACCGTAGATAGAGACTTTGAGTCTTTTTTTTTTGGAAGAAGAAACAGATATGGGACAGCAGTGTGTCATCTAAAACCTGGCTAAAATGGCAAAGGCAGAAAAAAAGCATCAAATGAACGCGGGTAGTTTTGCGCTTGTTTGCAATAAGCACATTGTAAACCAACTAAATTAAGAAAAAGCAAGAAAATGTCTCACTATTAGTCTCTAAAAATAAAGCATCACAACTAAACAACTTTGAAGAGGGGCGAAAAAAAAAACACCCAAAAGGAAGCGAGGACAAATAAAGACGAGGCAAAGCACGACGTCTGCTTGAAAATCAGGAAGAGAAATGTTGCATGTGGGAAACATATGGAAGAAGTCCTATATAGCCAGCTCCTGAGCGTGGCTTGTGTTCTGCTCTGTCTATGGTGAAAGGGCTTTACCTGCAAACCCCACAGCACCAGCAGACTCAGAACCATGAGGTAGATCATTGGTCAAACTGACCACAAGAGAAAAAAAATCCTCCTTAAAGATGCCCGTTCGGTGTAAAACTTGTAATTTCATAAAAGTACGGCTCTTGTTTCATGTCTTGTCTTGAAGTTTAAAAAAAGAGGACAGAGGAAAATAAGGAATTAGCTTGCTCTGAGTTTATCGTCATTCTTTTTTTTCTCAGTATTGCCCTGGGACTCTCGTTTTTCTTTATTGCTACCAGGAGACTAGATAGCGAAACACCCACTGGGAATCTCCATGATTTCACACGCACACATTATTGGATCAGTCAGATAGACACATGTCACCTGATCAAGTTCAATGAAAAATATCAGAGAATGTGATGTAAGGAAGGCACCTTTTCCAATAATAAATTTTTCTAATGAAAGTCACCTGTAACAGTTGTCATGTGCAGTTGAACCATTACTTTAAGGTGTTTCATGACAACTTGAAAAACAAAATGAAGCTTTTCTGACACTTTCGACTTCAGTGCAAACAAGATTTTGCAAGGTTTTTCAAATATCACAAGGAAAGTAACTATAAAACCATAGAAACAATAGGGGGGAAAATATCTCATTTTCATGCATTTTTATATCACATAATTGCAGGGGCGATGGCAGAATGTCCTCTGGCATTTGTTTGAGAATCCTTGAAAAAAGAGAAAAAGTAGACCGTGATTTTTTTTTTTTTTATCAAAATAAATCTTGTTTTTTCTTTTCTTTTCTTTTCTTTTTTTTTTCCAGATGATTTGCCAACTGCTCTAGTCCATTTACACTGTCCTCATTTTCCACCTCAAAAGTTGGGGCTGTGCAAAAAGTTCAAGTTGTCTGGTCCAATCGGAGAAGGCCGTGACTGTTATCACTGTGGCGTCACCAGCAACTTCCCACCTGCCCTCTGGCTCATGAAGACGTAAGAAAGCCTAAAAATGAAAACACACCAAATAGGTACACATATATAAGCTAAGAACTAACATCAGTAACAATATTATACACAGCAGTTCTATTAGGACCAGTGTGATATGAAAGTAACCACTATCTCACTTAAGGTTGAGGATTAAAGGTTCCGTGTGTGGTATTTAGTGACATCTAGTGGTGAAACTGCAGACTGTAACTACAAAATACCCAGTTTATCACACTTAAGGTGGCCACAAGGTTAAAGTGAAAGTTCTTCACTAGGGTCAGGAGATGTGTTTTAGTCTCGTAAAAGAAAATGTCAAATCTGAGTGTTTCCATAGACTGGGTTGGAGTGAATAAACTGGGAAGGTCAAGGTGTAGGATACATTTCGTGAGGCTCTAGTAAACACAGTAGAAGAAGTAGAGCTCTGTAGCGGTTTAACCTGGAAGACTCAGCTGATCAGTGGATTAAAGGTTTGCTATAATATCATTTTTTGCAAAAATTATGTTATTATTTTTTAATTTGGGTGTTTCCAATGATCATTTACTGATGCAAAACTAAACAAAATATGAAAACGCTCCTAATATTTACTCTGGACTTTAGTCTTTTGTTTAAATAAAAGTGTAACAGACCATAATACACCTAAATGCTTACCATAAAATGGAAGAAAAGTCCATCTTGAGCTACTGAAGCAACCACCCACTCCTTATGTAGATATAAATAGCTCACTCTAAGATAACAAAATACAATACTTCTTGCTTATGTGCAATTATACACCCATAACAAACATAATTATGACTGCTATATTAGATTTTTTGCATTAGATTTTTCTAAACTTCGCACACTGGACCTTTAAGATGAAACTGAATATTTACAGTTTTGACTTAACTTAAAAGAAGACATACAGATTAAAACAATCAGTCTGATATTTAGTTAAAAAAGCACAAACACCCTGAAAATACACTACACACAACAGCCCATAGCATAAGTAAATAATGGGAAGGTAAACATTAATGAACAATAGTATCCATGGGCATTAATTTAGTTTTAACGATCCAACACATACATAGAATAAAATCATGTTATATGAAATTAAAGGAGCTGTGTGTAAGAATTATGTTTCAAGTAATCATAAAATAGCCCTAAATGTCACCAGACATTAAGGAATCATGCTTATTTCAAATACTCATATCACTGACAGTAGTAGTCCAGCCAGAATATTTACATTTGAAAAGCTAAGTGTCAGCCCACAAGTAATGTTTATGTTGTCATTTTGTGTTTTGGTCCGATGCTCCGCCCATCACCTATCTACCAATCACCAAGTCAGTAGCCTTTGGGCATCCAGGTCACCAGTTCCACTGAGCTGCATCTGGAACATTCCTGATCACAAATGTCTGACGTTACTAAACCTAAAAGGCCTCTTATTATTCCCAAAATACATCACGACAAAGTGAGACACAAAACAAGGATATGTATAGGAGATGCTTTTGAAACATGGAGGCGGCTGAAAGCAGAGAAGAATTTGAAGACCGACGCCGGCTCTCCAGGCTCACGGGTCTCACTGCCCGGTAAAAGCCACTGAGAGCTGGGACCAGGCCCGTGGTCTCTTCACCCAGGCCGCAGTCTCTTCTCCCAAGGCTGGGTGAAGAGACCGGGCCTGGTATAAATACCGGTGTAGGACCCGTCACTCGCCATGGTAGCTCCTTGTAGTAGACGCTCATGCTAGATCTGGCAACACCTAGTCTGGGGGGACGAGGAGGGAATACCACGCTCCACAGTATTTTGAATGTGATTGCAGTACCAGTTTTGGCCACAATCCTATGTATGACTCCTTTAAATGACTTTAGGAAGATCTGCTTATTGATCCTTATTAATGTAGATGAATTTACATTTAAGAACTAAAAACTGCATATATTGATCTTTAAGGTTTTTGTACTTATCTGTGTGAATTGCTTTTAGAAACTATTACAAATGCTATATTAGAGAAGGCTAATATTAAAAAGTCAGACTTGAATCCACCCTCTAGCTTAAAATATCCTTAACATGTCAATTCATGTCATGTAATTATTAGATTAGATTAGATTATCGTTTATTGCATCGTGGACAATCCCAATTAATGAACTGTATCAATAACAGTAAAAAGAGCAGCTTTAGCCAACATGGCTAGTATTATGACACGTAGCTGCTATACATTCAGCAAACATATTGTCATGCCATATGAAAGAATAATGGTTCTTATCTTCCATTTTTACATGTATTTGTGTTCCTCAGATAAACCGTCAGGACACCCTAAAAAAATGCTAGAGGGATTTTGAAGTGAAAGCAATTGAATTAAAATGAATGTACATTTATAACTACGGACGAGACAGATTACTGTAAAAATCCTCTTATATAAAATGACTTGTTAATATTTTTACCTCTTAGTGGTAAAATACCAACATTTATAGGGTTCTTACTTCAAAGATACAGCCAGCCCATAGTTGTACTAATATATGATCTATGAAGGATGTGATATTAGAGGGTGTTACAGCAGCTGCTGAATGAATTAACATGCTCTCATTTCCTAAAGCGTACCTCTGATTACTTGCTGAGTTGACTGTAAGGAGATGAGTTGTTGGAAGAATCCACTTGCTGTGGCGTGCCATTTTCCTGAAAAGCAAAAACAGTATCTCCCATTTAGAACTTGGTAATGACAACCTTCGTTGTGTTTGCAGTGAGATAATTGATAGTTTTGGAGGACAAACACTTCAGTAAGAACTCAAAGCCCCATGAATGGAAGCTGCTGTGGATTTATAAAACAATAATTACTTTAAAATGTATCAAACATTGAAGAAAAAGAATGTCTAGTTGAAGTTGCTGGAGGAGAAACTTACAGGTGCTGCCTGCATGGGAGGATACTGAGGCATGTACGCTCCTTGGACGCCAGGGTTGGCAGCAATGTACTGAAAAACAGACAAATGCATCTTTATTAGTGGTTCTTTTTCCAAACTGCTTAATCTTCTGGAGCGGGGGCGTCAAATATTTCGTCGAAACGTTTTCAAAAAAGAGCTAAACCAGTCCAGTTGAACTGAGAAGAACTACCAAGAAGAATTAAACATCAAGGGTGTCGGACTCCTTTTTAATTCAAAAGCCCAATGGGATCTTTAATGATAACTCCAAATTTTCTCTTTGGTTTATTGTGAAAAAAGAAAAATTTCATTATGAAAATATTTACATTTTTCATGCTAAAATGTGAATAACCTGAACAAATATAAACAACCTGAAATTACTAAAGAAAAATAAGTGCAATTTTATCAATATTCTACCTGTTAGTACGTGTTTTGTGTATTTGTGGATCCACTCTGATCTGAAAGTTGTGTTAATAATAAGCTGAGACATGATACACTTATTTTTTTGAAGAAATTTTAGGTTGTACATGGTTGTTCAGGTTATTCATGTTTTCATAATGTAATTTTACTTTTTCACACTAAAACAGCAGTTATTTATAGGTTGTTATGCTTATAATTTTACTGGTCTGGCCCACTTGACATCAAATCAGGCTGTATGTGGCTCCTGAAATTAAATGAGTTTGACACCCCTGCTCTGGAGGGATACTGGGGTGCTGGAGTCTACCCTAGACGTGTCGCCAGTTCATCACAGGTCTGACATATACAAACGAACAGCCATTCAGTCACAGTCAGTATGGACGGTGGGAGGAAGCTGGTGTACCTGGAGAGAACCCACATAGGCACGGGGAGAACCCAGGACCTCCTTGCTGTGAGGTGACTGTTCTAACCATCATGTTCAGAAAAAATAAAAAAATGTATTTGCTACATATGCATTTTATACTGTAACTGGATTATTATAATACAGAATGAACATAACAGTTAATCCTCAAAGGACTAAAATAACAAACATTGAGGCTCTTGCAGGATATACAAATAAGGAAATATCCTATTATTTTTGTTTATATCTACAGTTCATTCTTATTTTGTTTGTTCTGACTGGTTCAACAATGTTTTCTTGTCCTAAATAAAAGGAACGAAGTCTACCTAATCAAAATTCTGACATTACATAAACGGTCATTTTGTGAGACAGGTAACTGTTTGAGGTGTTGCAACAAATGCAGTAGTTCTACAGTCTGTCATGACGCTGACCCATGGACCAAACACGCATTTTTATATATTTTATCTTCTTTATATCATTAAAACCTAGGGTAAAAATAACCAAATTCACCAAACATGTAACAACTCTCTTATCAGGGCTAAGAAATCAACTTTGCTGAACCACAAGATTAACTGTTGTAAACATTAGACTGTTTGGTGACGTGAAGGAACCGATGTGATTGTCTCACAATGACCCAGGTGATTGAAGCTTCAACTAATTAGATCTTACGCTTTCATCATTAGTCCTAAGTATTGTTGACACAGTGGAACATCTCAGAAATATAGAGGTAAAACATACAATAGAAAGTAATTATAATGATTAAATGTTTTTTCTACATCTGAATTTATGGGAATAAGATAAGATAATGTAGAAACATTTGTGTTTTATTTGACTAAGCAAAAAAATGATAATTATCACCTGGCCTTACTTTAGAATAACTATAATGACTGGATTATTATTTTCCATGATTATTATTATTTACTTAAGATCTTGGACTGCTCAGCTTGTTAGTGCTTCCCTTTTCGGTCAAACCATTTTCCTTTTATTCCAGTGACTGTGTGTGTTGTTCTGTTTTGCTGTTGTTATGGTTTGGATTTTTCCTGTGCCAACATTCTGGAAAATCCCATGACTAATTTGTTTAAGTTTAGGATGGTTTAGTGCATCTGGAGGTGACTTATGTTTTCTCATAATGAAAAAAATAGAGAAATTCAAGAGAACTTGACTGTATGAGGCCAGATACGTGATATATGTCCATGAGGGGGAAAATCCCAGAATTCAACTCACCGCTCCAGTGTTTCCCAGTGACAGCTGGCCCATCTGCTGAGTAATCATGGCTGTTGGGTGCAGTGACATAGAAGGATCCACAGAGGGCGACATCACAGCAGACTGCAGCATAAGACACATACAATTTGTCCAAAATAAATATCCCATGATGGATTTCTATAAACTGAGTAACTGAGTTACTTTAAGTGCTTAAAAAATAAATAATGCTGAGATGACACAAGCGGGTGTGTTCTATAAGAAAAACAGAAAGTCAGCCTCAACAAACATTCAATATGAGTCACACACAACAAAAACAAAAGATTCACAAATTGTGAATGTGAAAGTTCACTAAATGTAACATTAAACATTTACAGTTTTAAGCATGTGATCATATTTATCTCAGCTAATAAGTACTTTTTTATGTTTTATCATAATCTCTGCTTTACGTTTGGTATATTCCTTTAAACGTGATGCCTTTAGGGAAAAAAGTAAAAAGTGGGGGAGGGGGCAGATCAGCAGAGACACTTGTTCCACTGGAAACCATCTGTTGGAAGAGTCAAAGAGTCACAAGACTGTCTCTGCTTCAGGCATTTCCTGCTGGATCTGAAAGGGGGGTGTTTGGGGGGGAAGGCAATGTCTGAATGTCTTTATAGTTGTTCCATTTTTCTCTCCAACACTCTCAGACACACACTTACAGCATGTAAACACATAAACTCCACTCATCTACATCTCCCTCGTACACATGGGGAAGTTTCTGGACGTTGCTGGTTTAACTGTGTCAGCAGAATGGGCTGATTTAAGTAACACTCTATGGTACTGTGAGATCAGAGCTGTAGCCTAAGCACCATCACACGCCCATTTCCTGAACAGAGAATAGGATGTGGCGGTTAATAAATGTATTTTTTTTTAAGTACAGTACTGTTGTTCTCTTACCGGGTGTTGCATGATGTATGGTTGGTGCGCCATCCAAGAATGACTCTGTACCTAACAGAGGGAAAAGAGAGGAGCGAACATGTAAAAAAACAGACATTTACTTAAAAATGCTAAGTTATATTTTAACAAACTAGCATCAAACTCCAATTCCAGCAATTAAATTATCAATAAATCCACTGTGGAATTACTTGTTTTTGCTAAAATTATGATCAGCAATGACAAGCCAAAAATATCCAAAGCCTTGAGCATGTTAGGGCCAATGTGGTCCACCCTGTTGCCATGGCACCGTGGAGCTTTTACACAATGTCAGTGACCTCAGCTGCTGAGATGGTCCTACTCTTCTTGCGATTTTCTGTTTTAGAGATCCTTCATGTGCTCTTTTTAACTTCCCAAGATTTAAAGCAGCAATCCTTGACTCTTCCTAATAACAGGCATGACCTCCTGGGGTGCTGAGCACTTCACCAGAGCCTCTTTGAAACCACCAGAAAGTCACCCTGTCAGCCTTTTTAAGGATGTCCCGCATTCCAGTTTTCGCTGGTGTCATTACAGTAACCCCATTACAGTAACCATTTTGTCATGATTTCAGTGAAACCTTTTTTTTTTTTTTTTAATCACACTTTGAACGCTTCAACTGTCATCTTTACGGTTTTTCTTTACAGATTATGTACACAAGAGGACTGCTAGATTCTGCTTCTCTAAAAGGCACTGTAAGATGTCAGCAATTAGGGTTTTTTTTATTACAAACCATACTGTGAGTTATGATCTAATGAAAACAAATTTGGTGTTAGTAGATTGCATGATGTTAATACCTACTGAGCCATAGAATTGTAATAATAAGAGGAATAATATTATATTACGGTAAGGTAAGGTAAGGTAAGGTAAGGTAAGGTAAGATAAGACCTTATTTATGGGGAAATTTCACAATTAACAGCAGCAACATACAACACGCTACTGCAGAGAAAAAGACAGGTAGAAAAACCACAAACGCGTGAAAAACAAAATATAAAGAAAAAAATAGGACATCTGTATTTATATAAGTATAGAATTAGAATTAAAATCTAAAATATTATTTACATATTTACAATGAGCACATGTTATCTGTGTCTAAACAGTGGCGCGAAGGAAGGCAAAACCATTAAGTCCCTGCAATAGCGGTATTGGAAAAAAAAAAAAATCCAAAATAGAAGTGGATGAGACTGTGGACCCTGTCACAGCTCTGGAGATGAGAACAACTTGGGATGCCAGTTGTTCAATTTTTCCAAGTTGTGAATATTTAGAAAGCAAATACACACATGGCATGTTGATCACAGCGTCATTTCATGTTGTGTTCCTGAAAACTGGTTGACATAGCCAACGCTTGTACCAGCAGTCGTACTATTGAGATGATCATCTTAAATTTCTGACATTGTCTCTGTCTTTAGTCTTTAAACCTCACAATGTCACAGCATCAATGACCACAATCAAAGACAGTGTTTTCTGTCACATCCATCCTCTTTTTGACATATAAAATGGTACAGTGTACACCTGTCTTAAGTCACTGATTGAATAAGCAGATGCAGGCGTTATGGGCAACTATGTTAGTATCTAGGTTTTATGAAGCAGTAGAGGATGCATGTATAAAGTTCCATGATACTGACAAGAAAATGGACTGCTGTTGACATACTGTGTTTCCTCTTTGTACCAAACATCCTGATTAGCGCTATGTCCCTCCATTGCATAGTAAGGAAAAGATGTTTTGGCATGTATGGGTTGGCTTTAAGAACTCTTTTTTTGCACAAAACGCAAAAGGTCGATGGCTGACTTTGCTGTCGTTTCATCAAAAATAAAACAACTGCATGATGTTAACAGCTGGACCTCATACAAACTCCCCAGAAGTTGGGAAAAGCTTTCAAACAGGCCAACCCTGTAGAGGATTTATCTGAATAACATCTGGCAAAGAACTCTGTGTGTTGAACAAGTGCAAAACAAGACCCCTCAGATCCTTCCACATAGGGAAATTATTTTCATGTGACAGATCTTGTCAAAGGTCTGAAGTCTTTCTGGTGCACATTACAGGATGAATCAAAACTTGTGACTGAGATATGAAGCAACAAAACAAACCGTAATGGTCTAATTCAGATAAACAGACAACAAAGCTCCAATACAGACTTTTTTTCCTCCAAATTCACCACAGACACATTAATGTTTCTGGATGATCATAATCGTCAAACACAAAAAAAAGTATAAATTATCGCGCGCTGACTCATTGTGCCGCCAACATTTGAGGAAGCCCAGATTTATCACTTATTCCTGCATCTATAGCACCTGTACAACCCACACACAAGCAGGAACCCACATATGCATTTGATAGCTTCTAATTCAACATAGCAAGGAGGGGAGGGGGAAGGGGGGGGGCAGAGACAGACAGATGATTTAAATTCAACTCTGGCTCTAGGACATTTTTACAGCAACTCATTAAAGGCATCCTCTGCAGTACCTGGTAAGCAGAGACCGGAGACATGTATGGAGACATAGCAGGCTGCACAGTCATTATCCTGTTGGACACTGGATACGGAGAGGGGTAATACCTACACAGAAACAGCATTTTATAACACAAATTAATTCTGAGGCAGGATAAAAAAAATAAGTGATATGATGACTCACTAAAACTCGCTTACCCATTCTGTATAGCTGCTGAGGAGGGGTCATAGGTAAGAGTCATCGCACCCTGTAAGGAGATTAAAAGATATAAATAGGAGATACGGTGACATATCTCTGAGTCTTAATGAATTTATACTATAAGCATTTTAGTATTCAAAGTGTTTTTCTTCAAATCAAACCAAATATTAATGTTCCTTAAATCAACTATGAAGAAAATAACAATACAATACAATACAATATGTTGCCAATAACAGGTGGATACGTACTAATCTCAGATCTCCTGTTTGTCCATTGGGAACAAATCCACTGTGAGCATGTTTCTTTCTTTGACTGTCTGCAAACTTACACAGCAAAGGCTGCGACGGAGCTGTGGGCAGATCACAGGAGTGGTTACTAAAACAAACGCAGGCGGTTACATAATGTATATATCCATCACCATCCTCACTAACTTTATCATAAAGAAAGGTGAAATTCTTTCCTACCCAGAGCTCCAGAGGCTATCTTGATAAATTTGCCATTGAAGTGGGAAATCACTGCGTTACACTGCTCTGTGGTGTCCATCCTAACAGGGGAAAGGATTAAAAAGAACAGCTATGACTCATCTTCCGATCACACTGTGAGGATCTTCTGTGCAACTTTAACACAAAGTGTTATTGTTAGACATGACGCAAACGGGAGTAAAGAACTTTTGGTTCTTCATGCTAAAACTGAACCAGGCTGTTGCTCGACATTTTAATGCTAAATACCCTTGAGTTCACATTCTATACAGTAATTACCAACAACCATGGATAATTAAGGTTTTTAAGAAAACAAGGCCTGACTTTGTGTAAAGTGAATAAGAGCTAACAGTCACAATGTGTTCACTTCATTAGGGTTATTTTTACCATCACAGGAAATGAAGCATTTGTATATTCTAACACTAATTTACACACTATTGGTAGACACAACGAAGCACATAAACGTGATTCTTGGAAAAAAAGAGATGACATTTACAACTGTTTGCTACCACAAATTTACTAAGACCAAAATATGTAAGTAAAGAAATGATTGTTCAAATTAGAACTACCCAACATATCGTCTGAGCATCATCATCACAATGTACGTTGCACAATAGTCACATCGCAGGTTCTGCAGTGTAGGAGGCAAATGAACTCAACATGTTCTCATGTAATTTCAAAGGTATGTGACACGCACTGCACGCAGCGATCCACCAATCACAATCTTTCCTAATCAGTTTGGAGTGAGTCACCGGTAACAACAATGAAAAATGAGCAACAAATAAGAGAAAATCACCGTAAACTAAGACTTGGTGCCAAAAAGAAAAATGTCAGTTATCTGGAATTATTTCAGCTACAAGAAGGATGATACTGAAACGTGTTCTGTGTCGACAGTGTGTTGAACCTGTTGCCACAAAGAGAGGAAACACAGCTAATTTGTTTGACCGTTTACATCGGCACCACACAGCTATTATATACTT
>JAPQRP010000019.1:30725328-30736887 GCA_037367295.1 Apogon hyalosoma | reverse complement strand
ATATATGCAATCGCTCACCATTAAACACATACAGTGCTGTATATGTTTAATGGTTTAAAGCTTATGTTTAATGCTGCTCAGCAAAATGTGACATATACATGAATCCAAGAGAAATGGGTAAAAAAAAAAACTGCAAAAACTTACAACTCAGTAAGACTGTCACCATACAGAATGACTACTTTTACTTAAGTAAATACCACCACTATTGACTATCTTATTTACTAGTTTGTCAAAGGCCACAAAAACGAGTTTGGCCTTTAAGGAAGCATATCCTGGTCAAGACTGCTGAGTGTACTGAATTGTGTTGACACAACAGTTGGTCCTGTTGGTTTGGAGAGGGAGGAACTGAGGAATGTGGATGATTATCTCCTCCTTCCTCATCCACTGAGGAATTAGGGAATTTGAAAGTCCCTGTGACGACTTCAGCCTGCCATCTGACCTGTCTGGCAGAACAGGGAGAGCAATAGCTTTGCTGGACTGAATTGCATGAGCTTGGACGGTCAACTGTCTGGCCCAAGCACATGAAACCCAACAGAGGAGGTTTTTCACAAGCTCCTCAATAGTGTGGTTTGGCTCTGGGTTTGTGGCTCCACTGGGGATAATGAAATGCTTGGATGTTGAAATATGAGAAAACACACAAATGTTACACTTTTTATTCTTTAAAGCTTTTGAAGACCTAAGCTGTGTATTACATGAGGAAACAAAGGTTTAAACAGCTTAGTTCATGAAGGGAAAATTCAGACCATGATTTTACATGATGTTTGACTGAAAAGTAAATAATGTAGCTGAATAAGTTTGCAAAAAGGCTGTAATAATGCAGCTACATATCACATTCTCAGTGCTACTTTTGTGGTAGCTCCCAAATTAATTTTTCTCTCAATTTAACCTTTCTTAAGTGATTTAGCACCATTTATTATGACATTATCCTCTGTATTTTGCTCTTTTTCAGTGAAAATCAGGTATTTTACTATATTTAATTTACTGATTATGTAGATGTTCATAAAAACTCAGATTAAAGTTCAGGGATATTGTATTAGAAACAGAAAAAACTGAAGGAAAAAGTGACTCTTTCAGTAAAATATATCATTAACTGAACATAAACCAAGTGTGTCCATTCCACTGTCATTGATCTAACTCCATGGGTTTTACCGGTGAGTCAATGTTGTAGAAGATGACAGTGTTTCCACACTCGCTATGGAGCCTCTGAACATCCAAATGGGCCATATCAGATGACTATGAAAAGATGACAAACTGCATTTTACACCAATTATTTACATGGTTTGATAGGATTAACAGGTATTTAACAGTTTAGTTCAGTGGATAGTTTTGGTTGGTGGAGGATGTTTCGGTCTTTATGGGTTAAAATGAATATTGCACCACCCCCATAAGCAAAATAAAATACTCAACTGCAAAGGAGGACCACATGGTTGGTTTGATTAAGAATTAATAAATGAAAAATAAAACATCAAGAATAGATGTTTGACACAACAATAAAGTCATAAAGCCAAATTAAAAACACGATTTGAGATACAGTACAGGGTATGAAATTATCTAAAGTACAGCTAATATGTACAAATATTAAATTTCTTATGTACATAGAACTTGATAATACAGATGCTGACTACAGATATTAACAGTATTCATTACTACTAGTTGTAGTCATTTAGATTTTGGGGGATGCTGAGGATAAAGTGAGATTTAAGTTTCATTCTCTTCATAAACAAGAGTTGGCCAAAAAAGTCCCACACTCTAACATTTAGCCTTAAACTAATTTTGCCATTTAGCTTTGATTATGAATTTGCTGTGGCATCATGTTAATAAACTCGTGCATCATCACATTCATTTCTGTCATTTTTAAGAAACACAACATCACTCAAACTTAGACCTGACCAAGTGAATCAACCCCAGATCAGAACACTGCCCCCACAGGCTTGTACTGTAGACACTAGGCATGATGGGTAATCACTTCATACACCTCTATTCTCACCCTGATTTCACTCATCACTCCGGAACAGGGTCCATCTGGACTCATCAGACCACATGACTCTGATCTAAAAGTATTTGTTCAGTTAAATCCATGTAGGGACATTTTTCTGTATATATAGTTATTGACTTCAGCTTTTTGTCAACTTTATGCTAATATTCCTAAAACCATCCCAAAACATTCACAGACATGTGATATGTTTTGAAAGTGCAGAAAGTTTTGAACATGATCAAAAGTTCTGCTGAAACACATATGAGCTCTCAGATTAAGCTGTTATTGTACATACGAGGATATGCATACAAGATGAGCAGCAGTACACATGGTAAAAAGTAACAATAGCATCAGAAAGAAATGTACAGGAAGAGTCAAAAACCTCCTGGGGGCTTGATGAGTGGCCTGATGTGAAACATTTGACACTCTTACAAACAAATTTATGATATAACTAAAGATGAAATAGTTCGTAAGGTATAAGACTAAGACTAGTGAAAACAATTCTGAAAGCAATAGACTATGATGTTAAATTATTTAACTGGCTCATAGAAGACCAAGGCTTTAACCTGCTAAATACTTTTCAAATGACGATTGCCTAATTTACATATATTGTTTGCAAAAACTGAAATAAATCTCAATTAGGTGGTTTTGCAATTGAAAAAATGTAAACACAATCTCTGTTGAATGTGGGGGAAAAAATCATAGTATTACCAGAAACATTAATGCATAGTTACTTTCATTTCATAAACTGAACAAGAATAATAACAATAATAATAAGGGAATAAAATCTGCACACCGTACATATTCAGGACTTAGTAGGATGCCCACGGCAGATTTCATAGCATGCACACTTTTTAGCTGCTAAAAGTCTTTCAGTTCTTGGATTTTCTCCTAAATACCTCTACTTCTGCCTATATTCTTGGGCCATCTTGCATGTACAGCTCTTTTAAGATCTGCTTACAGATTTTTTATGATGTTGATGTCTGGGGACTGAGAGGACCCTCAGAAATCCTTCATCTTCTTTGTCTTCAGGTCATACAATGTAGATTTTCAAGTATGTTTCACATCAGTATCCTGGTGTATAATCCATCCTGTTTTAAGCTTTAACTTTTTTACACACTGTGTGATATTTGCTTCCACACTTTGCTGGTAGTTAGTGGAATTGAGTCTTGCCTAGTGAGCTAATGTAGATCTGAGCTTGTGAAAACTTGTAAAAAGAATATAAGACTTAGGAACTCTTGGAGCACATGCCACAATTAAGTAAAATGTTAAGTAAAATATTTTAAGGAAACCTAGAAATTGCTTAAAGCATTTTAAATCACTTAAATTATTACTCTTTTGTTCTTTTTTTTTTTTAACTGTTGCATAAATAAAAATATTTCTTCCTTAAACTGATACAGAAAAGGCAGAGGTGAAACGTGACTGAGTACAAATACTGTATGTTGTTGCTGGAATATGTATTTACAAACCTGTACTTCTATTGCTTTGACTTTTATGCACATTTTTTAAAATTCATTAAATTTTTTTTATTTAGAATCATAGTGGACCCATCCAAAAACTGAAAAGAGGACTGATCTGAACCTACCTGGATGGAACAGCAGACATAACTGAGACTGGGAGGAATAACAACCTTTTTCTTGAATATGCTGTGGAGCATAATTTGAGGAATGAATGTGGCTTTACAAAAGAAATGAAGTCAATAATACATTAAGTGTGTTGTGTACACACATTTTCCTTTTAAGTTTGCCTTTTCTGTCGCATCCCAGCCTCTTCAACAGAAATAGTTTTGCACTTTTGAGTAAAGATGTTGAATCAGTGCCTATAATTTTACCAGAGTATTTATTTGCACATGGAGGCCATCCGCAGTAAGGATGTGCACCTGTGCAGAACTGGCATAAACTGGTGCATAAAAATCACCAGAATGCAGGAAATAAATTGTTCAATGCTTTTTTTTTTCATAGGGAGGAGCCCAAGACCCCAATGTTCACCCAAACGTACCTCCTTGGTTATAGTTATAGTAGCAGTAATAAAATAAAAGTAGCAAATCTGATGACTTTGGCGTCCTCGTGTGTCCTCATTTAGCAAATGCTGAACGAACCACAATATCTGACGTCATCATTAGTGCGACGGAAGCAGGTTTTCTGAAAATACGATTCTGGCTGATTCATTGTAGCAAGTTAATTTGCTCCGACTGGAAGAATAAAACCGACTCTGACAAACATCCGCAAGGTGAGTTGACTTATAGCAACAACAGACTTGTCAGTACAAATAAAACACGGTTAGTTTTTGCCTTTGTAGCCAAAATGAACTTTAGTGTTGCTTTTGTGTGTTGGAAGGCAGAGGATGAAGTTAGCATGAACAAGCTAAGTGCATGCTACCGCTAGTAGTGGCTACATATTTGTTATCGCATGAAAGGAGCGATATGATGTCACTAAATAGTTACATTGTCAATTGTTAATATTACAACACATATCCAATATTTCGCACTAAACTGTACTGTGGAATTATCAGCTGTTTAAGGTGAGTTTTTGTGACTGCGTAATTGAACTGAAGGCTGTCTGTCATGGTACGATCAAAACTTAATTTGACTGTTTTATAAAATGAGAAACTCTAATAGATCGGCATCAGATCATTAGAATCAGATGAGTTGTGTATTGAGTAGATCTTACTGTGTAAAGCAAAACTGTTAGATTTTATAAAGCCAAAGTTAACTTCCTAATTTGCTGTTAAACCAGGTTAAATGATATTTTTGGAATACAATTGCTGAAGCTTTGTAACTTGTTTAGTTCAGTTTCACTGGTACAGTTTATTATTGCTGCTACATGCTGACCTCCAGTTAACCTGTCAACACAACTGTCAGGACTTTATATGTAAAGACTTAGGCTACATCTTCTGTTTAAATACATACTCATTAAAATATCCTCTCACAAGAACACGCAAAAGAGTACACTATACAAAGTGTAACTTTGAACTCACTGCTTTTTTAATATAAATTTTTAATTTGTCTTAGATGACTAAAATAGAGCTTTATGGATATTGAAATTTGAGTTTATAATTAATTGTCACATTATTTTTGTTCCTAAGCAAAATATTGGTGTGTGATACAAATCAGAGCTGATGAACAGGGAGTTTATTTTGTTCACAGTGTCTGTATAACACTCACAAAAATTAAATTTTTATTCCTGTATATGTTGATGTTCAAAAGTTATTTTTGGCATTTTATATTTCTTGAAAGTTCTACTTCTAAATATTTGTATTTCTCATGTTAACAAATGTGATAGTTAAAAACTGTATCTCCACTTGCTTTCTTCAACTTTTCACAACTAAAATGCTGCCGTTACAGCATAAGAATGATTTGTGCTTCAAAATTCACAGATGTAACAGTCTAATAATAGTTATGCTTATATACTAGTATACTTATACTAGTTTTGCATCGATCCACACTGAGTGATAACGGATGAAAGATGCCATGTGGACATAGATGGGATAGAATTTATTCATTCTGTTAGTGTCACCCAGCTGTTTGTGGTGACTGAAGACAATAATCATGATTTATGTAAAATATTCACCATTGGCTAAAATGATAAAATAATTATGTAGTAATTATGATGAGTTGGAGTATGGAATAGAATAATGTAAAAGAAGAGTAAAAGAAAAGAAGAGACCATCTTTAAACTATGAAGAATGATCAATATTATATTATTATTATGTCAACTATGGCAAAGCCCAGACTAATGCCTTCTCTTTTGTGTTTAAAGATCCCAGTATGGACCGTCTGCTGAGGCTCGGAGGGGGAATGCCAGGGCTTGGCCAGGTAACACAAAGTTTGAACTGTTCATAGATGGAAACAATAACAACTGGCTTCAAACAAAACATGGTTAAAAAACATAGTGTTTTATCTTTTTAACAATTTGCTAATCAAATTGCTCCTTTCTAAAGCAGTCTTTTTTTAAAATCTTTATCCTAACCATACATTTACAAATATTAACCACAACGTTACACAAAGCATATATCACAATAATCATTTCATCCATTGAGATCTGAATTTAAAGTTGGATTGTAGTGAGTGATTGGAGCACCTACTGTATTTAAAAGGCTCTAAGCAATAAGTTTGGTTTCTGTTTACAGGGCCCCCCGACAGATGCACCTGCAGTGGATACAGCTGAGCAGGTTTACATCTCCTCTTTGGCTCTGTTGAAGGTAAAGACACATCAGCTGTACTTAACTGTTTTCTAAAAGGTGCTGCATTTATTTAAGTCTTTGAAATAATTTTCCTGTCGTGTGGTCTTTGTTTCAGATGTTGAAGCATGGGCGTGCTGGTGTACCAATGGAGGTTATGGGGTTGATGCTGGGGGAATTTGTTGATGACTACACAGTGCGAGTTATTGACGTATTTGCCATGCCACAGTCAGGAACAGTATGTACTTAATTAATATCTCACATATAAAAATGTAATTAAACCACCCAGTAATACACTGATGTATATTGTATAGCTGAGGTAATGATTTTTTTTATTTAAAATTGAGATGATAAATGCTCAATTTTATGCTGATATTATTTATCTTGTGCAATGTTTTGACTTTGCTTTTTTTTTTTTTTTTTTTTTTACTTAATGACATTGTTATTCATTTATCTTCCAGGGTGTGAGTGTTGAGGCGGTGGACCCTGTTTTCCAAGCCAAGATGTTGGACATGCTGAAGCAGACTGGCAGGTAAAAGTGAAAAACACATCTAAAGTCCCCATATTTTGCAGAATTTACTTGTGAGACATAACCATGAATGCAGCTCCAAGTGGTGGTGTCAAAAAATGAAACTCATGTATTCAAATTCACACCATGATCATTCTCTTCCTTCTAATCAGGCCTGAGATGGTGGTGGGCTGGTACCACAGTCACCCTGGTTTCGGCTGTTGGTTGTCTGGGGTCGACATCAACACACAGCAGAGCTTCGAAGCCCTGTCAGAGCGGGCTGTCGCAGTGGTGGTGGATCCCATACAGAGTGTCAAAGGAAAGGTAAGGGTTTATGGTTGCAGCAGGATACTCTCACTGGGTTTTCATGAGATTTCTTTAATTTTCTGCTCAGAGAATATACAGAACACTTCCATTTTAGCTTGAATATTAAGGTATTTTTACTGGGAATGCGCTTTGTAGAAGTGGTGACATTGTAATTGCTCATTTACGATAGAAATAGACAACAGAAAATTTTAATGACAGCTTCCATTCATTAGAAATGCCCATATAATAGTAGTGTAAATATGACATTTTACAGAGCGTTGAGTTTTGGAACATGTTCTGCTGAGTCTCTCGGCACCAAAGGTGTTAACTTGCAGTTTGAGTTCTTGTTAAATGTTTTGCTGATGTTGACAAAATGACAAGTGAAGTCATGACAACTAAAATGAGTTCACATCATATCCATAGTGATGCCTTTACTGACGAAATGCACAGAGGTAATGTCAGTGTCGGACAGATGAATGTAGCTGTCATGAATGATGAGCTCAGATAGACGAGGGGAAAACTGAACTGTCAGGAAATGATTCTGAGAGGATTGAAAATGAGAGAAATATCTGTTCAGTTTAGCAGTAACTTGTTTTACCATCAAGTTGTTGTTGATGCCTAGTTAGAAAAATGTGGCTGCAGTGTTCATTCCATCCATAATCAGGTTTGTTTTGTTTCTTTCAGTTCTCGTTTAAATAAAAAGCTGTTCCCCTCCAGTTTTTGCTAGATTATGAATTTCGTGGTAATTCCTCCTTTACACAATTTTCTTCATACAAGATTAGATAGATGATAATCAGATAAAAAGTGTTTCCACTGGTGCCATACATAATCCTGTTATCTTCCACAGGTTGTTATTGATGCCTTTAGATTGATCAATGCCAACATGATGGTGCTGGGACATGAACCAAGACAAACCACATCAAATCTGGGTCACCTGAACAAGCCGTCCATCCAGGTAACACATTGTAAATGACATCAGAACTCTGATTCAATGTACACGTCTGTTGAAACATCTTAAAATGTGTCAACCATGATGCGTTTTCCCTTGAAGAGAATGTATACAACACTGATTTACTTTGAAATGTCTAAACACAGGGACATTTCACCAGACGCAAAATACACATAAATATCAGAATACTTCTTCTATGACTCTCAGTGAAATAGTATTACTAATAGTGAGGATTTGTCTCTTAATGAATGAACGTTCTGTCTATAATATTTTAAATGTCCCAACTTCTCCTTTTAGGCTTTAATTCATGGACTTAACAGACACTACTACTCCATCACCATCAATTACAGGAAAAATGAGCTGGAGCAAAAGGTTTGACTGATAAAACAACACTTTGTAACAAATTTTTACAGATATATGTTTTTTTTTTTTTGGAGGAAACATAAAACATAGCTTTGATTGTTTTTTAGATGCTGTTGAACCTGCATAAGAAGAGCTGGATGGAGGGCCTGACCCTGCAGGACTACAGCGAGCACTGCAAGCTCAACGAGACCATTGTCAAAGAAATGCTGGAGCTTGCCAAGAACTACAATAAGGTGAGAGAATGGAGGCAAAACCTTCTCCTTAGAAACACACATCCATCATTTTCTAATGAACTCCTTTCTCAAGCAAAGAAAATTGCAACAAGTGGTGCCAGGCACAACAAACCCCGCCCCTCCCACGTATTGTATCGTATTTTGGCATCAATCCAGCTGATGTCATCATGTTTATGCATGTGCTGATGTCAGCATATCAGTTGCCTCCATATGTGTGCCAAGTCTGAAGTAAATTGAACCAAAATTGATGTTTTTATAGACATGTGAAATTTTGCCCATTATAAGTAAATAGGAGGAAAAGTAAGGATATGAACAGATACACCAAGGAGAGACATGCTTATCTGATATGTTGACAAATGGTTTTCATCGCAGGCTGTTGAAGAAGAGGACAAAATGACCCCAGAGCAGCTGGCAATCAAGAATGTTGGAAAACAGGTAACACAACAATTTCAGTCAGATACAACTATTTCTGTTTTAACTGTTAAGGTGTTAAATGAAAAAGGTTTTCTCAATGGAGGCTTTTAAGAGAATAGTACAAACCAAATATGTCAATGCAGAATTTGTATTTGGTTGAAATGTCTTATTCTTGTCATTTCTTCTTTGTTGTAAATTCTTGCAGGATCCCAAGAGGCACCTGGAGGAGCACGTAGATGTTTTAATGACGTCCAACATTGTCCAGTGCCTAGCAGCCATGTTGGATACTGTAGTTTTCCAGTAATGGCCCTGTGTATAAGTGTTAATATTACAACCCTTGTTTTCTTTTATATGAAAATAAATGTATGTGTATGAAATGTTGACCACTGGTTTGTCTGATCTGAGTGGGATCTCATAGTTTGTACAGTTGTTTTACTGTCCAAGGAGCAAGTTTGACAAACATGGGTTAAAGCCAAGGTCTGTCTGAGGAGAACTGCACATACAAACATGGAGATACCCTTTGGAGATTGCCTATATAATGGGGAATATTGGGAACTCTTCAAGTAAATGAATTCTTGTAGAAGTCTGCCTAATATTTTCTGGTGGACTTTTCCCACAAACAGGTAGAAATCTGCTCTGTATTTTCATATGCTGCTCATTCATAATAAAAAACGATCCACCCTAAGTTACTGAAGAAATGAACATCATGTACAGTTATTTAATCCAACCACATGGTGGTGCAGGAGACACGAGAAAAGGACAAAAAAGTAGTATTGGATATGATTCATTTTCTTCATAGTTTATTTCATTTATTTATTGTGCAGTTGAAGGTTGAGTGAAGCATGTCATTCCACTTACTGTTTAATTATTAAGCTGCTTAAACATAATAGAGGTGGGAATAATTCACACATCCAAGAAACTAGCAGGTCTCCATTGTGAACCAGTAAGTTTCAAGCAAGTCCCAGTTTTGCGGTGGAAGACCAGTAAGTCAAGTCTTTGTTCAGGTCAAACGAGGAACTCTGAAATTAAAATATAACCCCATTGGTCTGAAAGCCACTAAAATGAAAACAGGTGTGTACTGAGTGTACACTGACCTTTGACACTACATTTAGCTGATGGTACTTTTACTTGTAGTTGAGTATTTTCAGTGTGTATATAAGTTTTACTGAGGCCAATGACCTAAAAGTCCTCCCACATATTTTACTCTATTATATCAAACTATGAAAATGTCTTCCATCTTCTTGTCCTTTTCGGCTGTTCCCTTCAGGGGTCGCCACAGCGAATCATCTTCCTCCGTTTAAACCTATCCTCTGCCTCCTCTTCTCTCACACCAACTACCTTCTTGTCATCTTCCACTACATCCATAAATCTGGTCCTGGGTCTTCCTCTAGACCTGTCTGACAGTTCCAACCTCAGCATTCTTCTACAAATATATTCACTCTCCCTCTGTACACGTCCAAACCATCTCAGTCTGACCTTTGACTTTTTCTCCAAAACATCTAATGTGTGCTGTTCTTCTGATGTCCTCATTCCTGATCCGATCCATCCTGGTCCCAAAGAGAACCTGATCATCTGAACCTCTGCTCCCTCCAGCTCTGCCTCCTGTCTTTTCCTCACTGCTGCCGTTTTTAACCCATCCAACATGGCTGCTCTCACCACTGTCTTCTACATCTTTCCTTTCATTCTTGCTGACACTCTTTTATCACACACACCTGATACTTTTCTCCACTCATTCCAACCTGCCTGCACATGCTTTTTCACCTCTTTTCCACACTCACCGTTGCTCTGGACTGTTGACCCTAACTACCTAAAACCTTCTTTATCTCTGCTCGCTGTAACTTCACTGTTCCACTTCAGTCCCTCTCCTTCACACATATGTATTCTATATGAAAATGTCTTCCAACATTTTTATTTTCTTTGTTCAGTGTAGCTAAATACTACACGGGGGAAAAAAATCTAAATCTTACCTTTTTTTTTTTTTAATTTCTAGTCAAAATATCTCATCACACTTAAAATAAGCCATAATCACCAAAAGGGTAACTTTTCAGTGAGATAGAAGAACTTATTTTTAGACAATAGATCTGGAAAATCTTATTTCAAGAAATCTTACCAAGATAATTTTCACGTGTTCCACTGGAAGATTTTTTTTTTTTTTGCTTGAATTAAGCAAAAAAAAAAAATCTGTCAGTGTGTCTCTGAGCAGGACGTCCTGTCAACTCAGATAAAAATGAAGTTGAGTCTTTCATCAGTGTTGGTCAAATAAGTCCCCCATCTCTGTAAATAAGATGTATTTTACAGACTTTTACAATAGTGCTACATATTAGGACTAAATAATAAAAGGACAGGACTGATAATGACGTGCATTTATTTTTGTGCTTGATGTGAAAAACATGGAAACAGATCCATGAGTCACTGTTTTTTTCTGTGTGTAAATGCTGATTAGGAGCACTTCCCTTTATTGTCTTTGCAAATACCGTAAGAACAAATGCTGTTATTTGGAAAAGAGCTGATGGTGGTAACATTTTTTTTCCTGTAAAAACAGCTGATTAGTCTTTTCTTAATGCAGCCTACGTATGTAATTTACAACAGATGCACGTCATATTTAAGTGACTCCATCCATCCATCCATCCAT
>JAPQRP010000019.1:30699459-30723254 GCA_037367295.1 Apogon hyalosoma | reverse complement strand
AGTCCAGAGTTCAAACTAAACCTGGTGAAGCAGCTTTTATCTGTTCTGCTGCACACAACTGGAACAAGCTACCAACTAACCTGAAATCAGCCCCAAATGTCAACATTTTTAAATCCAGGTTAAAAACCTTCCTCTTTTCATGCGTTTATGAGTAAACTCTTTTCAATCATGTCTTTTAAATGCACTTTTTTTTATTTTAATGTCTTGCTTTATTCCGTTTTAATTTTAATGTTAATTTTAATGTATGGTTTTAATATAATTAAGGCATTTATTTCACTCTGTAAATGCATTTTAAAACTACATTTCATCTCTGATTATTTGAATGTCTTCTACCCTTTTTGGGATTTTTAATGTCTTTTCTTCTGTGATTTTGTTTTTATGCCTTTGTAAAGCACTTTGAGTTACCCTGTGTATGAATAGTGCTATACAAATACACTTGCCTTGCCTTGTTCCACTGGCAGATTTTTTTTTGTTAATTCTAGATGTTTTTTTGCTTAATTCAATATTTCACTGAAAAGTTACTCTTTAGGTGATTATGTCTTATTTTAAGTGCGATGAGATATTTTGACTAGAAATGAGAAAAATACACTTGGTAAGATTTAGATTTTTGCAGTGCAGATCACATTTTATTATCAATTTATGCACTCCATCTTTAAAGGGTGCACATGCTTTTTCTTACTACTGTATAAAACTGTTATACATCATTTGTTTTTAACAGAGAACGCTGCACAAGTAATGAGATTTACTGTTCACTCTGATGACAGCACTCAGATTTATAGATTATCAGCTATGGTCTTTAGCCCCTTTTACACAGCACTTCTGTTCTGGGAATATTTCATCTTTATTCCGTAATGACATCTAACGACTAAACAAATAAAAATGAATTGAGCTGAATTCTCTTCCAGATACTAAAAAGTCCAGTGTTGCTACAACTGAATTACTACTACAACTCTCAAATAATAAGTTAGTGCTTTACTGATGCAGTTTCCTGAGAATCTTCTAATTCAAGTGGTCTAAGAGGAAACAAGAATTCTAGCCAGTTCTTTGGACTTGGTTTTTCACTCTTGAAAATCTATACAGTGACACAGACTTTGAGTAATAACAAGTGTTTTCAGAGAAGTGGGGGGTGGGGAGTTGAATTTTACTGTAAAAGTGAATATTGTTTCCATGAAATGTGCCTTTCAGACAGTTTTGTTGCAACTTTATTAATTTCTTTAAACCTGTCCTGTTCAGGGATTTGACCTCCAGTATGGATGTACTGGGTGCTTGACAGTTTTGTTCTAAGAGGGTTTTGAACCTTAGATCAATTCCCCCTATTGGCTGGATTTTATTACTGCTCTAACTTTATTGCAGTTTGATGAAGAACTCTCTGTAATGGGCTCGGCGGACCTCAGCCAGCGGATCAGCTCCAGTGACAGCAGAGAACACCGAGCATATGGTTTATCTCTGCTGCGTCCAGTACACACCGAGTAGACAAAGAGCTAGAACAGACGTGGCCCCCTGCCATTATATCAACTGTAAGGGTCTTCAGGTTACATCAGTTTTGTTCCTGACTAAACTTTTTGCAACCCACACAGGAGGAAATGAATGTGGATGTTGAAGGGTGCGAAATGAAACGCCTCCCTTAAGGTCCTGCGGGGATGACAAAGTGTGTCTGCCAAAGTACTTATGGTAAATACATGACCTTATATTCTGGGAAATAGGAAAATCTGGATCTAAGTCTAAATGTATACAGGTTTTGACCAAGTTGTATAAGAGTCTCTAGTCTCCCTTTATATCCTTTGTCCTTCTTTGGACATGAAGGCAATTTTTTTCCAAGGATGTTTTAAAGAAGAGTTAAAACAGAAATGTGTTCAATGCTGCAAAGAAGCAAATGTGATCAGTGTCCCCTGACTGAAGCCACTCGTAAGGAATAATAAAACTGAAAATGTGCACGTAGTCTCAAGAGGTGATGTACATGCATTCTTTTCTCCAGTAGAAAGACAGATGCTTGTGTAAAAAGTATATGTTCTTAAAATGTTCTGAAAGCCTATGAGTATTTTAGTAAGGACACAAAAAGTAAAAATAAAAATGTACAGAAGCCAGAATCAGGTTCCCATAAAAGATGTCACATAAACAAACTGAACTCAGGCCAGTTTAAAGTAACTTAAGAATCCAGCTGACCTAAGACAAAGAGGTGGAACAGACCTCAACTGACACAACAGACAAACACAGAGAGGGGGATGTGTGCTGGATAACAGAAACACTTAACACTGAATAACTACCACATAACTAACAGAACAGGTCATTAAGCCAAAATGGGAATCCAAAGTTTAAGCACCACAAATCAACAAGAGTCAGTGTAAACTAAGCAGCTCATATCCTCGTCATGGCAGTGGTTTGGTACGACCTCAGTGGTATGTTCTACATATCATTGGCCACAGCATATTTTTGACCAAATTGTGAAATCTGTGAAACTTTACTCTCTTAACATTGCTGTGTCATTTTGTCTTATTTTCTGTGTCCTGAAACAAATATGACTTAGACAATTATGTTATGAGGCTAACAGTTTATGGTCCATGGTGACCTGTAAAAAAAAAAAAAAAAAAAGAAACAAGTTAATGTAGTCATACTTGTTAGCAGCTGCAAAAAAGTTGTTGACCTTTCGACTGCTGGCCCTTCATTGACTGTAAATACAAAAGGGTTGTTTATTTAATAGCCTTATCTGCTTTTGAGCTGATGATTATAACGCACTGTTCTATTCCACTAAGCATAATGTACATACGACACATAAGACACAAAGCACTATTAGGAGAATAAATAAATATTTGATTGAACTTGACACAACACATCCTGCTAAATTAACATTAGCCTACATAAGACAGTGTAGAAAAGCCTGACTGGTTTTGTCAGTTCAATAACATTAACATGAAGTTTGGTTGTGATTCTGACAGTAAAGTGTCCATGAGCATTACTGAGCATTTAAATAAGTCATTATCACAAGATAATGAACTTTGTTATCTCGAGATAACGAATTAATTAATACGTTATCACAAGATAATGACCATAAAATTAGATGTGAAACCATGGCTGTTCTCAGCTTCCGTACAAATGTGTTTTGGCCAGCTGCTGAAAAAATGCACTATGATGGATATGTGTTTCCTGATGACCCAGCAAGTGCTGCTGGAGTTCTTAACTTAAAACAAACAAGATAAAATATATTTCATGAAATTAGGAGCTACTTGTCTTCATTTATGTGCAATATGAGTGTAAAGTGACAAATCCTAACAAAAAGTTAGAAAACAAAAATGCATTAGTGTGTGAGCATTAAAACCATCTTTAACCCATAAAAACCCAAACATCTACTATCTACCAAAATTATCTACTGATATAAACTCTTTAATCCCTGTTCATCCATTAAGCCTATCAATCCATGTAAATAATTGGTGTAAAATGCGGTTTGTCATCTTTTCATGGTCATCAGATATGACCTATTTGGATGTTCAGAGGCTCTGTAGTTACCATGGAAACATTATCATTGTCTACAACATTGATTCACCAGTAAAACTATGGAGTTGGATCAATGACAGTGGATGGACACACTTAGTTTATATTAAGTTAATGAGAGATTTTACTGAAAAAGTCACTTTTTCTTCAGTTTTCTCTATTTTTTTGATAGAATAATCCTCAACTTTACTCTTATGAACATCTACATGATTAGTAAATTAAATGTAGGAAAAGACCTGATTTTCACTGAAACACCCCCCCCCCCCCACACACACACACACACACACACACTCACACACTTTATGGGTTAAGTCGTGTGGCTGCAGGTTCAGCCATCACAACACCAATGAAGAACATTTTATTGGCTGTTTCTGCAAAGGTAACTGGACCTGACCTCGTGTTGCTACTTCAGATCCAATAAACAGCTTCATACTGCAGATAATGAATATTAACTTTGCACTAGTGTGAACATCACTTTTAGTGTCAGCAACAGAACTCAAAACATGAGGCCTTTTCTGTGTGATCTACTGACCCTTTCTTATTTGTTTCCTTTTATGTCCCTTACATTGTTTTTGTCATCTGTATCTTAGATTTTATTGTGTGTGATGTGAACTGCTGGATAAAACAACGGATGATGTTTCTGTTACTGTTTCATACATTTAGGCTGAAATCAGTCTTGATGTTGGGAAAATACACAATGATGCCAATAAAAATTGTTGAAAAATCCTCCTCAAATACATTAAAACTAAAGTAATGATCCTGTTTTTACAAGAGGAGTAGAAAGTATAGTATTCATATAAAAATATAACCAATGCAAATAAAGACTCAAAAAGTACATTTAAAAACTCCACTTAACAGCAAAATCAAAGTATTTGTGCTTTATTACTTCCTATATCTGTACATATAGTATTTTTGCGTAGTTTAATCTAAAGTTATACAACTAAATACAAGCTGATTAAGCAAACACATGAGAAAAAAATGTATTGGGATAAAAAAATCCTCTAAGGCCGTTTCATAGCATTTCTTGGGTACATGTTGAGTTTATGTGAATATAATTAAATTAGTGTTTATGAGGCTAATAAAGATTATAAGAAGCCAGAGCTGACCCTCATATGCAATGATTTCAAAGTGACACTTCAAATGATATTAAAAAATAAATGTACAAAATATTACAAAAAGTGAAATTAGAGTGTTTTAATATGGTTAATAAAGGTAAAGAGATAAATTTCATAAGTCATTTGACACAGGTACAGATAAAAGATGAATAATAGGTGCAACAGAAATGAGCTTAAGCCATAAAGATCCAAACAGCCACTGATGACCAAAACCATCTACTGATCTAAACTGTTTAATACCTGTTGATCCACTAATCCTCTCAATATATATAAATATTTGTTGTAAAATGCAGTTTGTCATCTTTTCATGGTCTTCAGATATGACCCATTTGGACCTTCAGAGGCTCCGTAGTGAACATGGAAACCCCGTCAACATTCATTCACCAGTAAAACCCATGGAATTGGATCAGTGACAGTGGATGGACACACTGAGCTTATGTTCAGTTAATGAGATTTTACAGAAAAAGTCACTTTTTCTTCACTTCTCTCTGTTTTTGATATAATAACTCTCAACTTTATTCTGAGCTTTAATGAAGGTCTACATGATCATTTAATTAAATATAGGAAAATATATAAGAAGCTTCATGGGGACCGTGCCTTTTCTGTTGTTGCCCCAGAGTTGTGGAACCACTTGCCTTTAGATGTTAGACAGGCTCAGTCTTTGCCAGTTTTTAAATCACATCTAAAAACATACTTTTTCTCATTGGCTTTTAATCAATGAGTGAAATGTTTTAGATGTTTTTTTTTAATTTGTTGTTCTCAGCCTGCTCTGCACCCAGTGTTATCACTGTTTGACTTACTTATTCCCTTGTTTTATGATTTGTGTACGGCACTTTGGCCAACTGTAAAGTTCTTAAAGTGCTTCATAAATAAAGTTGGCATGGTATGGTATGGTATGGTTATATTATTTACACTGAAAATACTCAAACTAAAGATGATAATTTTTCAATAAATGGTGATAAATTACTTAAGAAAGGTTTAATATAGGGAAAAATACATTTGGGAACTGCCACAAAAATACCATTGCTTCTTTATGGGTTAAAGTAGAAATAGGGAGTGGGGATGAATATAAATCCAAATGAAAAAGTGTTGAATCCAGATGTTCTGCATGTGTTTCTGTGCTTAAGTTTCACCTCAGCGCTGATTCATCACCCAGTTTTTATTATAGCAGCTGAAAACATGGAACTATTATAACCTCTGGTCTTGAAAATGTCAGATGTCTCACACAGATTAGACACTCAAATGAATCCTGTGTCTGCTTTTGGAGAGCATGTCACACAATGTTATCTCTCCACCACTTCGACTTCCCCTCAGGAATATTTTGTGTAACACAAAGACTGACCATGATTTTTATGTTCAGTATCTTTGTGAAGATTAGCATCAACATTGTTTGGGTTACTTGTAGGTACACAGATAAAGTCTGAATGCTGCAGACGGGCTGGTGCTTTGACCCAGACTCACTAATGCTTCAAATGATGTTTTCAATATGACGCCCTGAGGAGAAACCAACTTATGTCATCCTCTGATTTTCATTTTCAAAGCAGTCTTTTCCACTCATGGCACACCACGCTCAGGAAGATGAGCTAAAGAGGACGACTGTAAACAGGACAGGGGCTTTAATGATCGGTGGTGTTGTTTGGTGTGGTTACAGAGACCAGATCCCTCCCCTAAGGCTGCGGCCCAGTAAACACCCCACTCTGCCCCGCCCCAGTGGATGGAGGCCAGAGGATGACAGAGTTTAGAGCACCCAGATGGACTGTTAAAACTGCTGTAAAATATGAACAATTACGAGAACAAAACTGCAGATAAGCCAAATTCTGTTTCAGTGAGGTACTTCAGTACTGTTTTGTTGACACAGATGTTATTAAATGAGGCTCTTTCATCCATGAGTGCTTTTGCCTGTGTAACATCTTTGTACATGTACAGATTGTCTGCAGTACTGAAGCATTCCAGTCACCACACTGTAAAAAATAGATTAAAAGTTAAAGTGTAAAAGTTATGCATTGAAAACTTTACTTAAAGGAGTGGGGTTTTTTTGTTTTTGTTTTTGTTTTTAATGGAATTATCCATTTTAAAACATTTCCCTGTGGTCTACATAAGCTGTAAATGCTATGCTTGGGTCCAAAAACTTCATTAATTCAACTCCACAGGTCCATCTTCAACCATATTTCTGAGCAATGACACAAGAAAGGTAATTTTGAGTGCTGGCCCTTTAAATGCACATGACCCCACCCCCTCCAGGTTGTTGAACGTGATTTCTGTCCCGTTCAGACACTTGTGTTTGTAAATACAACCAACAACTGAACATTTTAGGTAATTGGCTCGAAGTTTGGACATATTTTCAGTTTTTACTACAACCTCTGCTGTTGATAAACAATTATGTCGTACTCGGAGAAATGTTTGTCAAAAGTCTTGATCTTATATGTGCAAATGCTGTGACGGAACTAGTTGGAAAACATAACAAATTAAGCAGAAATTGAAAGTGGTTGTAGAAATCCACTGGATTTTTGCCAAAATGAATAAAAAGATAGCTTTGCAGCACCTGGAGGGTTCAAATTCAAACTTTATGAACTATTAGGATCCAAATACACAAATAAATGAACTAAAGACTAATAAAAGTGGGTTTAGAGAAATATGACTCCTTTAAGTGTGCATGTATTATCAACCAAATGTACCTAAGGTATGAAAGGCAAAGCAGCTGTTGTGCAGTATATGGTCCCAGATGGTGTTTTTCTACTTTATATGTCAAAAAACAAAAGTTACACAGTATTTCTCAGCCCTTTAGCTTTGTATACATTCACCATTGAATCATTGATGCCACATAATGCTAATGCAATGTCATAATAAATGTCACAACTTTTACATCCATCTATAGTTTAATTTTTATTTTTGCAAAGATCTTGTATTGATGTTAGAGTTGGAACATTCTGTTAAGTCTCCTCTAGTACATCCTGAAAATACTCAATGGGGTTCAGGTCTGGACTCTGTTGTCGCATGCTCCCTGAAGCACTTTTTCACAATTTAAGCCCAGTGAATCCTGGTATTATCATCTTGGAATATGTCTGTACCATCAGAGAAGAAAATATTCACAGATGTCCAGACCTGGTCATTCTGCATATTCAAGTAGTCATGTGACCGCATTTTAAGGACACATAATGTTATTGAACCTAGACCTGACCCACTGAACCAACCCCAGATCATAACACTGCCCCCACAGGCTTATACTATAGGCACTAGGCATGATGGGAAATCACTTTGTCCTCTCTTCTCACTCTGATGCTCCATCACTTTGAAACAGGATCAGTCTGGACTCATCAGACCACATGACCTTTTTCCAGTGAAACACAGTCCACTCTTTATGCTCCGTATCAAACTTATGGTGAGAATGAGAAACTACGGTATCAGTTAAAGAACCTGTCGGAGCTGAAACGTTATAGCCTCTTTTACACAGCACTTCTGTTACAGGAAAATATTGCCTTTACTCTGGAACGACATCTGTGTAAATAAAATGGTAGGATCATTTGGTCCCACCTTTATCATGGCTTTGTAACGCCTCTGGAGGTAGTAACAGAGCAGTGATAAAGGTGGAATCATGATACCGGAACGTTGTGTGAAAGGAACACCTCTCGTTCCACAGCTAAGGTGTGATGTTTTGATGATGGCAACTCCCACACCTGAGAGACAGCAGGCGCTTATGGAGGCAATGGCATCTGCCCCGGGTGTTGTGGCTACATGCCATTTTCACCCATGGCACAAACCTGGGGCATGTAGCCGCAGCACCTGGGGTGGCTGCCGCAGAATCCATGCCAGTGCCTCCTTATGTGCACTATACGCCGCACTGCGTCACTGCCCCTTTGAATCCAGAACGCAGGTCTGCTATTTAAAAGTCCAGCCTGGTACTCCTTTGGCTTGGCTGTGTAAGTGGTGGAAGAAAAGTGGGATCATCATCTCGCCTTTCTTCTGGGATCTCTGTGTAAAAGTGGCTATGTTAATTGTTGCAGTAATTATATAATGGAAGGATCTGAATATTTGGTGAGTTAATGTTTATGTTTATTTATGTATGTAGCATAAATGTATAATGTGTTTTACAGTACACTGGATTGTATTGTTTTATGTGAACTATGTTGTTTTATGCAGGCACGAAAGATTAAAATTAGGCTTGGCTATAATCTTGACACATGTTAAGTTTGAAAAAAAAAAAAAAGTTAAAAAAAAACCAAACAACTTCACACTTATAAGTATATAACTAACCTATAAGTAAAATGTGGTTACTTTTAATTTTGGTTGGACTGTGTATGATGTTTTAGATTCATGTTACATCTTCATTTGTGCATATTACATTTTACCACTATCACAAATTTTTGCATTGTTATTATTATTATTATTATTATTAGCTTAACAAGGTGGAGACTTTTTTCAACCCACTGGAACATTTAGTCCTTCAGTTTATCACAAACATCAACACATTTGGAGATATTTGACACTCGACAGAAGGGCATGACAAACGGCAATCTGAAAATTAACTAAAGCTGTGAGACGAATCTAATGGAGAAAAAAAAAGTACAATATTTGCCTCTGAGATCTAGTGGAGTTGAAATATAAGGCTGCGTGAAAATACTTGAAGGACCTTTAATCCACCCTTGTATGTTTTCACAGGTTTATGGTGGTCAGTGAACACATCTGGAGCAGCTTCTCGTCTCTTTTTGGGTGGTAACCACTCATTGGACACCACAGTTCTGCTCTCACATGGTCTCCAATGAGTATTTTCTAGATCCCGACTTCATTTCACCTTTTTCTCCCCTCTGCCCATTAAACCTGACAAAGCATAGTTAATGTGGACCATTTGGGTATTTTAGTGTAACACAATCTGCCAGGCAGCTGTTTTATGTCAGTTTTGGGCCTGACTCCCTTCTCCTGTGCCCTGCCCCATCAGTCAGAGTGCCCTTAACCAGCACAGATCTTCACTCTCTCTTAAAACATCTGTTCAGCCAAGAAATAAACAGATCTGCACTCTCTGCTTAGTTCAGCGTTGAGATGGGAGGGTGGTTGGTACCTGCAGCGTTTTCTGGCAGTTCTACATATACAATGTGTGAAAAATGGTGCCTGCTACTGTAATCGGGGCCATGACATTATTCATGGTTGAGAAAATGTGGTATGTATTTGCATTTTGCTTTAAATCTAGCACAGTCAAACCTCTCAGATCATAGTTTGAACATTTAGTAAGCACATGCAGAGCTGGCATAGTCACAATCAAAAACCCCAAATGAGAGCATGGTGAATAAAAGGATGGCAGTGATGGTAAAGTAAAGTAGTCATGCTTTGATTTTGGCTTTGACATGCCAGTGTAATCACATTTTTTCTTGTGAATACTTGAGGTATGACTGCATTTGTTCCTTAAAAGGGGTGAATGAAGAAGATGAGATTATCTAAAGCTTTGTAAACAGACACGATTTCATATGGAACATCAGCCAGTGGAGGAATGTAGCCACATGTTTTCAACAGTTTTAAAATACCTGCAGTTTTCTTCAATATATTTATTTTATTCTACTTTCATCTACTTCTTTATTACATTTCAGAGGGGAAAGAGTGTAATTTTAAACATTTATCTCACTTTAAGAGTTATTTGTTGCATAATCCAACAAAATTTCACTTCGCTTGTTCAGGTCAGTCCTTAAAACTGTGTATGACTTTCATCACCAATTTTTCATCAGATCTGTAAAACTCCAGTCATTGCCTTAGAATCACAAATCCGTAAGTCTTTCTGTGATTACGCACCTGAATCTCTTCCCTCACGATGAACAATTTCTAAGTGTACTCCACCATAAACAGTCCATTTGTTTACAAACAGAGCCAGTAGGTCACTTGGGCATTTTTGGAAATTTGTCACAACATGCATTTTGGGAAGTGGAGTTCCACGCACCCAGTTTCGCTTGGTCGTCATGTTTGTTGTTGCTGCTACTGTGGCTGCGTGGAGCTCCGCTTCCAGCAGTGCACGTCTCAACAAATTTCTAAAAATGCCCAAGTGACCAACCGGCTCTGTTTGTAAACAAATGGACTGTTCACGGTGAAGTGGTTCTAGGTAGTATTAATATCACAAACTCACAACAGCAGGTAGAAGGCATGTATCAGAACACAAACTACCACTGCATCAATACTATGTATCCACAGGCTGTATCACTCACTGAATAAAGTATTAAACTCATGGTTTATACACGTCTGTACTATGGTTTCATCAAGTTTTCTTTTTCAAACAAAAACTCATAGTCATGCTGCATCAGCTGATAGTTTACATTAAAGCACTGTGTTTAGACAGAAAACAGACAGCAAAACCACAAATCACCTCTGTTTTCTGTACAGTTTGTGTTGTCAGCAGCTGAACTAAAGATTTATTTGGAATCAGACAAAGAAAGTCAGAACTGTGGATCACCAAATGACAGTGGTGTAGTGGTCCCTGGAGAAGTGGGTATACTCTCAATGTTTGGTGGTTTTTTTGGGTTTTTTTTGGTCATCCAGAAAAATGCCCTGTTTTAGAAACACTGACATGTTAGACTACTCTATTTAGTTTACCCCAAAATCCATCAGTAGTATTTGCTCACTATTATAAAATTGTCATGACTTGATCAGGAGCAGTTTGATGGTTTTACTGGTCACACAAACAGCTGCATGAAATAAATGTGTCCAACATGAGGCAAACATAGGATAACGTTAGCCTACTTATACAGTTTAACTATTGGCGACAAAATCTCTTCTCTAAATGTGCAGTCATATGGCCAGCAGTTTAACAGGGACTCATTTGGAAACCACCTTAAAACTGACCTCAGAATTATTTATTCCATGAAAGTAGGTTCGATATATCATACATTTGAAAGACGTTTATTCTGCCTTTCTCGTTCACATTTCCTATAATCACGCATTTTTCAATGAGACGTGCAGTGACCTGTCAATCAACTGGGGTGGCACTGGTACCTGAGGTGTCCAGTCAGGTTCCAGAGGTGGCCAGCGCTAGTTAGCAATATTTTCCTCTGCACAGCCCGCTCTACTCTGCTTCTGATTGGCTCATCAGTCCTCATGCTTAAAGTTAACCAATCTAATCAGTGAAGGCAGCGAGTACTAACCAGTTAGAGGCAGAGTAGGGCAGGTCATGGTTTCACCATCGTAGGGAAAAAAAAATGGGCAATTTGGCTGCAGATACTACTGAATGATGCACATCAGAGGAATTGATTTAGAAGTGGGTATATGCAATGCTGACAGAATAACAAGTAGGTATACTCCGTATATTGCCGTATATCCTGGACTACACCTCTGCCAAACAATGAACTTAGCAAAGCTAATAACAGCACATCACAGCTTTATACCTTCATAAGCTTCATAATAAAACTCACTGTGATTTCATCATCAGTGTTCATTCTTTTCATTTCTAGTTGTGTCCAGTGGTGAAAACAACAACACTGCTTCTAGCTTTTATCACTGTTACTTTCCTTGACTCTAAAAGTTGTTTCTCATCCCATCTCATCACTTTTTGATGCTTTTAGTCCTGTGGCATCAGTTCTCCTCACCATGGAAGACTGGCAGAATGACTCACTAGTCCCTCTAGTGGTCACATATATCCCCCAAATGCTTTGTGTGAATAGATTTAGTTCATAGCTCTATACTCCAATACACTGGAATTATTGTCCTCATTTCAGGGATCTTTATTCTAAACACACTAATGATAGTTTGAGGTCATTTTTTAACACTTGACAGTTGAAACACTACGTAATCCATCATTTCAAATCATCAGATGAAATATCTCATTCAGAATTAAGATTTATCAGAGGACACGTATGGAATACACATGCCTGGTACCTGAGGAAACCGGCTTGCCTGCCTTTGCAATAATAATAAGGGATCAATATTTGATTTTGTTTACTTTACATATTGATAATCATAACCATCGTACCCAATCACAGTTGTGGCTCACCTTATAAGAGCCAAAGATATACAGTGTACTGAGGAAAAGTCTGCTTTTAGTTGCTTTGCCTCACATGCTTTTAAAAGGCTTCAACAGTCCTTTAAACTATCCAGATATTCTCATTGACACCACTGTGGCATTTTCACATTATCATTCATCACTTTATTAATATTGATTGCTCTTGATTTTAACTGCTTTTACTTTTTAATGCTTACTTTTAAGTTTTTCTCATAACTCTACAACTGTGGTAAATTTTTTAAATTATTATGGTTTTTATTCTTTTATGCCACGTGTTCTGTTTTATTTCATTTTATGTCTCTCAGCACCACTGAAAACGAAGGCTTGCCTCAATGTGTTTTATCAAAGGTTTAAATAAATTAATAAAAGAATGACTAAAAATACATGATATGACTACTATGCTACTAATCAACCAGTTTTATGCAAAGTACCTAATATTAAAGCTGACTTAATAAAAACAGAATAATATAACACTTTAAAAGGAGTCACTCTGCATAATAAGTACGTGTGTTACTTTGAACTCCATTTAAACTGCTGATAACACTACTTTTATTTTTTTTAAGATACATTTCTGGACTGTTATGTCTAACAGTACTTTTACATTAGAGTGTTTGATGTCATTGATCTGATCTTTCAGATCTCTGATCCGATTTCTGTAAAATGAGGAACAATATAAGAAGGAACCAGAGGGTGTGGTAGTGTGTTAATGGAAAGTGTAAAAGGGCATTGCAAAAAAGTAAAATGAAGTCATGTAATTATTAGCAACTGGAAATTTCTGTCTTCTTTTGTAGAAATACAAGTGAAAGTGTCTGATCTGTAGTAGTAGCAGCACTAAACTCAAAGTACGAATCAGTGGCAGCAGACTGTTTCCCTCACCGTGTTGTAAAATGTCTTTCTTGTTGTTGCCGTCCAAGACAGAATGACCTGCTCTGACACTCACATCCCACCACCACCCACAGAACATGGCGCATCCTTCAAAGCAAACACTCAAAGACAAAGACAGCACTGGGATCTGAGTAACAGTGACCGTCAGTGAAACTACATACACTGGAAAAAATCTAAATCTTATCAAGTATATTTTTCTCATTCCGAGTCAAAATATCCAGTGATAATAATTAGTTCAAGCAAAAAAAAAAAAAAAAAATCTGCCAGTGGAACAAGTGAAAATTATCTTGGTAGGATTTCTTGAAATCAAATCAGATTTTCAAGATCTATTGCTTAAAAATAGGTTCTTCTATCTCACTGAAAATTTACTCTTTTGGTGATTATGTCTTATTTTAGTGTGATGAGATATTTTGACTAGAAATGAGAAAAATAACCTTGGTAAGATTTAGATTTTTTCCAGTGTAGGACACATGTCTGTGTAGGTTCTAATTTGCCATGGTCATCATTCTTCTTGGTAGTTCTTCTTGGTTCAGCTGGACTGGTTTAGCTCTTTTTGAAAACGGATGAGAGACAAAATGTTTTGAAAAAGAGCTGAACCAGTCCAGTTGAACCGAGAAGAACTACCAAGAAGTACATAAGAGACATGTTGCATTTGTCGTCATCGCAGCTTCATTCAGTTGTGTTGGGATATAAAGGCTCACTCTCTATATTATGTCAGTTATTTAAAGTTTGTTCAAAGTAATATTGACACTAATAACAAAAATGTAATTTATGCTTAGAAAATCATTTACATTTTCTCAGCCAACTGTAACTTCAAACACTGCCAAGTTTTGCTGCAGCCACATTCACAGTGATTATATAAGTAGAAAATAATGTCAACAACATGGGGAAATATTTATACATGTTAGATGCTGATTGATTTTGTTGGTCTTTGGTGTGAGTTGAGCATATGTGTGAGATGATGACTTGAGCTGGTATTAATGTGTATACATTTTTTATGATATTATGGACATTTTGCACTGAAAATAATCTGTTTCTATCATCTTCCATGCAAATTTCAACTCCAGCTCCACATAGTTAAAACATGCAAATAGATTCTCAAGCAAAATTCAGATGCAAGTTTTTTTAAGATCTTATATCCTCACTGATGCACAAAGATTAACATTTAAAAGAAAGGGAAAGGAGAGGAAACCTCTGATTTATTTCTGTGCCCTATTAAATTATTACTTAGCTTTAAATAATCCCATGTTTTACTCTAATCTTTCTACTTGTTTCTGCCAGTCTGCTTGCCTTGACACTTAAATGAAGTCATTTTTCATTGAGCTGCGCTGGATCGTGCTGTGCAGATTTTAGCTTATGGCGTCAGTATAAATGAGGAACTCCTTGTGCTCTGGCCTGTGTGGTAAACTGCTGATCTCCTGGGAAAAGGAAACACTGACTAAGGCTCCATTTGTTTTCAGGCATGTGCAAAAGAGTGTGGCTTTTGTGGGGAGGGCCTGTGGTCAAGGTTTTAACCTAAAGCCTCACAGAGGGGCTGCAGACCCACCAATTCTAACAATTATGTGAAGTCAATTTTCCCACGTTTGCTCTCTTTGTCTATGTTATGCAACGAAGCCATATGCTTCCAATCCAGGGATAAAGAGTAACTAAGCACAGGAATTTATGAGAACTCCTAATCCTTATCTTTCAAAGCGCACATAAACACATCAGGGAATAGTGCACCCCCTCAGAGTGTTTGTCTAAAGATAACTCTTTAGATCCTGGATGGATAAATCATAGAAAGAGATACTGAAAGAGTGAAAGAGGTGATCTAAGGCTGTCCACAACATGCACTTTAACCCATAAAGACCCAAATATCCACCAGTGACCAAAACCACTTACTGATCTAAACTGTTTAATACCTGCTGATCCATTAATCCTATCAATACATGTAATAATTGGTGTAAATACAGTTTGTCATCTTTTCATGGTCATCAGATATGACCCATTTGGACATTCAGAGGCTCTGTAGTTACCGTGGAAACACCATCATCTTTGACAACATTGATTCACCAGGTGGGTGTAGACAGAAAAAGTTACTTTATCTTAAGTTGAATTGATCAGTGAATTAAATATAGGAAAATACCTGATTTTCACTGAAAAAACATGAAATACAAAGGATAATATAATGATAAATGGTGATAAATCATTTAACCCTATAATGCCAAACATATCATATTTGATACATGAGTTTTGAAGCCCTCTACATGATCAGTTTGATTTTTTTTTTCTTGAAAAACCTGATGTTTACAATTAGATACATGCAATACACAGATAATCCACCAGGGGGGAGGATTCGTTCACCAGAGGCCTTTCCAGTGACACTACAACATTAAATTAATGAGGAAGGATGCAGAATTTTGACAATTTTGAAAAGGAATTACCAATTTGTTAGACGTGTTTGTGTTCTATTATGTTTTTGTTTGTTCAAAAATAATAATATTTGAGCAGTGAGACCCGATGTATCAAATATGATACAAAATTGAAACTTGTACATGGAAACTGATATTTATAGGATTTTTTTATTTGGTTGTTCAGAAGGACCAATAAAGGCTCCAGTTTCAAAGAACTGGAATTTTCTGTCAATGCTTTAATGGTTCAGACTTTACAGGGTTAAGAATACAGGAAAAACATTTTAAACATTTATTTGGGAACTGCTATAAAAGTAGCACAGGGTTTTTATAGGTTAATGTTTCACTCTTGGTGTCTTCAAGATGAAGCAACATTTTTGGAAAACAGAGAAGTTTATTTTGTGTCTCTAGTGGGCTGCTCCTCTCCTGTGCTTTGTGTTTTTGCACACAAAACACTGTCCGTGTGTAGGTTTCCTCCATTATTACGCCCTGCAGCCTTGGGTTTTTTGGTTGTGGTGCATAAATGACGGTAATTCTGTGTCTGGTGTTGTGATGTTCCCTGTTGCCTGGAACTACATTTCCACTCTTCTCTGTAATGCTGCTCAGTGGTCTCCGAATGATGATGTCACCGTCCACAGAGTTTCCACCACAGCAGAGGGCCTGCACAGATGAAGCGAGTGGGTGTGTGTGTGCGCTCTTGTGATGTGCCGTCAGACGGGCTGCGTTTGCACAGGGAAGAGGGTTGTGTTGAACAGAACCACAAGAGAGAGCTGCTGTTTTCATTGGTCTGGTCTTCAGGCACTCAACGTCTGGGTTGGTGTTATTTAAGTCAATAATGAACACACACACACGAGAGGAAGCAGCTCTCCATTTCATAGTATATTTACTCTTCATCCTTTCATAAACGGTTACATAACATATTCTTCCTGTTAATATGGCAGCGAGGACACATTCAGTGCATGTGAGTGGTATCCCATAATTCAGCTAGAATTATTCACAACACAAGTGAAGTTCAACACAAGCCTAAACTTTGAGAAAAAATGTTGGCAAGTGCCCGTCTGATTTGCCTCCTCTTCTTTCCTGTAATGAAGACATGTTGGAAAACAGTATAACGTGAATCTAAAATGTCACTGCAGGGGAATTTATTAGTCTAATCCTCCTGCCAAATGGTGATGTTGTGAAGTCTGAATCACTGGCTGAGCTAATACGTTTGATGGTGGCAAAAGTGCAATGTCTGTGCAACTCGACAGAGCAGCTCAAACAGAAAATATCTCGCTTGAAAGAGGGAAAAGATAATAGGTTAGAAAAAGCTAAACAACTCCAAAATATAGACATGTTCCTGCTGCTCTGATGAAAACACTAAACACAAACATTTTGTGATCTAAGAATTTGTACATGCAGAAAGCAAACGGTTTGAAAGAAATTCCAGGTTTTATACCCAAGAACACTGTTGACGTTAGAAAGAATCATTATTACATATTTAAACCTAAAGAGCAAAAAACATTTCCTTTTCCGCTACAAGTGATTTATAACCATGTATTATAATATTATTTTCTGCGTTTTCTGTAAAAATCAAGTCTTTTCCTATATGTGTCTTCATTATTATGTAGAGGATCATAAAAACTCAGTTAATTCAAAGGTTATTATATAAAAAGAGAGAAAACTGTAAAAAAGAAAAAAAAAAAAAAAAAAGTGACTTTTCAGCAAAATTAACTAAACATAATAACAAGCATCCATTTTATTGGTGAATCAATGTTGCAGAAGATAATGGTATTACAGCATTCACTATGGAGCCTCTATGTGTCAAAACTGGTCATATCTGATGCCACAAAAATGCATTTTTCTTGAATCATTTAAATGTTTTAATTGGATTAGTGGTGCAACAGTTATTAAAGATTTGAGATTAGTAAATGCTTTTGGTCGTCTTTGAGGGTTAAAGCTGGATCTTAATGCTAAAAAAACCAAATGTATGACCTTCTCTAGAGCCCAGCACCAAGTGGACAAGCACATGAAAAAGTATCCTATAAATATGTGGGTATCTAAGTGGATGATAAACTGTGTTTTAGGATGCATATTCAGCACATACTGAGGAAACACACACCCAGCCTGAGGCAAAAGTCAGTTTTGAAGTAAATCCAGCTTCAATTTCTCATTTGGGCAAAGGCCCTCTGAAAGGGAGGCAAGGGCTACTGTTTTTAGTTCGGTTTGTTTCTTTGTTTGTTAACACTTTAGCAGCAAAACTATTGGTTGAATTCATACCAGACTGGGTTTATAGATCACCAGTGACCCAGAATAGATGTTATTACATTTTGGGAAAAGTAGGCCAAAGTAAAAAATTTTAATGAATTTTTAAAATCTTTTTTTTCTCCCATTTACTTATAATGGGCAAAATTTCACATGTCTATAAAAACATCAGTTTTGTTTCAATTTACTTCGAACTTGGCACATATATAGAGGCAACTGATATGCTGACATCAGCACACACATAGACATGATGACATCAGCTGGATCGATGCCAAAATAACCTACAATATGTGCAAGGAGCGGGGTTTGTTATGCCTGGCACCACTTGTTTACAGATATACTCATATTATCCATCCACATTATTTCTGTAATTTTCTATCACCATTTAATACTTATTCCAACTTTTGTTCTTCTGGATGGCTTCTATACAAAGTTGCTAGGATTTATACAGAACCTGGTAAATCAGCATTCTCTTAGTTTTTGTTCCCTGGTGTTAGAATAACTTTCAGAATATTCAAGAACTAAATGTTTTTTATCCACTTGGGTGAACTTAAAACTATGAAACTGAAGAGTGTAATTGCTGTTCATAGTTGAATTTTGTCTCGTACGTTTCCTTCTGTTTTGTTGTCTTTCCTTTTACCTGCTGTTTTTATCTGTTTTATACTCCATACATTATTGTCTTTGGCTTATTAAGCACCTGGACCAGCTCTAAATGTAAAGTGAGGTAACTTTTGTTTTGATTTGGTGCTATATAAATAAAATTAGATTTGATTAGATTTGTCATGTTTGAGTTTTGACTTTTTTCATGCCCTCTTGGCCAGTTCTCCCATGACAAATAACTTTATTCTAAGCGACTTCTTGGTTATATAACAATTAGATAATAAGAACAGACGCATGAATGCACTGCATATATAACGAACCTCAGCTATGATCAAATTTAGCTGTTACAGATTTTTTAAATACAGTACGTGGTGTGTATGCATGATTTACAGTAGGTAAAGTGTTGAAAAAACATAATAAACATGGTGTTTTAGTCAGTCCACATTGTTGCACTGCTGTATAGAAGTAAATTACCCTAAAGATAATGTAGTAATAGAAGGCTGTTTCTTTAAAGTCATATACATATCACAAAAGAGTCTACATTTAGGGAAATACATTTATTTTGAATTAGTGCACAAAACTGTAAACTTATGTCTTTCACTTCATCTATTATAGAGACATTAGATATTTTTATTACTTTTACTTCCTATTTTTACATTGCTTCATGAGGTAATGTCCCATCTCCTTAGTGACCTCCGGACTCCAGACCTCCACTCAGCACTGACTCAGGATCTCCACAACAAACACAACCTTTCACAACACCTCGCCATATCATTGTCGCCTTTGCAACAGCAACATTTATATTTAGATCATACTGTATATTATTCAAACACTTATGAAACATCTGCATCTTCAGGTTGTTAAATCCACATCTGAATGTGTGGTTCAACTGCAGTTCACCAAGATATTCCAGTATCTGCAGGAGAGAAGTTGAGTGAAGGTTTTGACTTTTGGTTAATCACTGATATGCCTCTTCTTCTACCTGTATTTGCTCCTCACACCTCTCCAGTGAGTCAGACGTACATGGACCAGCTCATATACGGTAAGTGACTTTAACGTGGGAACATGTGAAGATCTTCCAACTGCTCACCTCTGGATACTGACGTCATCTAATGGGTGCCCTGAGGGGTGGGGGTGGGGAACTATTTAATTGTAGGTTTCAAGTACACATGTATGTGTATGGGTTGTGCTTTTCTTCTTCTACATCATCAACCTTTTAACTGTGTTCAAAGCTGCAGAGTGACATACAGTTAGCCAAAGGGGATATGAAGCATTGGTTGAATCAGCGACGGGCAACAACACATCAAAATATACAGTATTTTGAAATAAAATACCAAATACTTTCCATGTACAGAGTCAGCCAAAATAATGTACACACACACATCTGGAAAAGAAAAACTTGCATAAATATTTCAATACCAAATGTATGCAGACATCATGAGATTAATACACGTGACCTTTGGCCTCTACAATTACAGGAGGTGCTCAAAGTGGTGGCCACTGGCTTCCAGACATTTATGTGTACGGTGAACTACTGCTTGGGTTAGGGTTACTAAAACCCTTTTTGAACTCATTTTCCAAACAGCCTATTGGATCTGTCTGTATTTGAGCTGATAAAGTGGACAATGTCTGAGGATCTGCCCAACAAGACGTTGGGTCAACAGATCAATATGTTGACGTATCTGTTACAACTGATAATACTACGAATATATCCTTATGGACTCTCAGATAAAGGTTAGTTGTTCAAGTGACTCTTCTTAATGACTCTTAATTGTGTCCCAGTCTGTTCTTTTAATGCTCATTTATATTTTAACTGATTTTAACTCGCAAAAATCTAAACAGCCACAAGCAACCAAAAGCATTTACTGACCTAAAATGTTTAATACCCTTTGAAGTAATGATCCTATCAATACATAATACAATACAATGATACATGTTTATGTGATTTGAAGCATTTATAATGTTAACCCTTTCATGCATAGCTGTCACTACAATAGACAGTTATTCAAAGCTGTTCTCTCGTATATTCATGGATTTTGTTGTTTTAGTTCCTTATCAGCCAACACTTATGCACCATCCCAAACACTGCAGTTCATGCCACTACTGTAACTTTGCTGTTCTTGATAAACCTGATCTGCAGTAACATGTTTAGTGTAAATTGATTGGTCATTTTAAAACTGTAATTAACAGTTATTGTTGTTTTTTTAAACAATTTAATTTTTTTTGCATATTATCTCCATGAAGTCAATAATAACTACTATTAGAATATGTTAAAATGTGAAAAAACATCTGATTGGCAACATTAGAAATGTTTTAATATCACTTTCTGATACTGGGTTTTAAATACATATTTTTTTTGCTTCAAAAATTAAATACACGAAGTAGCTGAGTGGACATTTTTGTAACTCCATGAAAAAAAAAACCTCAGTCGCATTGTTTTTTTCATGCCTACGGAGGAATAAAAACACTCAAGAAAAAATCTTGACTAAGGATTGCAGAATTCATGCATGAATGGGTTAATTTTACTTTGCTTCACCCCCTTGAACCCCCACCAGGGCTCTGACCCTGCTCCTGCTTCCATTTTTTCTGGATCCACCATTGCACAATATTTTTTCTTTAAGTTTTACAGATATGATATGAAACAATATCAACATAGCTTCTCTCTTACACTATACAAAAAAAGAACAGTAGGCCATCTACCATAGCAAATACACAGTGCATAATGAAACATCAATTTCTACATCAAGAAATCATCTTGACAAAATGGATGGAATGGCGGGGGGGGGGTTAAATAAATAAATAACATTTTAAATAAAATGAGATAGGAAGTAAAAATGAATTAGAAGTGTGATGGTGTCATGTTGATGAAATTATGAAAAAATATTTTATATTTTTTATGCAGTGGATAGCACTCGTGCCTCACAGCAAGAAGGTCCTGGGTTCGATTCCAACGTCAGTCGATGGGGGTGGGACCTTTCTGTGTGGAGTTTGCATGTTCTCCCCATGTCTGTGTGGGTTCTCTCTGAGTACTCCAGCTTCCTCCCACCATCCAAAGACATGCACTGATAGCTTAACTGGTTAATCTAAATTGACCATAGGTGTGAATGTGAGTGTGTTTGTTTGTCTCTATATGTCAGCCCTGTGATGAACTGGTGACATGTCCAGGGTGTACCCCGCCTTCGCCCTTAAGTAGCTGGGATAGGCTCCTGCGACCCCCATGACCCTAGTGAGGATAAAGCGGGTTCAGAAGATGAATGAATGAAAGAATGTTTTATATTTTAGATTGGTATTGGTATTGGTATGTGAGAGTATTTTAATTGCCTTGTAATTCTCCTTGCAGCGGTGAGCTATAACAGCATGGCCTACTTTGGGACTGGAGAAGAAAAGCTTTGGGAAACTCCTTTCAGCTCAGTCTTCATGTTTCCGTCAGGCAGAAAAGTATTCTTCTGGGAAATAATGCAGTTGGGTCTGTCCGTGTGCCCATCCACAGACTATGAGTCACTCTCTTACACTTTGGCTGTGATTTTTCGTGCCTCACTGCCTTACAAGTCACAACCATCACAGAATAATGTTAAAGCCAAATAAAGCCAAACAACCCATGAAGTTTATTGTTTACTTTTTTTGTCGGTCTTTATAAAAGTCGTACATGTCAACATTCACATTAATTCAGAAAAAACTTGAGGTTATACTGAAGCAAAGTCTCTAAAAGTTTTTGGTATTTTTCTTTGGCAAACGCTCTGAGAGAGGCTGCAGCCAGTCTCAAATGAGGAGAGAGGCATCCAGACCAAAAAAGGTAGCATAGAGGAATGAAAGTGTGGGGGATGGTGAAACTGGAACAAAGGAAAAAAGTAAGAATAATACAAGAAGAGATGAAACTGTATCCTCACCCATGTGAAATTATTGTTTCATGATGTTTCTATGATGTAACCACTCCCACTTTCCTTTGGCCTGAACATGTACAGATCATTATCTCTCAGCTTGAAAGATCATAATAGATGACAAATGTTGATGACTATGATTATTTAAACAGAGTTCTTTGCAACAGGACTGTTTAGGCTACCTGTCTAGTGTTCTGGCAGTTCAGTTTATTCAAGCAAAATAAAACCAGTCATTTTAAAAGGATTGGTATGTATGATATTGGGGGGATCAGGAGGATAAAATTGCAGAAAATGATTATCATACTCATAATCATAATCATGTTTTCATCAGGATATTATAAGAATTACAGTGTTTTTGTTACCTAAGAATAAGCATTAGTGAGTTCTCTGTCTGCCGTGTTTCACTTACATGGCAGTTAATTTGACTTAAATAGCTTTCAAATAATTTCCACTTCTTCTATTCCTTTATTTATGTTTTAGACGCATCAGATTTAAGGCATTTTACTGTATGTACAATGGTGGAGTGTGGACCAAGTTAATATCTCCATAACCCCCCATATCTCCAAAAGCCCTTATGGACAAAACAAATGTAATGTGCTATTTTATGACTAGATACCACTAAATATTACACACGATTTTTAATGAGGGGGTTGATGGTTGCATTCATAATTATACTGATGCTCTACCAGGTTATCATAATTTGAAGCATTTGGAGGGTGTTATTTTTTGTCTAGGCAATGCCTTTATTGTTCTGTTATACTGTTTTGGTGAAACTTGGGTTTTAGGGTCACTGGAAAGATCATCATCATCTTAAGAAAAAAAAACGTAAAGTAAAAATCCAACAGGACCTGAACCCTGGTCTCGTGTGTAGATGTAACTTGGCGTTGCCACTGTACAGGAGGTTTCAGTTGGTTTTTAGTCTGAAACTTCACCACTAGATGTCACTAAACATCATATACAAGTATAAAACATTCTCCAATCAGACAGATCATTCTGACCAATGACTGATCAGAAGAAACGGTAATAATATAATAAGATGGACATGTGTTGAAAGCAGCAAAATGAGAAACCTAAGGACCTGAGTGATTTTGTAATAGTTTGCTATACTGTGTTACAAATAAACATACATTTTAGATGACATTTAGGCTATATATGGATGGAGGCAGAAAAGCCAGGTGTAGATTACTGCACAAAGGGAGAATTTGATTTTCCTTGGTCAGGATATGTA
>JAPQRP010000019.1:30660239-30688762 GCA_037367295.1 Apogon hyalosoma | reverse complement strand
AAATTGTATTTAATTACCTACCCCAAAAAATAAGTTTGGTGTAGATTATTTTAATTTAATTTTTTTTTTATCAGATGTTAACCTTCCCTTGCCTTTGCCTATCAACTAACCACTGCGACACTGCCCCCTTGTTGTTATTATATAATTTTAGATTGATTTATACTCCAACAAATGCACTGCTGACAGACAAGTAGGAAAACCATGTTTAAAACACTTTATCATGCTTCAGATTAGAAAACACTCTGCAGTGGTGCCAGTTCTTAAGGATTAGCAAATCAGGATTTCACTGGAATACAAATGACTCCTACTAAAGGTCAACAAAAAACCACCGTGTGAAAACAACCAGAGTGGACATAAATCATTGTTGGAATATGGATGTTATGTATGAAGAAAACAGAGACAAAGAGGGAAAGTGAATCAGTTTGATAAAAGCCAGGCGTCCTTCCAGAGGCTTCGACTGAGACAGCTCATAAATCTGATAGTGAGACCTAACAGCCCAGGAAATTAAGTCATACCCCAAATACACTGTTCTAGTAGGGACTGAATGTCTCTTTGTCCACAAATATTTACATGTTCTTTTACGCCAGTCCTTACTCCATATTACGCAGTTTTTAATGTAATATTTAAGATTTTGCGGCTCCAAACTGCGCTGTGTTTTGGACCTCCAAGGTTTGGCATTATTTCATAATCGGAAAAAATGTGAAAGCTTTTTCCACCAGCAGAGATTGGTTACTCATTCGCACTCATCTTAAAAACAAGGACAGTGTTTTTGCTGTTTTCTTCCTAAAATGTCTGCACGCTGTTTCATTCTTTATCCCTCAGGCACGACTCATTCAACAAGCTCTGTGACAGGAATTATTGGACCGCAGACTCACACACAGTAGCTGCTCTCCAGACCAGACCCATGAGTAAGTTTGGTGGAACAGGCTCCATGACACGGCCATGGCAGCATGCTGTGGCTGCCTCTGTTATTACTGTTTTTGCCTTTTGAACATTTTTTCTTTTTTGTTAGGGAGGCTACAGTTACTTCCCATAAAATGACCAACAGAGCCTCATGCCAATTACACTTTTTTTTTGTAATTAAGATCAAGATGTTTCCCAAACAAACTGTTCTTAACCTTTCAATGAGACTTTGGATGTTGGATTATTCTATTTATTCTGTATGTGATGTTACAGAGGTGGCTGAAAATACAACGTTGTCACTGGAAAATGTCAAACGGGTTATGACAAAAATGAATATGAAGGAAATCTACCACCAATCATGTCTTTTTTTCCTGCTGCACACACTGAACTAAACCAGACACAAGACAAATGAAGAAAGGAAAAACACTATGATGGATGTGAAACAGGTGGAGAGGAAAGAGACACTGTGTGAGTGTGTGTTTGTGTGTGTGAGTGTGTGTTTGTGTGTGTGAGTGTGTGTTTATGTGTGTGAGTGTGTGTTTATGTGTGTGAGTGTGTTTGTAGTTGAACTTATTAAGGTGAGACTGACTGAGGTTCAAAGATCACAGTGGATCAGTTAATAATACTTTTGAGCAGCACCATTAAAATATTTATAATAGATGTATATATTAGCAGTCAGCTTTAGTTATTTAACCAAATAAATGGTGAGGAAATAGACGACCGTTGAGTCATGACTCAGCAAACAGACTGAAAAACATGACTGTGTATGATTCCTCAACCTGAACAGAAATGTGAACTTCTGTCTGACAGCAGGACACACAGTCTGAAGTTGAACTTCCTAATTCATCAACCAGTTTTGCTTATTTTTGGATGCATGGACACATACAGCTGGTATGAACCACAGACACCAGCAGCTTTTTGGCCAAGGAAGTCCCTTTAAATCTATTATCAAATGTACCCCACTGTACAGTATTATTTTTATCAATTGCAGGTCACCTCCAAAACCTACAGATATGTGGAGTTTAACTCAGTGTTCAGTACAGCACTAAAGAGTTTTGAGGTTCACTGTATCTATGAATATGTGGTTTATCTAGAACTGAAAGTTTTAATCTTATGAGAAGGATTTTGTGTAAAACTTTCATTATGATTTAACCCTGTAAAGCCTGAACCATTAAATCACTGACAGAAAATTCCAGTTCTTTGAACATGGAGCCTTTATTGGTCCTTCTGAACAACCAAAAAAAAAAAAAAAAAATTTCCATGTATAAGTTTCAATTTTCTATCATATTTGATACATCAGGTCTCAATACTCAAATATTATTATATTTGAACAAAAAAAAAACAAAAAACAATATAACACAAACATGTCTAGCAAATTGGTAATTCCTTTTCAAAACTGTCAAAGTTCTGCCTCCTTCCTCATTAATGTCAGTCTTGTAGTGTCACTGGAGAGGCCTCTGATGAATGAATTCCTCCCCCCTGGTGGATTATCAGTGTATTGCATGTATCTAATTTTATACATCAGGTTTTTCAAGAAAAAAATATCACACTGATCATGTAGAGCCGGGGTAGTCAACCCTGGCCCTGGAGAGCCCCTATCCTGCATGTTTTAGATGTTTCCCTCATCCAGCACACCTGACGGTCATTATCAGGCTTCTGCAGTTTGATGATAGGGTTATCATTTGAATCAGGTGTGTTGGAAGAGGGAAACATCTAAAACATGCAGGACAGTGGCTCTCCAGGACCAGGGTTGGCCCCCCCTGATGTAGAGGGCTTCAAAACTCATGTATCAAAAACGATACGTTCGGCGTTATAGGGTTAATTATTACAATATTTTATAAACTGATCTGGATGTGACTGAAAATTGAGAGAGAAATAACATCACAAGTGAATGGAGTCATACTTGAACATTTACAGCAGTTTGTCATCTCTACTGGCATGTTGTTGTGTGTGTTTTGATATCTCTATATATTTTTAATCGATTTATATCACGTTTTTTTTTTTTTTTTTTTTTATCTCTCTTGATCAGAATTTCTCCTCTGAAACATGATTCACTTAATCCCTCAAACACTGGTTCCTAAAAAGTGAAATGTGGAGTATGAGTATGGCTCACAGCCGGGAAGGACATCCACCCTCCAGTTAATGCCCTCCCCCTCTCAGGCTGCAGCGGCGGTGCGGGTATAAAACTAGTGCGCACCTCTGCTCGGTCTGGTGCACCAGCTGCGAGGCGGACAACCGACCCGCCCGAAGAGCAGCAGGGAGCGGACATTAAGGGACGGAAATCCAACCTCTCCAAATAGCAGCAACACATTTTTATTTTTTTTTAAATTCATTCCCTTCGTTTTGTGAGGCACCTTTTGTAGACTGTTTTTCTGCTTAGCTTTTAATTCTTACTTTTTCACAAAATGACCGGCACGCTCACAGGGCTGCTGGTTGCTCTGTGCGTAACGAGCGCAGTCCACGGTGCGCCAAAAAAGAGCAAAAGACAAAGTGGGCAGTATCAAGTGTATCCTGACCCCCAAGATACATCGGCCTTAACATCAGGTTTGTACAAAGTCGTTTTTTGTTGATATCTGGTTAAGTCCAGCTTTCCTTCATGCACAAAAACACAGACTTGTTTGGTTTTTAAGTCATTTTTTCTGATGGTTATTGCATAAATAATATACGGAATAAGTTTTATCATAAGAGTTTTACCTCTGTGAAGGTAATGGTCATTTTAATCTGCACCGTTAAAAAAAAAAAAAAAAAAAAAATCCCGTTGTGTTTATGGAAAAAAACAAAACTGGCAGCTGTGTTTATCAGAACAATACTGCGAAAAACACACCAAAGGAGAAGCATGTAGATTTCACCTTTTAAACATATGTATTTAACGTTGGATTTCAGTGGCATTTACATGTTTAAAATGTTAAGTTTACTTTTTTTTTTTTTTAAGTATGAGAATAGGCTGATATTTCAGCATTATGGTCTTGCAATTTTAACGGCACCACATTGTTTTTTCAATTTACAGTTTTACTTTCTCACAATAGAAATATGCAATTTCTACATACAAATCCGGTTTTGTTAACATCCTCTTGCTGTAAAACTAATCGTTAACACAAACATTTTTAAAATAAACAACTTTGCATTGTATTTTCACTTACAGTTTTATTATGTTACAGTTTTACAGCTTTTTGGTGTTAATACGGCCATTTTTTTTACAGTGTACTTTAAAATATTAGTCTGTATAACATGGGGCGGTAAAACGTTTGTTCTGTGCTGTTTTTAGTCGGCTGTGAGGAAAACGGTCGGTCATACAGACTGAATGAAGAGTGGGAGAAACCGTACCTTGGAAATACTCTGGTGTGCACCTGCAATGGAGCAGCGGGCATCAAATGTAAAACTAAACCCGAAGGTCAGTGACAAACAACACATCTGACCTCCAGCTAAGACTCACATCTCCAAAGTAAAAAAGCCAAGGCAGTGTTGGTATTCTCTTCAGTTACAATAATAAAAACAACAAATGAAGTCTCCCCGTGACTGATGAATATTTTTTACACAGACCGTGGATTTGACTGGTTCAGTGCGTCTTTACGCACAGAGACTGATCTCACCGAGAGTTTATCAAAACAATCTCATGACCTTCAGGTGTTTCCTTTGTTTTTGCACTAGTGGAGGAGACCTGTTATGATAAGTACAATGACCGGACATACCGGGTCGGTGAAACCTACGAGAGACCCAAGGACGGCATGATGTGGGACTGTACCTGCATTGGTTCCGGTCGTGGAAAAATCAGCTGTACCATCGCAAGTGAGTGACTGGAATATAAAAGTACCAAAAAGAATCATAATATAGGCCAACGGAACTTCCAATTAACCCTTTATTGGGCAAGTGACTATTTTTGGTAATTTCTGAATACATTACAAGACAGCAACAGTTCCAGTGAGGACAGTGAGTCAACAGTCTCAGGTCCAGTGTGGTCTCCAGGGTCTGTAAGGTCCACCTCTGCATGAACAGTGAGTGGACCTGCTTTGTTAGGTACCAGGAAGTAATGGTACTAATGTCAGGAATGATGTTCAAAGAGAGAATGTGGATGTGGACAGGGGTCTGGATCAGCACTTATGATGATCTAATGTATGAATTTCAGAGTATTTCTACGAGTGCCCTAGAAATGGTAAAGGATGTTTTACAACACTGAAGTCATTGTAATACCCTTGTATCTAATGTTTTATACTTTTTTCCACTTCCTTGGCAGATCGCTGTCATGAAGGTGGGAGGTCATATAAAATTGGGGACACTTGGCAGAGGCCACATGACACTGCTGACTACATGCTGGAGTGTGTTTGTCTTGGAAATGGTAAAGGAGAGTGGACCTGCAAACCTGTGGGTGAGTGGCTTCACCTGAACCTACTGAACAACATGGGAATGCAGAAACTGTGACAAATCACGTAACATGAAGGAGTGTGTATTTAGCTGCCACTACACACACACACACACACACACACACACACACACACGCACACGCACACACACACACACACACACACGGTAACTTCTCAGAAGCATGACTGTGTTTGATTTCATTGCAAATATTTGACAACTGTCAGACAAACAAAGTATGAGTGCAGAATGTCTCTTCTCTTGGCCCATCTTACGCCACAGCTTATGGATTTTCACTTTGTCTCATGGAAATGTTCACATGATTTTACACCGAGTCTCACAGTATTTTGGACCAGACTGCAGTATATCAAGCCTTTCTTGTGTGTCCAGCTGAGCGTTGCTACGACAACAGTGCATCAGCCTCGTACGTTGTTGGTGAGACCTGGGAGAAGCCATACCAAGGCTGGATGATGCTGGAGTGTACCTGCCTGGGAGAAGGAAACGGACGCATCACATGCACTTCAAGAAGTAAAGAAAACACACAAACACACAAACATACATGCACTTTTATTCCTGAGTGTTTAACCCATAAAGACACAGTGCTACTTTTGTGGCAGTTCCAAAATATTTTTTCTTTATATTTAACTTTTCTTAAGTGATGCATCACCATTTATTCTGACATTATCCTCTGTATTTTGTATCTTTTTCAGTTAACATCAGGTATTTTCCCATAATTTAATTCACTGGTCTTGTGGATGTTCATTAAAGCTCAGAGTAAATTCTCAGGTTATTATGTCAAAACATACAAAACTGAAGAAAAAGTGACTTTTTCAGAAAAGCTATGAATAACTGAATGTAAAACCAAGTGTCTTCATCCACTGTCATTGATCCAACTCTATGGGTTTTACTGGTGAATCAATGTTGTTGAAGATGATGGTGTTTCCACGTTCACGACAGAGCTTCCGAACGTCCAAATGGGTCATATCTGATGACCATGAAAAGATGACAAACTGTATTTAACACCAATTATTTACATGTATTGATAGAATTAGTGAATCAACAGGTATTAAACAGTTTACTTCAGTAGATGGTTTTGGTCAACAGTAGCTGTTCGGGTCTTTATAGGTTAATGACATTATTCTCCTTGCAGACCGTTGCAATGATCAGGACATAAGGAGGTCATACCGCATCGGAGACACATGGACAAAGACAGACAGAAGCGGTCAGTACCTACAGTGCTTGTGTTTGGGCAACGGCCGTGGAGAGTGGAAGTGTGAGAGACACAACGCAGGCCAAGGTGAGACTGTCAGAAGCTTTTGTTGTTGGTTTTTTTTTTACTAGTTTTCTCTTTCAGAATGGGGCCTCTCAGCCATTCATTAACTCATGATAATCTGGTGATGTACATCCTCAGGTACTGTTGTGTTGAACCCCGTCCACCCACAGCCTCTTCCCCAGCCTGAGCCCCCCATCGAGGGAACCTGCCGCACAGACTCTGGAGCAACCTATTATGACGGACAGCGTTGGATCAGAAACCAGGGCAGCAAACAGATGCTCTGTACCTGTCTGGGCAATGGAGTCACATGCCAGGAGTGGGGTAGGTCCACAATGATGCATTTGGGTACTACTTAACAATGAGACTATGACATAAATAGTTTATAGGTTTTAATTAAGTTGTAAACAGTTTTAAGTCCTTAATTAATATAGCCAAGTTTTTTTTGCATGTTGGGCTCAATTTGAGATCAGTTTGCTTTTACTGATCATTCAGTTTCAGCCTCAGCCAACTTAATCTTGTGCCTTTATTAGTTACCATGTTAAACCCTTTATTAAGGAGTTATTATCGTTCGTCTGGCAAAAGGAAAACACCTCCACATTTTTAACTTTATATTAGTTAGTGTTGGATAAAAGCAGCTCTTGTAAAGTATAAAATACACCACAACTCATTGAAGAGTTTCTGAAAACTTCAAACAAATAGGTTAATGTAATAATTTGATACATCATAATATGCAGATGAAACTTTGTTTGTATTAGATTATGCTGATGGTGGTTAGATGCTTGTATTTTATTTTGAGTAAATATCATCTGAAGCTGACATACAGAGCACAAAGGAAACTCGGTAGTCAATTAAAACTGAGCCTTAATAGTAAATATACATGTAGCCTCAGTATTATCCTTATATTGGAATGTTTGCATGTTTGAATGATTGCAACTGCTTATTATAAACTAACTAATGTAAAGAATATAAATAACTAATTAATCATTTCATTTTTTTTTTTATTCTTTATTTTTGGAACTAATCAATCATTTTAATAGTAGTCTTTTTTGCTAAATTGTACGTGTGCATTTTTAGTAGAAATGTACATTTTTACTTTTGATTTTTGAAACATTTTTTGGCTTGAAATATGTTTTTTTCTGATTTTAACTCTCAGTCACAACCATAGTACTCCATGTTTCTTTGTATATCATTAATGCTATTTCCTGACTCTTCTTCACCCGTATGTGCAGAGGCCCGTAGCCAGGTGTACGGTGGAAACTCTGACGGACAGCCATGCGCCTTCCCTTTTGTGTTCATGGGAAAGACCTACTACTCCTGCACCTCGGACGGACGCACCGATGGGCAGCTCTGGTGCTCCACCACTTCAGACTATGGGAGAGAGAAACAGTACTCCTTCTGTACTGAGAAGAATGGTGAGCTTTAGATTTGATAATAATTGTTTATTACCTTTGTAGCATCCCTTCCCCATGTGACACACAGGTACTTGGAATGTTTGGGTTGAAATTTCTTTCATCATTTTATCTCATAACAGAGACCCGACATGTTAGGATATGGAATTAAGTCAATTAAGTCACTCTTATGTGGTCTTTTGAATTTCAGCAATTGTGGCAACACGAGGTGGAAACTCCAATGGCGCCCTGTGCCACTTCCCATTTCTGTACAGTGGTCGCAACTACACAGACTGCACCCCTGATGGACGCCGTGATGGTATGAGGTGGTGTGGTACCACCCACAACTACGACGTAGATCAGCGTTTTGGATTCTGTCCCATGGCTGGTGAGTATGTGTGTGTTTTCCAGGTTCCACACCAAGCAATAATTTTGAAGCTTGTTAAAAAATGTAATACACTATGGTGAATATAAAAACATCAGTATTCCTGAATGATTTTGAGGTGTTTTATATCTCATGTCTGTATGCAAAATGTAGGGTTACACATAGAAGATTATTAGCTTAGTTTAGCTTCGCATAAGCCTATAAACAAGTCATCTGAGCCTTTTCAGAGGTAACATTAAATATCTACCTGCCAACGCAGCTAAGTTCAAAATACAAAGTGATAATTAAATATTTAGCATTTTAAAGCCCCTTTTCCTCCAGACTATTGAGGTTTTCCTGATGGATTGAATTAACAGGATGGTTGCATCTTGTACATTATTAATGGTGTACTTGTTGATTGATTAACTCACTTTTGTAGATCATGCAGTGCTTTCAGAGCATTTATCGACTCCAAATGCTGCAGTAATATGTTGCCTTTTACAGGCCCATACTTACATTAAAGGATCTAGTCTTTATCTCATCTTTTTCCCATAGATACTAATGACATGTGTGCATGGGTCACTTGTAGCTGATTAAATAAGTGCTGTGTGTGGTCATGGGAGACTGATGATTTGGTCAAGGGATGAAACTAACATGAGCTCAACGACACAACACAAAGAAATGTACCAACACTTAACTTTGTTTTTACTTCTCTTTGCTTGTGTAGCCCATGAAGAGGTTTGCACAACCAACGATGGAGTGATGCATCGTGTGGGTGACAAGTGGGACAAGCGGCATGATGTCATGGGTCACATGATGGAATGCGTATGTCAGGGCAATGGTCGTGGAGAGTGGAGCTGCATTGCTCACTCACAGCTGCGAGGTCAGAGTCGACTCTTACTGGAAGTGTTATACAGTCGAAGTGTCTCCACAGCTGTTACTGAATTGGATTTCAGAGCTCACAGACCATTTGTTGACTGCGTAACATATTCCTCTTCTTGCCTTTTTAATGTCCAGATCAGTGTATTGTTGATGGCTATACATATGAAGTAAACCAGGAGTTCTCCAAGCGCCACGATGCCGGCTACATGATGAACTGCACCTGCTATGGACAGGGACGTGGACGGTGGAAGTGTGACGCCATCGGTGTGTTCACAGCTCATTTACTCAGCTGTTGGGGAACAACACACTCTTTGCCTCTTCTCTCATCTGTCATTTTGTTTTTGTCTGTCAGATCAATGTCAAGAGCCACAAACAAGGAAATTCTATCAGATCGGGGAGACATGGGACAAAACAATCCATGGCATCCACTACCGCTGTTATTGCTATGGCAATGGGATCGGAGAAATGAGATGTGAGCCACAGCAGACCTACCAAGGTAGGAAATAATGTTTCTATACTATTAGCAGTCCACAATGGGTGACTCAGACTTGAATTGTGCATATTTGGGTTAATTTCAAGGGTTTATAGAAATCACAAAACAATGAAATTGTAGTCATCTATCTCCCTCTGACCCATTGTGTTACTGAAATGGAAAATTTACTCTCCAGTTTAGTGAAGTGACAGGGAGTTTCTATTTTTTCAGAATCAAATGATTACTTTGGTCTTTGTGGATTGAGATGTTTTGCCTCCCTATTTGGCACACAGTGCTGTTGTGCTGAGCGACCTGCTGAGGGGAAAGGGAAGCTGGACTTGTTTCAGGCTATTATCAAAACTTCCTGCCACTCAATCCAAAATTTCCCATTGGCCTAATAAAGGTTACTTCATTTGAGACTTTGAACTTAAAGAATTATCTATCCTGATCCAACAACCTAAAGAGGGACTCTAGCAAAATGTGTGCCCCAGTCAAATGGCACAAAAAGCATCCTGGGGGTAAGAGGGGATGTAGAGCTACAGTATACAGCACGTGTGTGTTTATGACGGTCCACAGGGTAGATGTACTGTGGTGAATATAGTGCACTGGTGTGATGTCAGACTGCAAGATGTCAGTGGGTGTTGGATCCGATTTAGCACCATGTGGTGATTTGGTTTTGTCCCAAAAGGACTGTCCAAAGCTGAGCCAAAAAGAAGCCGCCTTTCACTGACTCTGCATTTAACACTGTTGCATTTATGTCTGTGTCACTGACAGCAGCTTTGTTCATGTTTGTCCACGTATCTTCATCTAGATCCTAAATCTTTTTTATGCACCCGCTGCTCCTCTCTCCTCAGATGGCCACAGACCCGTCCAGGTGATCATCACAGAGGCCGGAAAGCAGCCAGACTCCCACCCCATACAGTGGAACCCCCCCTCATCTGTTCATATCACTCAGTACATCCTTAAATGGAGAATTGTGAGTTATGTTTTGTTTCTTTATTACAGTAAAATGCCTTGATAGATCATTTTAACTTTGCACAGGTGTGTCATTTTGCTGACAGCATTAGTAAAGGTGAGAAAACATTTGCAGAAGTTTTCTTTTACTGTTTAGCCTGAATGAAATTGGCTGTTTTTGGACATGTTGACTGGAATAACAAAGGGGCTGAGTGTTGCATTAACTCTAATAGTCTGCATATGCAAACACCCGGTTTGAGCGTTTCCCAGGGAACACCCAACCTCCCTTCGCCCCCGCCTGTTTCTTTCTCACACATCTTTTCCTTTTGAAGACCTTTGAAGACTGGTTGAAATATTCTGAAACTTAATTGAAGTCTGACAGATTTCCTTTTAAGGGGTTCTTACATGTATTTTTGGGCCAACTAAGGTTTTTTTTTTCCCACATCTGGTTTTCTGCCAGTGTGAAAAGCTAGTCCAAATATTCCAGGAGGCAGGATGTGGCAGGAAAATAAGCCAGAGGTCTGTCCAAAGTATACAAGCTCTCATATAAAGACTAAAACATCTGAATTAACAAATTTTTATTCAACTACCTGTGATGGTAAAGTTAATTTAGTTGCAATTCTGAAGCTTTTGATTACACAAATTGATCTTTAGCAGATGCTCATTTAGGTTTTATCCTCTGAATGTTAAGGTTTATCTGTCCACGGTGGAGTTAAGGTGTTAGAAGTTGGATCCCGTAATAGTCCGGTATGCATTAACTTCTGTATTTTCTGCATTTCTAATAGAAAAACAGCCAAAAGCCCTGGAGGGAGGCTGTCATTCCTGGACACCTCCACTCCTACACCATCACTGGGCTGCGTCCAGGTGTTACTTATGAGGGTCAGCTGATCAGCATCCTGCGCTACGGACGCCGCGAAGTTACACGTTTTGACTTCACCACTACCTATGGTTCTCGTAAGTAGAAATGCACACTGGTTTACATTCTCACTGTCCAGCCGATAAATACTGAATTTAAACGGTGTCTCTTCACCTCCAAGTGGAAACGTCGGAGGGAGAGACGACCCAGCCTCCCCCAGTGGTGGACGCCGCCGAGTCCATAACAGAAATCACCTCTAATAGCTTTGTGGTGTCGTGGACGTCGGCGTCTGCCACCATCTCCGGCTTCAGAGTGGAGTATGAGCTCAGTGAGGAGGGAGCCAAGCCTAAAGTCCTAGGTGAGTAATTCTGACCTCTAGTCTGCCCTCATGGACTGGATGAAATAATTGGCCAGTCTTTTTCAAGTTTCAAAGGATTTATTGCTGAAAATGGAATGTAATATCCATAGTTTATAAATACCTGACAATAAGAATCATTGTGCTTTGCTAGCGTTGGATAAGATGTGAATATTTACAGATGGAGTGGGTCGCTACAGTCCATCATGTTGTACTATTGTATTTTTTTTCTGTTTTATAGCATATGGACCAGAATTAATTTACCTCCTCTTGACAAAAAAGTTAAAACAGACAAACACTGACTATAACTGAGGCCTTTTGTGTTTTATAGGCCACCATAGGGTAGGGTGAGGCTAATTATACTACACTCAGCCTTTATATTCAGGAAAGGTTTGCTAAGCTTTTCTGTGCTCCTCCAGATATTCCCCGAACAGCAAACTCTGTCACCATCTCGGATCTCCTGCCAGGACGCAGATACAACGTCAATGTCTATGAGCTTCCAGATCAGGGAGAGCCACACCTCATCCTGACCACCTCACAAACAACAGGTTCGTCTCCTCTGCAGGAATCGAATACTGCATTTTTCTTCGTAACCTGAATAAAACATGACAGAAATGATTTCCACTCTCTGCCTCAGCTCCTGATACCCCTGGTCAGCATTCTGTTGGTGAGGTTGGCGAGACCTCCATCCACATCAGCTGGTCCAGGCCTCAGGCTCCTATCACTGGTAAAGCATTACTCTGTATCTGTGTTTTTATGTTGGAGTTTTTTTTTTTTTTGGCTTTGTCTGACCTGTTGTTTTATCTGTCAGGTTACCGTGTGGTCTACACCCCATCACTTGAAGGCAGCAGCACAGAACTGACCCTGCCTAACACAGAGACCTCAGTGACCCTGGCTGACCTTCTGCCTGGTCTGCTTTACAACATCAGCATCTACGCTGTGGAGGAGGGTCAGGAGAGTGAGCCTGTTTTCGTACAGGTCCACACCGCAGGTTCCCCTCTACCAGGTACATTCAGTACAACAGAAAAGATACAGTACTATCCCTAAATAAGAAACAATAACACATTTATTTTGGCAATGGCTATTTTCATTAAAACATTCAAATTGTAGTTCTATATATAAAGGTATAATAAGTAACATTTAATTATGTAAAAATAATTAGGTCTAAGTTACATTTTTTTGTCAACCTGTATACTTTATGTCAGATGTTTCCTGCAATGTTCAGGTTCTGTAATCTTATTTAATGTAACATTATACAAAGGAAGGAGTATGAATAGGAAGAATAAAAAAACAAATACTACTACTATACTGTCGTATACTTCATAGCATATGAAGTATACGACAGTATATTGGCCACAATACATATTTTTTATTATGTGCATGCCCTTTTGTTTAGTTACCATTGAACATTATGTTAGCCAGCGCATCATGTGACATTGTTATTAGAGTGAAATGATATAATGTAATTTATGCCACTAAAATATATAAATTTTCATTGGTGAAGTTGGTGAAACAAGATGCAAGACCTCATTGTACAGAGTGCCAATGTTTTTCTTTTTTATTGCTGCAATTTAGAGATTCTTAGCAGCAGAAATGAAAAACTGTGTTTAATATAAAATCTGTCAGACAAAATGTCAGAGAGCATATTTATTTTAGAGTGAAGAAGATTTTAGATATCACTTTTCAGTGAGGCAGCTAATGAAAACATTGTTTTGTGAAAAAGTTTTTTTTTTTTTTTTTACAACTATACCCATACTGTCATTCATTCTTTCTAAACTGTTAAGTGACCTTATTGTGCACATGTAGTTGAACATTTAATACTGATATACATCTGTCAATAAATTAGCTCTATGTTGGATATTGTACTGCAAAACTGCACCAAAAATTATACACACACACAAAAAATATATGAATACTTACATATATGCTGAATTACATTATGTCTGATCTGTAAATGAGCCACAGCCGCCCAGTGTTCTGTCCAGTGTTTAAAATGTTTTAGGTCGTATAGTTGTACAACAGACTGATCATTTGATCACAGTTGAACATTTTAAAGGAAGGAAACACATAATCTTGCATTCACAAAAATATACAGATGTTTCATAAATTTCCATTATGGCTACAGTTTGAATTTTTTCATGCAACATGACTAAAGGTATCGTTTAAATGTGCTCAGAGAGGTAAACACAGATTGGTCTAATCTATTCCATCTGTCCTTGCACAGAGGAGGTCCCAGCCCCTACAGACCTGCAGTTCTACGAGGTTTCAGATGTGAGGATCACCATCACCTGGACCGGCCCACCCAGTGAGGTCACAGGCTACAGGGTCACCTTCTCCCCCGTTGGTCCTGACGGCACTGAGACACGGCCCCTGCAGCTACCGATCTCACCCAATGCATACGCAGATATCACCCACTTGCAGCCTGGCACACTGTACCGCTTCTACATCTATGCCATTAATGGTGGAGTGGAGAGTGAGCCGCTGATGGGAGAAAAGACAACCAGTAAGTAATCAGGAGGAGGTGACAGAATCAGACAAAAAAACATGGAAATGCCAAACGTGTGATTTTTTTTTTTTAACTTATGTATTTTCTCCTAACCCATCCAGAACCTGATGCTCCCACCAATGTGCAGTTCACTGACATCGGCTCTGACAGTGTGATGGTCATCTGGGACGCCCCCCGTGCTGTTGTCTCTGGTTACCGTCTTTTCCTGAGCATCGAAGGCTCCAGCCCCGTTGAGAAGAGGATCCCAGGTCAGGTCACACAGTTCCCCCTGAGGAATCTGCGTCCAGACACCCAGTACACTGCCGTCCTGCACTCTGAGTTGGACAACACACTCAGCGAGGGCACCACTTCATATTTCACCACCGGTCAGTACCAGTGTTTACGCAGTAAAACAATACAGCACAAAATAGAAAAAAATGTTCAATCTGACATAATTGTTTTTGCCAACATTTTTTCCCCAGCTCCCCAGATGGGAAATGCTCCTCCCTTCAGCACTGAGGTCACTGACACCTCTATCATCATCACCTGGATACCTGTCCGCAGGTTCAGCTACAAGGTAGGGAACAATAATACATTTATAATAATACATTTTATACTGCCAATATCTTTGAAGGTGAAATCTGTCATTTATGGAATATCATTTTCATTATGTTTTCATTAGTGTATGATCACTTTAATAGGATCATAGTGCATCATAGTTTAGTGTTGTGAATGTCCTCTTTGTATCTATCGATGGAGTCCTTCTGCAGAGTCCAGCAGGTTGCACTGCCATGTTTCTACAGTGGCCCAGAATGGACAAATCAAACGCTGTGATACTAAAGATGCTATTGCAGCAAATCCACAGGCAAACTGGATTCCACTTCAGCTGATTAGTGTTTCATAGCCCAGTTCCTTTCCTTTCCTTACCAGACCTGCTTAAGTAACAAAGCCGTTGGATCTTTACATGTTTCCCTTTTCCTCGTTTCAGCTGTCCGTGCTCCCCAGCCAGGAAGGTGAATCTCCCAGAGAGGAGACTTCGGACACTGGTCGCATTTACGTAACTGATTTGATCCCTGGAACTGAGTACACCTACAGTGTCCAGCCCATTTTCAATGGACGCAACCGTGGAAATCCCATCACACGCAATGTGGTCACTTGTACGTCCTTTTATTACTGTACTTCATTGTGTTAATTCATTTTAAAAGCAATGTTTGATTTTTTTTTTTTAGAAGTGCAGTGTATACAGAAGCGTAGCTAACCCTGTGTTTAAAACTGCTAAGAAGCGTATAAACGTAAGTTTTTCACATGAGTTTCCAGTATCTCATGCTTGTGCCATGGTCTGCTTTGCTCTTGTTACAGCTCTGTCTCCTCCCACTGACCTAAGAGTGGAGTCCAACCCCAACACAGGAGATCTCACTGTCTACTGGGTAGCCTCCAAAACCCCAGGTAAATATTGACTGTACTCCCCACACACTCAGCCAGTTGGATGACACCGAGTGCAGACCTTGGCCTATAATTCTTTTTTTTTTTTCAGGACAAAGTCTTTTCAGGACATTTCCTTTTAATTCCCGCATTGACTCACAATTTGCAGAAACGTCACCACCACATTTGTCATGACTGTGTTGCAATCCTCCCCAGGCATCTCAGGCTATAGGGTGACGAGCACGCCGACTAACGGCCAACGAGGAAACTCCCTGGAAGAGCTGGTTCGTGCTGATCAAACTTCAATCATTCTTGAGAACCTGAATCTGGGGGTGGAGTACAACGTCAGTGTGTTCACATCCAAGGGCCATCTGGAAAGTGCACCTGTGTCCACCATCGTCACCCCAGGTAGGAGCCCACAGGAGGGTTTGGTGTGTATGTGTACATGACCTAAAACTCCAGTCAACAATGATATTTTCACCCCCAGTCAGTATTATTATTATGATTTGATTACATCTTTACAGTGCGTCCATTTTGTTGTAGAGATTTCCATAAAAACACATAACTTTTAAACTGATGTAGATTTAGAGAGAAAAAAAAAATATCAGCATAGACTTTTCCCAAAGCTGCATTTTTTTGCTACTAGGGGTGGTAGAAACCTCCGAAACAACAAACACAGCACTGTAAAATGATTACAGCAAATTATCATTCCATCACAGTTTTACTCTGTACCTTATGCCCACCTTCTTTTTAGCTCAGTTTTGTTCTCTACCAAGTATGAAAAATAATGAGGCCAGAGCTGGTGAGAGTGATTCTGTTTCTGGAAAAGAACAACCATTTGCGGGTTGAAATAAAATGAACAAAACAGGTTTTCTCAATGGCTATTTCCAGTGACTGGTGTCCATTCTTTCTGGGTTAATTTCTTTGAATGACTATAATTATTACAACCTACTACTAACACGACCATCGGCTAACATACCATTTGCATGAAGATCATAACTGGGAAATTAAGGATTATTTTTGGAGCATGCCTAGGATTCTCATTGCTTGAAAGTATTAATTATGAATGTTTTTGAGCCTGTTCATTCATAATAGGTCAATCTAGCATGCCTCATCTCATCTCATCTCTGAATACTTGAATTTAATATGATGTAATTAGTCTGGTATTTCTGCTTTTTCTAATTTTGCTTGCGCTTTGCAACTGGCCTAACCCTTTCAGGCATACCCCCGCCAAGTCACATTGACTTTGTCGACGTTACTGACACCACCATTGGCCTGCGCTGGATCCCTTTGAACTATTCTACCATTACTGGTTACCGGATTTCCGTAGTAACAGCAGGCGAGAGCTTGCCGATTTTTCAAGATATGGTGGAGGCATCTGCTGGTTATTACACAGTCCGTGGTTTGGAGCCGGGTGTGGACTATGACATCAGTATCTTCACAGTTACAGAGGAGGGAGAAAGCGAGCCGACCACACATACAAAGCAAACACATGCTGGTGATTTAACTCTTTCACTCAATCACAGGGGAGGAATTTGGGTTATGATTTATAAGACAAGTGAAAAAAAGATACTCAGTTATTTGAATAACGCCCACAATAAATTAACATGCAGTGTTTTTTAAGCATATATCACATCAGTGATATCTTTTTATGTCTTTGTAAATCTGCTTTTATTAAGTTAACCTTTTTGCACTTCATATAGTTGTTATTTCAGGGGCGTTTTCCATAACTGTGGAATGTGAGTGTAGAAAATGTCTCTTACACAGCATAAAAACATCCAGGGATTTGTTGATCACATTTAGCTTAAACATTTCATATTTCATTCATCTAGCCATCCCAGCTCCTACCAACCTGCAGTTTGGAGGAGTGGGACCTGACCATGTCAGAGTGACCTGGACAGTCCCCCATGTGGCCACCCCAAGCGACATCTCTCGGTTTGTCATCCGTTTTCACCCTGTAGCCACTGATGATGACATTAAGGAGGTTAATGTGGGCGGCGCCACCAACACCTACCTGCTACAGAGTAAGATAAAGGCTATTCGTGTTTAAAGGTGTTATTATACAGGTGTTATAGCTTTGATTGCAGAGCCATGAAGGACACAACTCCATCTGATATTCTTAGTTAATATTTCTGGCTTTTTCAGACCTGCTGCCCAACACTGAGTACCGTATCAGTGTTGTGTGTGTTTATGATGAACGAGAGAGTCAACCAGCAACAGGAACTCAGAGGACAAGTGAGTATGACAGTGACAAATGTAAAGTCACATCCCAAAAAGGTTTCATACATGAAATCTAACACACTCAGTTGTACCTGTGTTACTTTCATTACACCAATGTCAGCCTGGTACATTTTAACACTCCTGTGATTTTTAATGTTATAAAGTAACAAACTGACAAGAATAAATTGGAGATTATATTCAAATTAATACAGAATGAAGTGGCATACTAAAAAGTAACACAATAAACCATATGACAATGCATTTACTTAGAACTAGTTGTCTGATTTAATTATTTTTGGGTCAAAACTTTTACAATATGCAAAAGTGAGGAACAACAGCACAAGTGCAATTGAATTTAAGATAAGCAGCACCTCCTGAAGTACAGACTCTTATAGGTTTGCTGGTGCTTTTGGGGGCCATCTAGTGGCCCCATGGTCCCATACAGGTACTAATGTAATGCTTCAGGCCAGAGCTTCTTAGTTCACTATATATAATGTCTCATAAGAAGATGATGTTTGTAGTCTTTTACTGTATATTATGGAACATAATAACTAAAAACCCTCAAATTAAGAACCCACAAATTGTTCTAAATGATTACCATGTTTATTCTGTCATTCTCTAATACCTTAGCTCTGGACTCCCCTACTGGCCTGGACTTCTCAGACATTCAGACTAACTCTTTTACCATTCACTGGGTGGCTCCAACTGCTGCTATCACCGGCTACCGCATCCGTTATCAGGAGACGAGCGGTGGACGCGCCAAAGACGAGCGCCTGCCCCCATCCAGGACCCACTACACTCTGACCGGACTGACACCGGAGACAGAGTATCTGATCTATGTGTATGCAGTCAGTCACAGTCAGGAGAGTCAGCCTCTGACCGGCACACAGGCCACCAGTGAGTCTATATACGTTCATAAGCCCACCTGGGTTTCCTCTTCTAGTGACACATTCACAAACCTCACTGCTCTTCTAATCCCATTCCAGTCTCTGATGCTCCCACTGACCTGGAGGTCACTTCATCCACCCCCACTAGCATCAATATTCGCTGGGACGCCCCCTCTGTCACTGTGAGATACTACAGGATTGTATATGTGGGCGGAGGTGAGTACGGAGGATTTCACTATCCACTCAACGGCAGTTAAATCCAATAGTAAAATGTAAATGAGCAGATGTGCTCATGTGTTTGAATGCAATTTTGGGATAATTCCAGTTTATGTTCTTGTTTAATATTTCTCTGTGGCAGTTATTACACTTTCTGCTCTAATTATTTGACAATCATTCTTCTTTTATATAAAAAAAAAAAACAAAGTAATGTGAGCAGATGCAGTACTTGATTATCCACAATTGTACTAAGAGTCTAAATGTGGCTCCACAACATTAAAATGCACTTACATGTATTTGTTAACTTGATATAATATTCTATGTAAAGTATAGTGAACTGGTCATTGTTGCAAAATAAAACCTAACAGTGAGTTGTGGGTTTTGCATCACCCTGAAGGGGTTTATTTTGCACTTATTACACTTCTGAGAAAAGAAATATAGAATTTAACAGAAAGATAAAAGATAAAAAAAAAGTTACCTGAAAATGATTTTATTTCATCTACTGTATAAAATAGTTCCAACAGTAGAATAGTTTTGATACTGTACTTGGAAATGTCTATAGTACAGCAAAGATCTTTTATATATAGCACCCAGAAATAACAAACAATAGAATACCATCATTTGCTGATCACAATAGAGAATTCAACAAACTGTGAGATAAAACAACACTTTTAAAGCAACTATTCTGTATAATAAACAATCATAAGATATATATTTTTAACCTTTAGTAATATTTTAAACTCTGAAAACATTTTAAACAGGGTGCTTGATTTTTATCCAAATAAAACTTCCAGACTTTTTCAAAACTGCTATTTTTTTCCCCAAGACCTTGACTTTATGTACTTTTATACTTGCGTGGTTACTTTTTTGGCTGAGATTGTACCTGTTGTGTGTAGTGAAAAGGTTAATTTTAATAAATGTATGAATGAATGAATGAATGTATAAGTTGCAGTAAATTATGTTTTACTGACAGAAATGTTTTCAAAATCTATGAAAAACCCAAAAGTGCATGGATATCACACAAACAAGTTTCACTAGAATCATTCCAGTACTGACCGGTTAATGAAATCATGAAGTTTTTATATGTTTTCCTCATGTATTTCTCATCTTACAAGATTATGTGTCTTTGAGCATACTCTTAACATTCGACTATGAGAGAAACTTTTTTCCATACTTTAAAATTCCAGACTTTTGAAGGTCTGGAAAACAGTTTTTAAAATTCTGTGCTTTTTATGACTTTCAAGACCTGCACAAGCATCCTGTTAAACTCTGGTTAAACCTCTGCTTAGATTTGACTCTTGCTCTGTTTCATCTCAATGTTCAGATGGGGCTCCTCAAGAGTTCTCAGTCCCAGGCACCCAGACCACGGCCACCATCAACCGCCTGAAGCCCGGCACAGATTACACCATCACCGTCTACGCTGTTACCGGACGAGGAGACAGTCCTGCCTCCAACACCCCAGTCTTCATCACACACAGGACAGGTACAGCAGCATAAAAACAGTCCTCAAACTAAACCTGAACTAAACACTGACAGGTGGAACTGGACTGATGCTTGGCTCGTGTTCATCTCTTCTTCAGACATTGAGACCCCCAGTGACATGCAGGTGACCGATGTGAGTGACAACGCCATCACGGTCCGCTGGACTCCTGCTCAGGGACCCATCAGAGGATACAGGATCACCAGCGTCCCCAAGAATGGTCTGGGACCCTCCTACTCTGAGGTGGTGGGCCCTGGTAAGACATCGATTCCAAACCATTCTTTCATCTGTTGAGTTAAAGGTGTTTCCTGTGTATGAGCCTCAGCCTTCTCACTGTTTCTGTTACAGGTCAGACACAGATGACATTCACAGGTCTGATGCCCACAGCTGAGTATGTTGTGAGTGTCTACGCCTTGGGCACAGATGGACAGCCCTCATCCCCTGCTGTGGAGAATGCTATCACTGGTTGGTTTTATTCTTTTGACTAAGAAAATATTCAAGAAAGGCAGAGCAAGTCACATCCCTAGTGCAGCCCTATCACTGTTTAACTGTTGTATGGAATGGTTTTGGGTTAATTACTGCTGTTTTAATGTGTAAGTTGCATTTCACTATTGTAGATATTTATGGTTGAGCTCACTTGAATTATTTCATTCACTCTTGCCTCCAGTGCTCCTCACACTGGTGTATGAATGTGAATAGATGTTTGGTATTGGCTACACATGTAGTTTACCAACCCCAGTGTGTGAGTGAATGAATAATGGATCCAGCATACGCGCTTTGAGAATGTGCAAATAGACAAGCACTATATACATCTAATCCATTATTATTATAATTAATCTTTATATGTTGCCATGGAATTTGGATAACAATCATGTTTTTAATATGTTATTTAGACTAAGAAGAACATGCGTTTTTAACTCAAGCCATAAAGGAGCATGTCATGTCTCAGTTGATCAGAAATCATTGATATGTGGTTTTCACTCAAGTGGGGAATGAAAAATTGTTATGTGAAAAGCTGTTAGACAAATGAAATGGTGTAAATTCATTCTTCACTGGCCATATTTACTAATGTGCATCTCAGGAATTTAGGAATTAACTGGCAGATCGGTGAACAAAGTTGCAACTCACTGAATTATTACATTGAAATCAACAACGATATCACATGTAGTTCACAGAAATACCCTTCTCTCCTCCTCTTACTTTCTCCTGCAGCTATGGACCGCCCTAAAGACCTGACCTTCTCTGACATTGACTCCACCTCCATGCGCATCACTTGGGACAGTCCAGACGGAACCGTGACCTCATACCGCGTCCTGTACTCCAGCTCAGAGGAGAGTGAGAGGGAGCTGCGCCCTGCACCCAGACGGGACCAGGACAGTGTGGTTCTGACAGGCCTCCGCCCTGGCACAGAGTACACCGTTAAAGTCATCGCCCTTCATGGCCACACAACAAGCACACCACTGGTGGGACACCAGGCCACAGGTAGAAAACACAGGAATCAACCAAATACAAAGTAAAAAGAGGGCCACATGCAAAGGCTAATACTGTTTGGTGTTTCTTTACCACAGTAATCCCTGCTCCCACAAACCTGGCGATCTCAGAGGTTGGTCCTTCCTCCTTTGTTGTGTCCTGGCAAGCCCCCCGTGCACGTCTGACAGGCTACCGCGTGGTCGTCAACCCTAAGAACATCAATGGCCCCACCAAAGAGATGAATGTTGCTCCAGACACCACACGCGTCACTGTTCCAGGACTGATGGTAAACACAGCTCTGGTTAGATATTAACGTGAAAACATGGAGTAAACAGTGAGTAAATGCCAAACTTTTGTTGGTAAATCTAAGGTGGCAACGACATACCAGATCTACGTCTACGCCCTGAAGAACTCTGTCACCAGCAGACCACTGGAAGGAGAGACGACCACACTGGAAGGTAGTTAGTCAAGCCGTAAATGAACCATGTTTTTCAGTTGTCACCAGCTCTAATGCACACGTCTGTTTCTTGTCGTTTTTTCCTTCCTCTGCAGATGTAAGCCCTCCAAGGAGAGTGCGAATCTCTGATGTAAAGGACACTTCTTTCACACTGACCTGGCGAACCAAGGTGGAAACCATTTCTGGTTTCTTCATTGATGCCACACCCGTTAGTGGGTCACAGCCCACTATCACCAGGACCATCCCTGCAGATGAACGCACCTACACTCTCACAGGTAAACACATGACCCATTAAATAAACTGGTTACAGACGCAGTGCTGGGACGTTAGGCTGAGTCTGAATGTTTGCATTTCATTTCATTGTCTAATTTTATGATGGAATTTTTCTCTTAAGGTCTGCAGCCAGGCACCACATACTCAGTTAAACTGTACACGCTGAATGGAAACACAAAGAGCGCCCCCTTCACTCTGACCGTTCAAACAGGTAGGTGTGAACTAACGAAACACCGAACTAATGACTCTGCTTTTTTATCTTATCCCCAAATATTACATCATTCAGTGCCAGTAGATAGTCCTGTATAACCAAAAAATGTTTTAACATTATTTTAACATTTATGATGGTTTACAGAAATGCAGCCACAGAATATGCCGTTCTTCCCTATTTTATGTTTCGGTTTTTGTTAAATAGGGTATAGAGAGGGGATGGGAATCACAGAGATAAGTGACATTCAACATGTGTGACCCAGACTGGAAACAGAACTGGGTTCATGGTGAACAGGTCATTTCTCAGTATAAATTATTTCTAATCTGAGCACAGACTAAAGCTCTGTGGTTTTAACATCAGCTAAAACATACCACCATAGCAACAAAAAAACGCTGATCAGATAATCTAAACTACGCTAATTTTGTTTTTCTTTTTTAGCTCAACCAGTCGTCCAAGCCCCCACCAACTTGCAGGTGACATCTTTGACCCCCACCTCCGTCTCCTTCACCTGGCAGCCACCCGCCACTCACATCACAGGATACTACATCACCTATGAGGAATCAGGCACAGCACCACGAGAGCTGACCCCACGGCCCCACGCTGGCCAAAACTATGCCACCATAACTGGTATGATGTTGAACTATTGGAATCAAATGTGCAAGGGAATATTTCTTAGTTACTGATGGGATTAAGTGTTTAACAGGAGGTTACACTTGAGTATGAAATTTTCAGTGACTTCCTAAACCAAAAAAAAAATGGACAAAAGTTAATACGTCAAATTTCTAATTCAAGGGTAACAAAATACTCACAGTTCTCTCATGTGAGCCAGATAAAAAAAAAGTGAAATATCAGCATTTTGTTCTGTTTGACATGCTATATTTTATCATTTGTTGGCACACAGAGCTGCTCACTATCTTTATTAGAAAGATCTTAAAATGACGTGGAAGATGCTCTCTTAATGGTACCTACCAACCTTACTCATCCTACTATATGTTGATAACCATCCATCATTTCAGGCCTGAGACCTGCAACCGAGTACATCATCAAGATCATTGCCATCCAGAACACTCGGAGAAGCACACCACTAGTGGGCAGAATCAGGACTCGTGAGTATTTTAAACATCATTGTGTCTCAGAACCACAAAGGATCCACACAGAAATCAAATAAGATGACTCCTCTGATAAGTGACAAATGAAACTGGTTAAAAAAAGAAAAATTCAAATTGTATAATAGAGTACAAAGAAGTCAAAGCACTAATGGTAGGTGTCTTAGAAGATGTAAGGGTCTGTATAGCAGCTTTTACCTGCTTCAAGCTGCGTCAGATGTTATGCTTAGCGTAGAGGCTTAGATAAATTATGCAGTTTGATCAGCGTTAGACTCCTAAAACAATAATATCCCCTTTTATTTTGAATGCCTGTAGAAATGCCATTCAAAATATCTGTGTGTGTTTGTAATACTGCATGACAGCACTCTGCCAATGAAATAGTATCCCAGCAATGCTGCATATCTGTCGCCCCCTGTTGGCTGAGATATGTTACAGCAGCTCAGCTTTACCTCCCCCTCATCTAACCAGCTTGCTCCCCTAACCTCGTCTCTCCTGCCCAGAACCAGACTCCTTGCTTCCCCTGCCGCTGCCAAACCATCCTGGAGGTTCTGGTGACAGGCTGGATGTGCCTGAAACTGATTTGGACAACAGAGTTCATGTAGTGGGCACCAATGGACAGGATGGGCATAGTGGCCAAAGCCAGCATGTGGAGTACACAGAGTACAACAACAATGGAGACAACAGGTATAATGGGAACCCCCAGTCACCCTATGGGCAGGTTCGTGAGCCGCTGGTCTTTGTGCCCCTTCCTGATGCAGAGGGCCGCAGGCTGCCCATCCTCAAGCTGAACGTACCCGTCGGTTCCACGTTTGATAATGAGACCGGAGTCCCACAGGAGGCCCAAACCCAGACCACCATCTCCTGGAAGCCGTACAAGCACAGCAACGCCTATATGGTGTCCTGCCATCCAGTCACACACTTAAATGAGAAGATGTTCCAGGTACAAAACATCTTCCATTCTGTGTATTTCATCAAATCATGTCTGTACCTTTTGTTTCACTACAACACATCTGCTCTCTTTAACAGGTCCGCCTGCCAGGCACAGCTACCACGGCGACCCTGATAGGACTGACCCCTGGGGCAAACTATAATGTGATGGTGGAGGCTCTCATGGGGGCGCTCAGGCACAAGATTCTAGAGCAGATGGTCACCACTGGAAATAGCAGTAAGTGTTGATAGAGAAGAAATCTACGGCTCAGTCCCAGTGTCCACCCTCAGGACTGTCCCAGTGTCACATCCAATCCATGACTGCTCTCTTTACAAACTTTGCCTGAGGGAATTTACCCACAAGGCATTGACACTGCAGTACTCTATACAGATTCACTGAGGAGGCCTTTGTTTGTGTAAATTCAAGAAGCTGATATGCCTAAAATTACAAAAAAGTAAAAACTTGAAAAGGGATTTGATAATGAAAGGCAACCATATGTAACACTACACACCTAGTCATTTCTTTTTATTTTCTTACGCAATTTTAACAAAAAACAAGCATGTCAGTTATTAGGCTGACTGGTTTTTGCATGATACAAATAGCTAGTTTTGTTTTTTCCTAGTTGAAAGTAGCTGATGCATGTGGTTTGTAGCTGCAGCTGTCTTTCACACTCACAGTTTGGCATACTTATGGATTTTTGGTCATGGAAGACAGTAGTAAAAACAGCAAGTTGATAGGACCATTATTTCTGGGAGATATTAGTAATTTTGGAATACAATAGCCTTACAATCCCGTTGCCATGCCCAGAACACTTTGGTGGTGACTGCTGGACAAATGCAGTAACAGCATAAAAACTGCCACATCTAGAACCCGTGGATCCCCACAGGTCAACCCACTAGTGAAAAATATTGTTTCAACACTTTTTTATTGCGGCAATAAAATTTTACCTCACCCTCTTACGAGACACAATATCGATATGTGGACAAAGACGAACTCAGTCTGAATTCACTGAAGATCGGTCTTTATTTGGTAAACAGTCGAACAGAGTTTCATCATTGGAATGCATACAGAGCCCCAAAATTCAGTTTTATGGTACACAGAGATGTTTACACAAACATAAATACATGAAGCTTTTTGATAGGTTCAGACTCATCTGCAGACCACAGTCCACTCCCAGTCCAGGTGCGGTGCATGGTGACCTGTCTGAAGGACTTCTCCCATGCTAAACTCCAGACTTCGTGGCGCCTTCAGAATTATTTATATAAACAGGTTCAGAATGTTTTAACTTATGGATTGATAAGGTCTGGTCTAAGGCTGGCTGACTGGTGCTTTCTCATGTCCTTGCTCACAGGCTGAGTCTGTGACATTTTTGCTTTGTCTTATGGATCAGGTCAATGCATTACGGTATTAGACATTAAAAATTACTAACTTTACTTATTAGATTTCCACAATTTCCCCCCACGGTCACATTTCATGTGACCACAATACCAGGTCACCAAGCATATTGTTCTCAATAGGCGCAAAGCGCTACCCACTTCTGCAGTCTGCAAACATGTACATATAGGATCTTCCCAAAACAAAATAACACATCACACGATCACAATTTAGCTAAAATGAATAAAATGAATAACTTCTAATCATTAACTGATACATCAACTCATAATCAATTTTGATCAAATTCACACATAAATCATAGCTTAAGATAGTTTCTCTGATCTCAAAAGTATGAAGCCTGAAAAAAACCACGTGCAGTTCTTATTGCCATGTCACAACTATATTTAATAGTTGGAAATTATTGATGTGGGGAAAAGACGACCTCATCATGCTGCTGCACCCAACCTCCTACCTCAGCCGTGGCTGTTAAGGAAACCTTAACCAGCACCTTTGAGATCAGATCAGATTATACATGATTCCAAACATGAAACCGATTTACTTTTAAAACATTTCAAAAAATCATAAAATCTTCTAAACTCTCAGAGTCATCACAGATTCCACATGGACATGGGTTCCAGCCCATGGTCCGAAGAATCGATGGAGCCTAGCAGACCATGAGTTGTCAGGGGTACCAGAATTTCTTGTAGTTCTAAGCACAGTGCTTTGAGTTTGGACAGAGCTCTTGTGACTTTGCCATCTGGGGCAGTGTTATTAGGGACATAAGTACAGCATACTGAATCATCATTTTAATAAGGAATTAACTTAATTGAAACCATCATTCAAACAGCACTTACTGTGGATAAAACTAAAGTGACTAATGTTGTACTTTTTAGTTTCATTTTAATTTTACTCTCTCATTTCAGTGACAGATGGAGTTCCTTCCAGTGGAGACTCATGTTACGACTCCTTTACCGCCACCCACCACGATGTCGGCACAGAGTGGGAACGCATGTCGGAGACAGGCTTCAAGCTTTGGTGCAGATGCCTGGGCCTAGGCAGTGGCCACTTCAGATGCGATTCATCTAGTAAGTTTTTTATACTGCAAAAAAGGGGAGTGTAAAAACAAGATAAAAACACTAAATGTGAGGAAAAAGGTATTTAAAACAAGTGAAATATCTGTCCATGCAGCAAGATAATTTCACTTGACAAGATTTCTTGAATTAAGATTGTTAAATCTAGAAATAAGCATGTCTACGACGTATGAACACTTAAAATAAGAAATTAACTCTTGAAATTAGATAAATATCTAACACTTCTAAATCTATGTTGTTTTTTTTTTTTTTTATCTTGGTAAGAACCAAATCATTTGCAGTGTTGGTTTTATAGTTTAAAATATGAGGTGTATTTAATTCAGTATCTCAGACCGTTATCTTTTATTTATCAGAGTGGTGCCACGATAATGGAAACAACTATCGCATCGGAGAGAAGTGGGACCGCCGCGCTGAGAACGGTCACCTGATGAGCTGTACTTGTTTGGGAAATGGAAAGGGCGAGTTCAAGTGTGAACCACGTAAGGAAGCTCGATATCCCATCGTTTGCTCAGTTACTCAGTTAGAGGTTCTTCCAGTCATTTGAAATGTGGATATATCTCCGTACAGATGAGTCTGTGTGCTACGATGATGGTAAAACTTACCAAGTGGGAAACCAGTGGCAGAAGGAGTACCTGGGAGCAATCTGCACCTGCACATGCTTTGGAGGACAACAGGTAGGGCACATCAGAATTCTTCACTTCAGGCGTAATGTTAAGTGTAAAGTGTGATGCATTTAATCCATAAAGACACAGTGCTACTGTGGTAGCAGTTCCCAAATAATTTTTTTCTCTCTATTTAACCTTTACGTAAGTGATTTATCATAGTATTATCCTTTATATTTTGTATTTTTCACTGTAAATCATGTATTTTCTTATATTTAATTTAGATGCTCATGAAAACTCAGAGTAAATTCTAAGGTTAGCACTTCAAAACAGAGAAAACCGGACAAAAAAGGACTTTTTCAGTAAAGATATCTATAACTGAATGTAAAAATGAGTGTCTCCATCCACTGTCATTGATCCAACTATGGGTTTTACTGGTGAATCAATGTTGTAGAAGATGACAGTGTTTCCACGTTCACTACGGAGCCTCTGAACGTC
>JAPQRP010000019.1:30638066-30655384 GCA_037367295.1 Apogon hyalosoma | reverse complement strand
GTGTACATTTTCTTCCTGTTTTATTTTGGACTTTTAACTGACATGATATTAATGCTGTAAACCCAACTCTAACATGTGGTATAAATGTATGTAGAAGGACATTACAGTCTCATTTTGTGCACATAATAATAAAAAAAAGCAAGAATATGACAGTGTAGTTGACCTTTGACCTGTGGGCTTTTGGTTCTAGTGATTCCAACCTCTGTCGGTCCACAGAGAGGTTCAAACTAGAGCAGCCACATTAAACATATCTCTTCACGGAGGTACAATAAATGAATATGAGTCAATTAATCTAGTCCAACTTTTTAAAGTACAACTGGTCCTGTCTCCACCTGATCTGAAATGATTAGAGTGCATTGACTATTTCACTTTATCAGTAAAGCTTAACCAAACTTTCTATATCAAAAAAACTGCAACAGACATGAAGGGGAGACGAGAAGTTTTCTAAAAACACACTGAAACATAACATTTGTCTGCTGTCACAAACAAATGTAACTAATTTAAAATACACTTATATCCAAACAGCCAACAGTAAACAAGATACCTCAGCTCCAAAGCTGTCAAATAAATGCAGTCCAGTACAACTATAAAGCTGCAGAATAAACAAATAGTCCAGTAAAAGTTCCATGCCCTCTATTCTGCATGTAGTAAAAAAAAAAAAAAAAATCAGTTTCACATTTTTTCCACCTGAAAACATGGTGACATCATGACAACCTGCCATTTCTTTAAAAATGTATTAATATTTGTTATCAATAATTAGGAAAGATGTAGATAACAAAATTTGTTTAATGAAAGTAAAATATAATATTAATGTATGATATTTTGATAGCAAAGAAAAGCCCAGTTTTAATTACTTAGTTGTATGAGTGAATCTGACAGTATACAAAAATAACAATGCAGAAAAATCTGTTTTACAGCTAATCATTAACACACCTACGCTGTAATCATTCACAACAACATAAAATCTGTTTTGCATGTAGTATATTTTAAAAAACTCACATTTTCTAGGGGTTTCTTAGTTGATGTTTGTTTAATATGGAAACATGGTGGCATCATAATAAAACATCTAGCATTCAAAGAGTCAAAATACTTAAAAATGAATGAATATTTATTATCAATACTCATGTCATCATATAATATTATAATGTCATCATATAATATTATCCATCAAAGTAAGCTGATGTTACTCATACCTCCCTCGGTCCACAACGCTTTGTCCCTCCTGCTCACTGACAGCCTGCCTACCCAGTCTTAATTATCAATCTTTTCAAAAACTTTGAGAATTTGTAAAAATGCAAAAATTGAGAGAAAGACACGTGGAAACGTGTTGAATTTGACCTGCATCAGGTGAATCAGGTCTGTGAGAAATGGACTGGGCACAAATCTGTGATTGGGGCAGGGGTTTGATACATAGACCAGATGGAGATGACAAAATTAGCTCAATGAAAGAAGAATATGACATGAATGTATATTTTTTAAAGCTAGTTTTTAAAAAGCACATGTTTTCTTACACATTAAATTCTACCACCTAAGTTTACAGAAGCTCTTTTTTCATTTATTTTTAGTGCTGTACATACTTCCTATATATCCAGACTTGATGTTAGTCCAGGCTGACAAATGTATATGTGTGTTCATTCTAATTCTGCTAAACCTACAAAGTTAATGTTGGCCTCAGACTTATACACAGGACTGGACTGGACTGACTCACAGCGTTCATTAACACTTAAAAACAACAACTGTTGGAAATTATACAATTTAATAATTGTAATAATGAAATATATGTGGGTGTGATTTGCTTGTGTGTCGATCTGTTGCTGAATTTCCATTACTGCATTGCTAAAAGTGGTGTATTTCATATCAGACCACTGAGTCTGCCTCTGATTGACCGTTTTAATTAGAACTCGGAATGATGGAGCCGGTGCCATCTTGGCCCATTAACCCCAATGATAAAGTAAACGGCGTGGGGGAAAAAAAAAACAAAACTTTTTTCAACTGTTTTTCAATGGTTAAAGGGTTTTCTCAGTTAAAAGGTAAAAAATAACCCTTTTCACTTCCTATGTACACAATATATAAATATTATCGTTATTTTTCAAATGTTAGCTTGAATTCAAATGTTGTGGTTGGTTGGCCTATAGCATGGGGAAACATTTGGACCCAAAACTAATGAAACAAGTCAAATTTCTCTCCGTACATATATGTCTTACTGCTCTAAAGTTTTATTGAAGGATTAGTTGAAGGGTAAATACCACAGGGAGTTGGTCTGCTAGGTTTCTTCAATGCCCTCTTCCCAGATGCAGTAAATTGATCAGGTCCATACGAGAGTCTGTCCTTCAAGTCCAGTCCAAGTCACTTTTTCCAATTTCAGTGGTACTTTTCCTTCTTTATTAAAATGATTTGAAGAGCTTAGTGGTAAAATCCAAGGTTTAAAGTCTATAATCCAGCTTTTGGAGAGGTTATGTGGTCCAGTTGACCATCTTCTGTCCTGCTCCAGTGCAGAATGATGTTGAGTTCACATCTGATTAGAAGGATGTAGGGGGGCAGAGAGGAAGGGGCAAGTATTAGGCTGTTGGATAGTCTTGTTGTTCATGCCCGTATGGACCAGGCGATTCGGTAACAAGTCATCACGTTGCCATTGATGGACGGACAGACCAACACTGCAGGGTCTGACAATACCTCTGTGGTGATTGTAATACTAAACTAAATACTTCATTTAAGTTCTCATTTGTATAAAAAGTGAAATGACTGACACCAAACCGGCTACTTGACAGTAACAGTTTATTTAATACTTGAACCATGACAGCCTTATGAGGACAACATCAGTTATCTCCATGTTAGGACCACACATTAGAAATGCAGTTAGTGTTACAAAATAGTGCAGATGTGAGTTCTTTATTAAGCATCGGTAGGAATGTTAAGAGTAACAAAGTTAGAAAAAAGTTTTCCACGTTTCCAGAGAATTGTGAGTTTACAGAACACTGGGTGTGCAAAGTGTTCAGGTGCTCAGTGGTGGAACAGGCGATGGCTGGTGTGCACCAGAGTGATGCCCTGCTCATTACAGGCGTTAATCACAACCTGGTCAGCAGCAGAACCTGCTGGAGCTGCAATGTACTCAACACCGCTCTACAGACACACACAGTGGCAACATTAGTAAAGATGACTTGTTTGAGTAGTGTGCTTGTTTCAACTAAAAGACTGTAAAGCATTCATCATGTTTCATTTCTACATGCAATGCAATAGCAGAAAAGCTTATTTCCATGCATTTGTTTTTAAATCCAGAGTACATGCAGTATGAACCTGCGTGTTTTAAAAGCTCAGGACTTACCCGTTTAGCGCGATCTATGTTATCTCTGAAGGGGAAGAAGGCATCAGAGCTGACTGCTACCGCCTGCAGGGAGCTGATCCAGTTCTTCTTTTCGGTTGCTGATAAAGGTTCGGGCACCTCATCATACATTGACTTCCACACAGCCAAGTCAGGGCCCTTTGGACACCGATTAAATACAAGTATTTCATATTATTTTAAAGATCCTCACAGCTCAAACTTGTACAACTTTGGAATATTTGTTCACTGTGACAATGTAGTGAAGTACAAACTGTCATCAATGTGATTTGTAAAGCCATCACTGTTTTCTTGTGTGGAAATATAAGACAAAGAATATAGAAAAGGATACATTACATGTTTGCTTTACAAATTTAATAAAGACATAAGCTAATTTTAATTTAATAACAAAAAAATCTCAACAAGTGAAATGAACTCAGAAAATCTAATGATGTAAACCAAAATGTTGTCGAGAAAATGCACAGAAAAACCCCAAGTTCTCTCATAATTATTTCCAGATCTGTATTTTCATTATTTTAATACCCGACAGTGAACATCAGACATCACAGAACAGACAGATGAACTGAAAGCAACTGACACCCACCTGGTCAAACTGAATTACATTCTAACTGAACACTGATCAAGTTAAAACTGTGATTCAATTTCTATATTTTTCCCATATGAGGAAATTTAAGGTGAATTTCACATGGTCATAACCAGCTACAGCTCTAGAAACAGTCTTTTTTTTTTTGACAGAAAATACCAAAGAGTGCATAAAAAAAAAAAAAAATCATCTTGTAGTTATGTCATGTGAGGGTGATACTGACATGAGTCTGCCATGATCAAATCACAATGTTGTGACCATCAATGACTTACACCTATAAATGTGGATGACCCAGTGAAAAACATTACTACATTACCAAGGAATTTATTAAAAACAAAAAAAAAAAAAGGAACATAGGCTTGCATTTCAAAAACAAACTAATATGACGCCATGAAAATTTGTTACATTTGTGCAAAGTAAACATAATGTGCAAGTCCTAAAATCTGTACACATTTGTCTGTACTCATGTTTTAATAGTGAAATTTAAACACAGGCGTCAAACCTGGCCTGCCAAAGGGTCCGATCTAGCCTGTCTGATGAATTTGTGAAATGCAAAAATTGCACTTAAGATAGTAATCAATGTGATGTTAAAATCATTTTAGTTCAGGTTCCACATACAGACTAATTTAATCTAAAGGGAATCAGACCAGTACAATACTATCATAATAACCTATAAATAATAACTACAAATTTTTCTTTGTTTCAGTGTAAAAAAAGTTAATTACATGAAAATGTTGACATTTACAAACTATCCTTTCACAAAAAATGTGAACTTAAAATATTTTAAGAGAAGTGTAATTTTAACAATATTATGCCCATTACTAAATGTTTTGTGTATTTGTAGATTCACTGTGATCTGTAAGATGTAATGCACATGTGCAAATGAAAAGCTGAGGCAGAATATTGTTAAAATTACACTTCTTTTTCTTAATTAATGTCAGTTTTTAGTGGTTGTTCATGTTATATTTATTTAAAGAAAAATTTATAGAAGTAAACCTTTTCATCATATCTGACTTTTTTCTCCTACTGTAAAACAGACAAAAGTTTGTAGTTCACATTATCTATAGATTAAGTTATTATCTGAATGGTCCAGCCCACTTTAGATCATATTGGGAGGATGTGGCTCCTGAACTAAAATGAGTTTGACACCCCTAATTTAAAACATTATCCTATTAAAAATGTCTCAGTTCTGATTATTTTTAACCAAATTGCTCTTTGGGAACTTTTGTAAACCACGGTTTCTTGGTTCTTTCGTTAAAACAGATACTAAAGGATGGAACTGAACTAATTTTCTACGACCAGCCTCATAGCTGCCACTTACAGACTTCCATTTCAGTCAGTTAAGAACTCAGAACAAAAAAGACCATTCAATTTCAATCTTTAGAAAATAAGCAGATGCTGAGATGAAGAGGACCATCTCACTGAATCCATGTCTAAAGCTCTAAACATCTTACCTCTCCAATGGTATCACTGACAAACTGATCGATGGCATTTGCCATTTCTGCTCTTTTCACACCACTGCGAAACTTCATGTTCAGTACACGAGGGTGATGTCTCAGCCACCAGTTGTCGGCCTTATCACCTGCCAGTCGTGTGCAGTGGATACGAGACTGCTGACCAGCACCAATCCCAACAACCTGTAAACAACACACACATAAGAAAAGACACTCGTGGTAAACTCATGTTTGATCCTCAGGACCTTGTTGGTCTTTCTCATGCCTTCTTACCTGTCCGTTTTTAGCATAGCAGACAGAGTTAGACTGGGTGTACTTGACAGCGATGGTGGCCACAACGAGATCCCGCACAGCATCTTCAGAGAGCTTGTAAACACAAAAACAATAGTGAATACTGCTTCATCAAAGACAATTATTTTCACTAATGATAATAGATTAAAATACTCACCGAGCCCTTGGAAACGACGTTGCTGAAGAATTCCTTGTTTATAAGAGCTCCATTCCTCTTTTGTTTAAGATGTAGACCAAACAACACTCTCACCTCAGTCTCATCAGGGACATAGTCAGGGTCCATCTAGAGAGATGACACTTGAAAACTTCTGATTGAACTTCAGATTCTGATCATCCATACATACTAACAGTAAACCAGTATCTCACCTGAAGCACGCAATAGTTTCCATTCTTCTTTTTGGAGAGGATCTTGAGAGCCTCTGCTTCATAACCAGGAGCAATGACACCATCAGACACCTATGACAAAACCAAGTTGACTTTAAATGCACTTTGTACCCATCATCTGGAACTTTCACTAGACTGTGACACATTATTTCACCTCTCTGGAAATAATCCTGGCTGTGGGAACATCACACACATGTGACAGAGCAATAAAGTCCCCAAAGGAAGACATTCGGTCTGAACCTGAGGACGCACAGAAGGTAATATAATGATATGCAAGGATGCTCTAAAACCAGTCTGGTGATGTTCATCTGCTTCAGTCTGACCTCTTGCTCTAGCGTAGGCTGTGGCCAGCGGGCTCAGATCCTGCAGCATGTCGTGCACCATGCACACCTTGGCCTCCTCCTCAGTCAGAGGAACTCCTACTGCAGCTCCTTCAAAAACAAATAGTCAAAGGCTTTTTAACCCATGAAGACCCAAACATCCACAGGCAACAAAAAGCATCTACTGATCCAAAATGTTTAATATCCGTTGATCCATTAATCCCATCAATACATGTAAATAATTGGTGTAAAATACAGTTGTCGTCTTTTCATGGTCATCAGATATGACCCATTTGGACATTTAGAGGCTCCGTAGTTACCATGGAAACACCATCTTCTACGACACTGATTCACCAGTAAAACCCGTTGAGTTGGATCAATGACGGTGGATGGAGACACTTTATTTTATGTTTAGTTATTCATTCTTTGCTGAAAAAGTCACTTTTTCTTCAGTTTTCTCTGTTTCTCATTTAATAACCCTCAACTTTAATCTGAGCTTTTATGACCATCTACATGACAAGTGAATTAAATATAGGAAAAGATCTGATTTTCACTGGAAAAAACGTGAAATAAAAAGGATATTACAATAAATGTGATAAATCACATAAGAAAGGTTAAATATAGAGAAAAATTCATTTGAGAACTGAAACTAAAGTAGAACTGGGTTTTTATGGGTTAATTTAAGTCACCATATCAGGGATCCTACACAGTTTGCATTTCTGAAACTAAGTTTTTCTGGTCCTCTTGGTTGATTTTTCAGAGCACAACTGACATCAGAGTAGCTCTAGGTTTTGACATTCAACTTTTAACATTCATGCCCTGTCTACATAAACATGGGTATTCATCCAGGCAGATATTTTCTTCTTTCTGTAATCAGAATATTTATCTATAGTAAATTGACTGATATGAATTTTCTTCATTGGGTCACTAACCAAAAATTGCTCCGAGATACATTTTTATAGTTTATTTCAATTGTAGATTTAATATATAGATATATTACTGGTGTGGTGCATGTCTTACCAGCAGGGCTGACGTGTTTGAAGGAGGTGGCAGCGGCCATGCCAAGGGCGTTCTTCAGCTCCCTGACCAGCTGCCAGGCGTTCAGAGCATCACACAGGTTAATAAATCCAGGGGAACCGTTCACCACTGGTAATGGGAACAGAAGGAAGAACAAAACCCCATGGTATTTAAGGAGAAATAATTTGGGTATAGAGGCATTTCTTAGGGATAAACTACAGCTGTAAAATGCTCATTAATATCAAATCTTATCTCCATTATTCAGGTTTGTCTTACACCTTTAAGGGAAAAGATTTCCATCTCAATTAAGGTTGATGTACTGTAAAAGTAAATTCGTACCTTACAAATAAACATGGCAAATACTCAAGACACATGATGAACTATACAATAAAAGACAGGTAAAATTATCTTATTTTCCAATAATTAAAACAAAAAAACCCTTTATTCATCATGTATTATGCTCTATTATAAATGATTCACCACCAACATTCAGGTAGTTTATTTTGCTGCAGCTGTACCTTGAAGGGGGAGGGCTGGACGTAGGGTGTAGAGCTGGGCGGGTGCTTGGTGGGGGTTCATGCCATAACGCAAAGGCAGTTGGGAAATGCCACCGCTGTACTGTCCACGGAAGTAGTCCGATATGGCATCATCGTACTGGGCTGTGTGTGTGAAGGCCTGAAGAGTGAAACATGTGTTAAACACATCAGAGAGAGTAAATACACCGTTTTAGAATTTAAAAGGCCTTCAACCATGCAGGTCAGTGGGGCTATTGGGTCAAAGTTCATGAGTCGTCAAATGTTTAACTCTGTCACCTTGATACACACATTTCAACACTTGTGATTAAAAGCCTGTGCTGGACTTTGCTTTGAGGGTCAGTGAAGGCAAATAATGAAAGTAGAGCAAAGCAGCAAAAACTGATTATCCTCATAGATACATCAAACTGACCAGGTTCCTTTCACCTCCATAGAAATAAAGTCAAAGTTTGGCTGACGGTGCTTACAGTTAACCAGCACATCTACTACTTTAACAAAACTGCAGAGGGTCTTATATAGTACAGCCCATTTTAAAGACTTTTCCTTGGTCTGATTCAGATTCCCAGGCTTTTGGTATAAACCAGTACCGACTTGTAACAGTGTTAAACCAAGGATGGGCCCACAGAAGTGATACCAGTGTCAGTCAGTGACAGGCATCAGTTGTACATATGTGCACTGTACAAATCAGCTATGTGTGGAAGAGACTTTGATCATTCTGTTATGAGCAAACCATCAAGTCACTTTAATCACTGCTTCCCAACTTTGTAAAACAAAATGCAACACAAATCTAAAGATACATACAAATATAAATGACACATATCCCGAGTTATTTCTTAAATGACAATCATGCACCAACAGTTTGGCAAAAAGTGGTTGGTGTGGTAGTGCAATTTTACTTCTAAATTTTGTCAGTGTAAGAGGAGGTCTGAGTTTGTAAATTGTTAATATCATTTTATTAATGAGAATTAATTTAAGATTTAAAGTGGGATGTCCTAGTTTTGTGGCACAGTGACATGGTATGTGCGTGTAAAATAGCCCTGAAATTAACTGGACTAAATAAATGTGTCTATTGGGGCTGCGCAATTAATCAATTTTAAATCGAAATCTGATTTTTAAATTAGGACGATTTTTTAAAAAGGGAAATCGTCAAATCGATTTCATCTCTCTTGTGCCTCTGAGCCGTGTGCCTGCGGGCTACCGTAGGCTCCTCCTCCCATCTGTGAGACAGAAGTCCATGTAATGACCATGAACCTTTAATCTGTGATGGGCCTGCAATAGTGACAGTAATGTAAGCCGTGGTTTCACGCACAGATCCCCCAATTCAAACATAATTGCATGTGGATCACTCATCTTATGTTGTCCCGCTAGGATCTGTACTGTACCATCTTCTTCTGATCTGGGTCCAGTAGTCTCAGCAGAGTAGCCCAGACACATGTAACAGCTCCGGGGGAATCCCGAGGCGTTCCCAGGCCAGACCAGAGATAGAATCACTCCAGTGTGTCCTGGGTCAGTCTCCTCCACGGACAGATCCCCCAATTTAAATATAACTACATGGGGATCATTCATATTACGTGGTTGCACACGCACATACGTACAACTGATGCCCGTCATTGACTTACACCGGTATCACTTCTGTGGGCCCATCATGTGATACCTTCACAGATTTGAGGTAGAGAGCAATGCCTTGCATTGCAGGCTGCTCAAGAAAACAACAAGCTGACTTCAGTCATCTTTTGTAATTTTACCAAAAAAAAAAATCAAAAAATCAAAATCGAAAATTGAGTTTTTAGAGGGAAAAAAAAATCTGGATTTTATTTTTGGCCAAAATCGTGCAGCCCTGCAGTCTATGGATCGGAGTCACTGTCACATGTCTAATCCAGCTGTCAGGGTCAGTGCATCACAATTTTTTTGACCGAAAACAGCGCACACGCAGAGGAAAATGAAGCATGACTCGTCTCTAACTCAACATGCAGCATGTTTTCATATGTAGTTACATTAAATTAGTGTGAATAAGTAAATAAGCAGAATAAACAGATGTTTGGGGTAAGAGAGTGAGTCTGAGTTACACTGCAGTGAAGTAGGACCATATTTGATCTACTGTTAAATTAAATGGAGCACTTAAAGACAAATGGAACTGATATGAGGGTCAGTGTGAGGGTGCACATAAAAAGAAGTGACGTTACTTTGAGGGCCAGAGTCCTGCGAGTCTCTAGGGTTGTGTCTTTGTCCCCTGAACTCTCCATCTCCTTGGCAACCAGTGAATAGTCAGAGGGGTCACACACGATGGTGACCCGGGCATGATTCTTTGCCGCTGCTCTCAGCAGAGTTACACCACCTGCAAACACAGGCCATGGTTTAGTCTCAGTGTGAAGCCTCATTAATGTTCTCAGGCCACAGTAAATACTACGTATTAAAATGAATGCTTACCAATGTCAATTTGCTCCACTGCGTCCTCTACTGTAACAGTCGGGTTAGAGACCGTCTTTACAAATGGGTACAGGTTGCACACCACCACTCTACAAATAAAAGAATAGGGCCAATGTCCCTGTATCTCACATAATCTATCAAGAATCAAAAACAAGTTGAATTTGTGAGGTTGTCAGGTTCTGTCTCCATGTTACAGTCCTGTGGTCTTGATGCAGGAAATCAAATAGAAGCGGGTGGTACTTTCACTGGAGGAGAACTCAACTAATGAAATGAAAGTCCATATGTGACTTCCTATCAGTGTTCAATAGTAACTGCATTAATAACTGTAAGTCCATGTTAGAAGCCATTAAAATATGGACCATTATGAGTAAAGGCACATTTTTAATATTTCAAAAAATTGTCAAAAATTCAACAAGCAAAAGGTCCCAAAACTGTGAAGACACTTTATAGACATTGTCCCAAAGGAAGTTATATCATTTTTTTTTTTAATGAATCTGACCAGTAGTTTTGTCAGGAAGATGTTGGAAGAAATTGCTAACGAAGACAAGAGCCTTATATTACCAAACATCTGTGTTCCACACACGAACTTCACCACTTCATTAACAATTTACGCACCACTGAAAATGCCATTTCAATGCCTTAGTTACTCCTATAGATAACTCTTAGATTAGAGAATGTTTGTCATTATGTATACAGATAATACAATTTAGAAAGGTAGTCATAAGCCAAGAAGGTGCAAACTTAAATACTCATTTATTAAATGAAAATAGTATAAACAATAACCATGTCAGTAGGTACATTCTAATGTGTGTGTTTTTTGTTTTTTTTTTTACAACACTTTAATAAAATGTACCATAAATGACTCATTTGTGATTTCAGTTTTATCATTTAAGTATATTTAAGTAAATATTACTGCTATTGAGTGAATTCAAATAAAGTGTGTAAGTAATAAAAGTAATAAAATGTATTAAGTGTGATGACAAGTCATGTGACACATTGTTCACAAGTGAATCATTAAGACAAACTCCTGCTACAATGAGCCACATGCATTTTACCTAAACTAAAATTTAGGTTCTCTTACAGAGTATCTGCAGGTTTGAGGAAGCCGCATTTTTAACTTAGACATTTTTCCAAGTTGTCTTTGATTAAATTTAAGACTTTAGATTCACAAAAATAAAAGTACAACAGACCTTTGTTTTAAATAGCTTGAACCAGTCGTAATCATGTTTAATCCAGCCAATGTTACATTTCCGTGTGTCTGTGATTAATGTTTCTACTGACGTCCATGAATGATTGATGGAGGCTCCACTCATTCCCATCTGTTACAAAAAATACCAAACATCCCCATTATGCTAAAATGATAAATACAAGTTACAACTCTGACAGATTCATCAGAAATATTTCCAAAGCACATTAAGGCAATATCATTTATTGTGTCTGTGGAATTTATGAGACCCTTCAGTGCCAGATTGAAGGATTAATTATCAATTTTAAGTATAATTAAGGTCTTATTTTAGGACAATAACATTTAGAACTTTAAAGATCCACTGACACCAAGTATTACAGAATTACCATAGAAAGTTTTAGCCTGATCTGATCTTGTTTTAGCTTATATTACTGACAATGAAATGCTTTAAACTGAAGGAATCGGTCTCTTAATACATTCAAAGTCATTTAAACCAATGGGAAGGTGACAAATATGGATGTGTAAGTTTTTCCACTTGATTGAATTGTGTTCGGCTTTGAGATGCTTTTAAGGTACATCGTTGTTATACTTTTAGTACCTTTTAAAATAATAGTGAGATTTTTATATCAATGATTTTATCAGTTTGTTTTTAGTACTGACTTTTAATGTGTTTATGTATATTAATGTGGATGTATGGCTGTGATTTCCATTTTGTGTAACTTCTGCAGCTGCCTTGGCCAGGACACTCTTCAAAAAGAGATTTTTAATCTCAATGAGCTTTTTTCCTGGTTAAATAAAGGTTATAATAATAATATTATGGAGACAAAAATTATGGTGGTATTGATTTATTGGTTGAAATTTGTTAATAGCCCAAATGATTTCACCCATTTCAGTGACCGTTGTGTTACATTAAAGTACTTTTTTCTTGATCATGTATAAGTGTAAATGTGAATTACTTCAAAATGTAAAAGTAAAATGATATAAATAAATGTATACACAGGTATAGTGGAGATTTCTTTGTTTCCCTTGCCCAAAAAGCAGGATAGATATTAACAAGACCAAAATAAAACAGAAAATAACACTGGTATTAGCTACTTGCCACTGGAATCAGCCAGTGATCGAGGAAATCCATAACTGCACATTATATTCTTCATGAAATCTTTAATAAACTATCTTTAACCATAAGTTTGCACCTTAAACCAGACAACAGTCGACCTTTACCTACTTAAAAACACCCCCAATAAGACTGATCTGTCAACTAGAGGTTTGTGTTGTGTAACCCATATGCACTGAAGCTTGTTCCTATCAAATTTAATCATACGTATTGATTCATTTACCAATAACACCATGAAATCTGTGGTTTCATCACATTCTTACAGGCCTAAACAAATGAGAGTCACAAGATCAACTCAGGAGCAGCAGGTTTCCAATTAAGCAGCTTCCAAATCAACTACACATGGTTTGACAATACCAACTTGTGATCTGTCGCAGGTCATGTATGAACTCTTGGACTCTGAACTTTTTGTGTTATATTGCAATTTTCAAGCTTGGATTTTGATATTCTTGCAGATTTATATGTTCAAATACACTCGAAAAGGTGTTTATTTGCTCTCTTCATGGTCATAGCCTGGTCTTTCTCACCTGACCAGAGTATAACCCAGCTTCTCCATGTCTGCCGTGTCACCGGGGGTCTTCCTGGCCAGGATGCCTCCATGGACAGCAGGATGGAGGGTCTTCACTCTTCCTCCCAGCATCTCTGGATGTCCAGTCAGCTCAGACACATCCCTGACACAACGACAGTGGAAGAAGCTGATTAATACAGGCTGCAACAAGTGGGCATATTTAACCCATAAAGACCCAGAGCTACTTCTGTGGCAGTTCCCAAATTAATTTTTACTCTATGTTTATCCTTTAAGTGATTCATCACTATTTATTGTAATGTTATCACCTTCAGCTTGAGATTTTTAAGTGTATGTGTTCAGATCATGTAAACGTTAATTAAAGCTCAGCGTAGATTCACAGATTATTTTATTAGAAACATGGGAAACTGAACAAATAGTGAATTTTTCTGTAAAATCTATCATTAACTGAACACAAGCCAAGTGTCTTCATCCACTGTCATTCACCAAACACCATGGGATGTTGTAGAAGATGACGGTGTTTCCATGTTCACTATGGAGCCTCTGAACGGCCATTTCTGATGACCATGAGGAGATGACAAACTGCATTTACACCAGTTTTATTTATTTTTTGTTTTTACATGTATTGATAGGCAGGTGTTCAACAGTTTAGATCAGTAGATGTCTTTGGTGTCTGTTGGGGTCTTTATGGGCTAATGAACCTGATGCTGTATTTCCAGTGGATGACAGTAGGTTCTGTTGGACTAACCTGACAGATAGTCCTGCATCCCTCAGGGCTTTGGCCGTCCCACCTGAGGCCACCAGGGACAGCCCCACATCCACCAGCCTTTGGGCAAACTCCACCAGGCCACTTTTATCTGAAACACTGAGAAGAGCTGCGGGGACAGACAAAAGCTCATGAACGCAGACACAGAACGGAAAACACCGCGTTGTTTTAGCGGCGTGAGGCCACGAGGCACATGTTAGCAACTGAGCTAACACCCATCATGTCGCACTTCAAACTTCAATAAACAACTTAATTCAACACGAGGACACTGTCTTACCGAGTTCTGCTGAGGCCATGTTCACAGTTTAAGTCCGTCTGTCTGTCTGTTTGACTGTATGTCTGGAGGGCAAGAGGACAGTTTGTCTTCAGTTTGATGGATAACCACCGCACGAGGACCTTACACACGAAGACTGATTTCGAAGCTTTTCAACGTTTTATCATATGCTTCAAAGTTTAAAGACAGACCCGCCCTTCTGCCGTCGGCCCGCCCCGCTCGCACAAGCGCACCCAGGAGCGCACCGCGGCGCACAAAATGCGCATTCCCACCGTTTACCACATTGTATGCACAAAAACTACACTTCAACTTTTATTATTGTCCCCCTGAACAGAAACGGAAGGAAAAAACTTAATTTTTTTATTTATTTATTTTTTTAATTGAACTAGTGAAAATTACAAATTCTCAACAAGGATAATAATACAAATGAACATAAGTAAATAAAGTTAAAAAAAAAAAAACCGGAAGGAACAAACGCCATCAGTAATTAAATTAATGGGCTCTATGCACAGTCCCACTACTTCCTGAATTTAAAGCAGCTCCTTTATTTCCTGTCTTTCATTATTGGACACACTGATTAATCCAGGTGTGTCTGACAACAGAAGTCACAACAAGAAGTAGCAGACACACCTGGAAATAAAGGAGCTGCTTTAAGTTCAGAAAGTAATAGGGCTGTGCAAAGAGGCCATTATTATCCAATAGCGCTAATAAAATGCAGTAATACTGTAGTAAAAAATAAATAGATAAAAGAAAGAAAGAAAGAAAATAAATTATATGCATTGAGTGCTTTAAATGTGACACAGAATGCAAATAAATGACACAAAACAGCTGTAAAATGCCATGAACAGTGATATAATAATAATAATAATAATAATAATAATAATAATATAATAATAAACTTTTTACAACAGCTTCTAAAATTGACGGATAAAATGCTTCAATTCAAGTAAACCACAGGATTTTGCTCAGATGCATGAAGCACAAAAAAGAAAAAGAAAAAAAAAACAACAACAAACAAACGATAAAACCAGGATAACTGTCACATACACAAAATATACACATTTATTGTGGAGGTGCTAATTTATGACTTCAGCAACCCACTCAAACGTGGCATTTAACAGTTGCTACTTTTTTTTTTTTTTAACAGGAAAAAAAAATACTACAACTACTACTATTACCAGTACTCTAAATAATAACAATTTAAAAAATCTCTTTATTACGCTCACTTGGCACTAACAGGGCTCTATTTGCAAAAAAGAAACTCAAGTGAGGCTGACCTGTGTGGATCGATCACTGTCTGATCAGTTCTCGGTGCTTTCTTCCATGTTTCCACCAGGGGGCAGATACAGACCTTATGCAGGTCTGAACACAACGCATGAGGTAACAGCTTTAGTTACCGCATATAATTAATATTTTACCACGAAAAGGACACAAATGCAGGTTGACTGAAATAACTGCGTCCTGTCAAGTCACATATGATACATTATAGGACATTACAAAATTAGAGACGAAAGAAGAACGTATGCAATTAAAACAAAAGAAATATAAATCTCAAAGTATCAACGAAAGAAAATAAATCTATGCACAGGCGCATCTGCAGTTGTATTTTGAGACGAAATTGATCCCTGTTTGTTTGACACTGAAGGTGACACTGACACCGGGGGCCACAAACATCACCATGTTCACTGTAATTGGTAAACACCTGTAACATACATTTCCTGCATCAATAAATGACGCTCATGAATACATTCCCGTGGCCACGCCTTTTCAATAAACTTTATTGGCAAAAACAGTGCCTTTTTCATGCTTTAGAACTGCATTTTCAGTCGGACAGATGTGAATTTATTGGGCCCCGTCACTCACTCCCATACTTGCCCATTAGTTAAGTGACAGGACAGGGTCTGAGGGAACCTGCACCAGTGCGTGTGATTACGCTAAAAGATAGGACAATCTGTTCATATTTACGTAATGAGCCTGACATTTTGCTGATTGATTAAACTACAGGGTGTAAATATTTTAAGGGGCCCCTGATTTATAATCCAACAAAGCAAAAAGAGGCCGGTTTATTTGTCTAACTATGAAAATGGGGGTTTCTGGTAACCACTCTGTGTTTGAGGGCCCAGCTGACATCTCAGGGGTGACTTGAGTGATTCAATAGACAGTGAAACATTTTTATTGAAAGACACAGGCTCACTATGCATTATTGGTTAAAAAAAGACAGAGGTAGAAGGCCGTCAGCACTTTTGTGCTGCCGGCTGTTGGAGAAAAAGTGACAGCATTATCAGCAATAACTGTAATTTATGCAAAGAAATTTTAATCAACATGACCAGTGTATTCAGATTAAATTAGACGAGAAACGGAATCAATGACCTCCATATATTGCACCACTGCCTTATCAATTAGCTGTGATTTTTGTTCTGTGTCAGAGAGGCCTGTGTCATAAAACAGGCCAAATGGTGTTTGTCATACAGTTGACAAGTCACACAACTAAATGAGCTCCTATTGATTCGCCTGATTTTTCATCAGCCAAATTAAAAGCTGCTGTTTGATGGAGGTTCAGACTGCAGACTTGATATGTATTATTTCTGTCCACAATAAATCAAGTCTAAAAAGTTCAATGAAAACACCCAGGATAGAGTTTAAGTTGTTGAGTAGGTTATTTGATGCTACTTAGTGCATTTCTGATAAATTAGTCCACTGTTGTTTCTCTTGATTATTTAAATAAAAATGTAAAATAATATTAAATTCCTCTTTGAATATACAAATCAGACATAAATACAAATGAATGTTGTGATGTTTTTCTTAAAACTTACAGTGATCAGTTTCATGCAGCCACAGCCAGTTTGCATATGCATAGACACATGTTAAACACATGATTAAATATATTTACCCCAAATGTAATATGGCAGGACAAACTGATATACTATATCTGAACAATACATGCTTCTGTATGCTACAGAGGAAGATGTGGCAAGGGAGGGTAGTAGTACATAAGTTGAACTTCATCCCGCATCTTTTCGAACATGTTCTTTAAAAATGTTTTTTCTTGTTTTTAGTTTTGAATGTTGATATTTGAATAAAAAAACAACAAAACAAACAAGCAAAA
>JAPQRP010000019.1:30604400-30623101 GCA_037367295.1 Apogon hyalosoma | reverse complement strand
CGTAACAAATTAAGCAGGAATTAAAACAGGTTGTAGAAATCCACTTGATTTTTGCCGGAATGAATATAAAGATAGCTTTGCAGCAAATGGAGGGTTTAAATTCAAACCTTTTGAACTATTGGGGTCCAAATACACAAATAAATGAAACAAAGACTAATAAAAGTGGGTTTAGCTAAATATGAGCCATTTAAAGTTCATATTTTGTTGCACCCACTAGTCTTGTTTATCACCAGAAACTACCTCATTCTGTTTTTTTCTCTCATGTTAAATATTTACACTCCATCTAGATTACTATTAAAATGAACCCATTCATAAGGCAAATACTTTATTCAACCAGTGTCTTTGTGGTTATAGTACCAGTGGCACCTCCAGTCTGCTGTGTTTTGTTAGGATGCTGTCAATATACCAAAAACTGAAATGAACTGATCACTTACTTGTCAATAGACTAATGCAGCACCGTTAAGATTTGTCAGTCTATGAAATTACGGTGGAGGTAAATCACAGCAACGTGGTCTATTTTAATGGCACTCAATTGATCAGAATGTCACCAGAGGTGTGATGAAGTGTGGTCAGACTGACTATTTATGCTCCAGAGTCCTGATGAAGTAAAGTCAAAACAGTTAAAATACCTTTATACCTTTATATCTGCACCAGTAGTGTTTTACAGGAGGCAAAGCAGGAAATATGTGGTACTTATCTGTTGAAGAGTTATGACTTGGTGACTTTTACTAACTTTCTGCATGTCACAGCACATATTAAACAAAGCAATAGCAAACACTGCATTTGCCATTGAATTTGGAGAAACTAAATGAAGCGTTCATACTTTAAATGTTTCTTGTGTGAGTCTCATTGACTCTTTCTTTCTTCACTCGTTGTTCATTATATTGGCTCTATTTACAGCTACGAGGGCAGAGAGGTCAGGGAAGTCATCCTTCTCTGTCAGTGTACTAATTGGCTTGAATGTGCTGCCCCTCCTCCAATAAACTTTGTATATTCAATCTTTAAGGCGGCCTAAATTATTTTTAGCCTGCCTGTCAAAGATGATTAGAAAAGGTTGAATTTGCAATCTGTATGGGAAAAGAAATGCACTGGAAAAGGTGCTGGACTTTGAGTCTAATCGCAGCTTGATACAAATGGACTTTAGTTTTTGCGTTTTAGTAAGAAAACAATGACATCCTTCTTTAAGTAAGAAAAAAGAAGGGTTTTGGGGACATAATACTGAGAAACAAAATGTTTCACCTAACACAAAGTTCAATCTAATATTTGTGTACAGTTGGTTTAGTTCCAATATCCTTATGAGATTAGTGGTGTTTGTGTTAGTCTGTTTGCTCTTGGGTTGAGTTTCAGGTAATTCTCCAGATGTGCCCATGTGGGAAAGGCGTGGAGTGAGACAGCTCAAGAATTAGCAGTTCCATAATGGTTTTACAGTCAGAGGTTACGATGAAGCTATTTGTCTTCTGCGCTGTCTCAGATTGTGCCTGATGCAAAACCATGACAACTCTGACATTAACCCATAAAGGCCCAGCGCTACTTTTAGGTCAGTTCCCAAATGAAATTTTCTCTATATCTGTTCTTTCTTGAGTGATTTATCACTATTTATTCTAATATTATCTTTTATATTTTGCATTTATCTGTACTAATCAGGTATTTCCTGTATTTAATTTATTGATCATGAAGATGTTCATAAAAGCTCAGATTAAAATTGAAGCTTATTATCTCAAAAACAGAGAGAACTGCGGAAAAAGTGACTTTCTCAGTCAAATATATCGTTAACTGAACATAAACCAAGTATTTCCATCCATTGTTATTTATCAAACTCCATGAGTTTTACTGGTGAATCAAGGTTGTAGAAGATGACAGTGTTTCCACATTCACTATGGAGCCTCTGAACATCCAAATGGGTCATATCTGATGACCATGAAAAGAAGACAAACTGTATTTTGCACCTATTATTTACATGTATTGATCGGATTAGTGGATCTAAAGTTATTAAACAGTTTAGATCAGCAGATGGTTTTGGTCTGTGATGGATGCTTGGATCTTAATGGGTTAAATCTGGACCAGTATTCACACTGGTATAGATGGCAATCTGATGATTTATCAACTCTCTAACACAGGGGTCACCAACCCTGGTCCTGGAGAGCAACAGAACTAGAAACATTATGACAATTTTTCTCCATGAGCCAGTTTCCCTTTTTTTGTCTATTTTCATGTTGCGTCTTTCACATTGTTTATATCTTGCTATAATTTGTTGTCTGTGATGCATATACAGAGGGATCATTTTTTAAAATGTGTTACTGATTTGTGCATTTAAGATGAAAACCCTTTTAATATTTCCCTTCAAATGCATCTGAAAATGTAAGCTGTGTGGAAATCTGATATTTTTGTTAAAATGTTAAGGGGGAAAGTTTAAAAAAAAAAAAAAAAGCATTCTTAAGCAAGGTATAAACACCTGAAACAAATAGAATGATGAAGAACAAACTACTTCCTATCACTGCAAATATGGTAAAATTACCTGCCACTTAGGTTTTGATGATGCTTTATAGACATTCTGCTGGATTTAGGACCGAGCAAGAGGAAACCATTTTTTTACCTTCAGCGTTTCATCCTACTGTGGTGATAGATTCTAGGATCAAATCACAAAAGACTCTTGAAGACGTTAACCCACAGAACAAATTATACCATTGGTTTTCAGTCCAAAGTGAAAGAACTGATTTAATGCAGGTGAATGAGAATGTCACTGCATTAGTATAAATAATATGTTTCCTGCTGCTGTCTATTTGTACTGCCATTATTATATTAGTATACATTTGTCCACTAATAGGCAGAAAATTCAAAGAAATTGCCTTAAATGTCCTTCATCGTCCTTTCTGTTTTCTTTCTCTGGCTCTAGTGCGCGCCTCCACTCCCCCTCCACGATGTGTTCGCTTGCCCTGACAATGCAGCATTATGGAAATAAATTGTTCCATTAGGTGCATTGTGTTCTGTCATCAGGCCAACCACACTGGGTTATTAATGGACACTGCCTCCGCTTTGATTAAGACTAAAGATTTATGAAAAAACAGGGGCTGGTGGCATACTTTCCTCCACTGAAGTGCTTTCACAAACAGATATACTATATCACTCAGTACATGTCTCTCATTATATCTGTAATTTGGCGGATGGAAATAGTTATCTCACTTCTTCTCTGGAGAAAAAACAATATTTCTAAAATAAATACATTATATAATGACGAATGTCAGAACTTTCAAGTGTAAAAATATGTTGATGTATATTCTGGTCCTGATCCTCAGTGGGAACTATTCTAAAGACAGAGACCATATTGAAGTAAAACTCCCTGCTTTTGTGATACTGAAGACAGCTAGAGCTCACTGAAGCACCTTAAATCAAACATAAATAGTTTCAGATTTATCTGCAACCTTTCAATGTCATAGCAGCAGACCGTTCTGACCATTCTAAATCTTAAAGAGCACTTTTCTTTTAACTACTGTATAAATGTTCTTCTGCAAAACCGAATGCCTCCATGTATGTTACATCCTATTTAAGTGCATCTGTAGCATTTTTTTTTTTTGTTTCAAGCCTTAGTTACTCCTCCTCTACAACACAGGTGTGTGTGTCCTCTGTGTGTGCACAAGTGCGACTGATCCCATTTATCAGGCCAGTTAACCCTTGGCAGCGAGTAGTAATACAGAGCAGGGGACCAGAGGGGGATGCAGGCACTTGTTCTAATTAAATCCCCCCTCCAGCAACCCACCCACACCTACGCAGACAGCAGCCCCTCCTTGGGCAGAAGAGACACTGACCTCCCACCCCAGCCTCCCCCCTTGTATCTCACATTTCTGCAAACTGCAAAGTGACACATGGAAACAGTTTTCAGTCATGATAGGAGTTTACACTTCAATCTTCTGTCTTCTCTCTGTCCAGAACACTGCAAAGAAGATCCACAAACAGGGGAGGTTTCTGGTCTGAGCTTAGATGAATCTGTAGTCTCTTAAAAATGTCTTATAAATAATTGTTAATTATTGAATGAAGCGGGGCAAAAAAGCTGCAAAAAGCAATAATTTCTTTGTTAGACAAGCTATGCAAACTCCTTAAGCAAAAAGGAACTGTTTTGACCCAACAGGCCAAATGTTTGCTTGCCAAGTACGAATGCATTGCATGTGTAAATAAAATTATCTTTCTTATTCACTCTTTTGCCAAGTGTTTACCTGGAATGCTCATATCATGATAGCAATGAAAATAGAAGTTATTAATGGAGGGAGGTGCAACTGTGTGCGATTTCTAATAACAACCTTGTAATCTCTCACAAGATATTTAATGTTTTCTGGGATAAAAATACTGTAAAATAAAGCTTATATGAAAGAGACTGACATGAATGTGGCTATTTTAAGATGTGAAGTTTGCTCCATATATAAAATAAATAAATGTTGAAGATATTTCATAAAACCTTGGAATATTTCATAATACAAAATATATGTATTTCAAAGATATAGTAAAGTAAAACTCTGCCGTGGATGGATTAAGACAGAGAATGAATGATTAATTTTGATAACCTATACCTATAATATGTATCAGAGAGGTAGTGATACAAAAATGTCTTAATTCAAAAAGTAGGAAAGGAAAAATAAAAAAAGATTTGTGATGCTCAAACACAAGGCAACTGAGGCCTGCTTAGCATACTGATAAATGTGAAAATAATGAAATTAAATGCAAAGATATTTCAACTAAAAACTCAATTGTCCATTTTTTCCCACGTTTTTCATCAAAAGGTTATAAATATTCACAATATAAATGTTATTCAAATACACAATGATCCTCCTATAGTAGAAATGTTCATCTGCTCATTTTAGGCAGAATATAAAACAGAATATAGCGTTGCTTTGTAAAGTTGTCTGCAGCTTTAAGAATCTGTTCTTTTTTTACATGATGAATGAACAATCTGCAAACTTGTTTTCAAAACAGCAAACAAATCCTTTAAATTTTTTTGAAGAACGGGACCATTTATAGCTAATATTTTCTTACACTAATCGATTGAAGCTGTTTTTTTTTTTTTTTGTCCTAACTGTATTTACTTTCCCAGGACTTTTGAGCTAATCGACATATGATGATGCTTTTCCCCTTTCAACTATGTATGCCCTTACTGAGATGTTGACTTTTTCTAATCCAGCTTGTTTTCACTGAGTGGCATATGATCTTAATGCTGACTCAAAATAAATGTGTCCTTCCTTGACTTGTGAAGTGATGACAGAGAATAAAGTGGCATTAATGTGAATAAGTGTTTGCACTGGTATGAAGCATACAGTTGGCTTTGTGTGGCATGCTGGGTTCAAAAGAGGGTTAAGAGCAGGGCAATCTGTCTGTCTGACAGCATCACAGGCGGCTGGTGTCATTAATACAGTCACGGGCTCAGGCGTAGTCACAGCGGCTCCGTCCACTGTTTGTGAAGGTTACACATGCACTTGCACGTCCGGATGAAGGTACATGTTACCTACAAATCCAAAGAGGAAAATATAACCAAAGCTAATGTTGTAGATCTGGAAAAAGTGGCTTCTACTATATCCAAATGTGAAGTAGTTGTGTTTTCATTAATGCAACACTTATTAGTGCTGAAAAGTGTTTCCGTCTCACTGCCACTTTCCTGATGTGCAACAATCAAAAGCCATTATCAAAACATGGCCCTGTATCTCATGTTCAATCAAGAATCAGTAACAATTGTGATATAATTTGTGAGGTTGTCAGGTTCTTTCTCTATGTTAGAGTCCTGTGATCTGGATGCAGGAGATCAATCTCCCAATAGAAGTGGTGGTACTTCCACTGGAGGAGAACTCAACTAGTTAAATGAAAGTCCATATATGACTTCCTATCAGTGCTCAGTAGTAACTATATTGATATTGCTAACCATTTCCATGTTATAAGTCATCAAAATAATTATAAGTAATTATAAGTAAAGGCACATTTTTAATATTTAAAAAATTCATAAAAATACAAAAATCTAAATTTCTCAAAACTGTGAACAAACTTTGTGGACATTGTCCCTAGGAAGCAACATAAAAAAAAATTGAACTGACTCTGACCAGTAGTTTTGTCGAAGAAGATGTTTGAAGAAATTGCTAACAAAGACGACGACAAAGACAATGATGAATACGATGAAGACGGACACAGCGCCTTCACAACAGCTCAACGTCTATCAGCCAGTGAGCTAAGAAAAAGGAAGACGACTAATTCTTCAATACATCACAATGCAGCTACAATACGATCAGCTCACATGCATATTATGCTACAGTTATCCCAAATATGTCTTGTGCACACAGGAAGTGTTCTGTATATTCATTTTCAGCATATTTACACATTTTTGCAAAGCAGTAATGTCACAAATGATGTTGAGTCATACAGAAGCTGTCGGATCAAGATGCACTACAAAAACGATTCATGAACTAAGCAAGGTATAAGAATGTTTTCATATGTTTTTGTGAACTTATGGGGCAGCTGTAGCTCCTGTAGCTCAGGAGGTTGGATTGTTCACAAACCAGAAGGACAGCGGTTTAGTGTCTTCTGCTCCTCTGTTGGAGTGTCCTTGGGCAAGACATTGAAGTCCAAGTTCGTTCCAGAGGCTGTTTCAGTGGTGTACGAATGTGTGGCTGTAGGAGGACACTGTAAAGGTAGAAAAACATAATTCAAATGCAGTCTGTTTATCATTCATTACACTGGTCTACAAGGACAATGGAGTAAAAGTAGTGAAACTATACCAAGTTTGAGTCGCTAATAAAGAAGAATTAAATGAAAAATGCTGGTTGGCTGTAGTTTCCATGACACAGTCTTGGGTTAAAATGTGAAATTATGAGAATTAATGAGAGACTTGGTTTTATTCAAAATAAATGTCTCAGAGCTATATGATCTACTTCAGAACATTACAATACATTCACTTAACAGGTTGTTTCTAGAGGAAAATTTATAAATATATTATTCTTATTATGTGTGTAATAACACTTTATCATATACAATGAAAACATCAGCTAACCAGCACTTTAGTTATTTATTTTTCCAGTTAATCTAATGAGGAGTTTGCATGTTCTCCCCGTGTCTGTGTGGGTTCTCTCCGGGTACTCTGGCTTCCTCCCACCAACCAAACACATGCACTGATAGGTTAACTGGTTAATCTAAATTGCCCATAGGTGTGGATGTTTGTCTCTATATGTCAGCCCTGTGATGAACTGGTGACATGTCCAGGGTGTACCCCTCTTTCACCTGTATGTAGCCGGGATAGGCTCCAGCGACCCCTGTGACCCTAATGAGGATAAAGTGGGTTCAGAAAATAAATGAGTGAATAATCTAATGAAACTATGTAAGAATTAGCACATTGAATCTTTGAGGGACATGATTTAACAAAAAAAAAGTGAAAAAATGGTAGACCAGTGTTACTACAGTTCCTTTTAGGGGTGTAGAGAAGTGCCATCTCTAACCCCAGCTGGTCGAGGCGGATACTGCCCACCAGGAGCCTGTCTTTTCCAGGGTTATTTTCACCTGTAAAAGACGTTTTCTCACCCCACTGTTGCTGAGGTCTTACTCCTGGAGGATGTGTTGTTTTTATTTTTATTTTTTTCTCTCAGTTTAGGAATTTTTAGGCCTCAACCTGAACTTCTGAAATATATTATGATAGGGGCTAAATAAATAAAACTGAAACTGAATTGAACTGGCAGTAGGTAGCACTGTTGCCTCACAGCAAGAAGGTCCTGGGTTCGATTCCAACCAGGGACCTTTCTGTGTGGAGTTTGTATGTTCTCCCCGTGTTAGTGTGGGTTCTCTCCAGGTACTCCGGCTTCCTCCCACCATCCAAAGCCATGCGCTGGTAGGTTAATTGGTCAACCTAAAATTGCCCATTGGTGTGAATATGAGAGCGATTGGTTGTTCATCTCTATGTGTCAGTCCTAAGATGAACCAGTGACTTGTCCAGGGTGTGCCCTGCCTTTGCCCATCGGTAGCTAGGATAGGCTCCAGAAGATGAATGAATGAATGAATTGAACTGAATTTGGCTAAAACATGCCAAGCTTTTTTTTTTTCTTTCTCATTGTTTCAGTGAAAAAAAAATCATCATCATCACTGTCCACTGATATAAAAGATAACTCTCCCAAGTTTTTTTTTTTAATCACGTACATTTTGTAGAATGAAAAATTATCTTTGGGAGCCTCAGATTATGACCTTTACAGTGGTGCAAGTCTCTGGAAAACATAATTATAATTTATCATGCACGAAATCACACTAAAATACATACAGTTAAACTTTAAATGTCACTTTTATTGTCCTTATAGGGAAAGTCAGCCTCACCCTAGACAAACATATTTATCACATCAAAGTAAAAGACACATAAGCACTGCAACATGGATTCTGTATTACCACTTTTTAATAAACTGAATTCATGTAATTGCTGCGAGATAACAAAACAGTACAATGAAGCTGGGATTTCCCAAAAGTTTTTCAGCTCAAGACCCAAAGTAATCAGCCAAATAAAAACTTTAGCAATAGGGGGACATTATTTCCTATGTATGCACATTAAGGCAGCTTAACCTAAGTAAAAAAAAAAAAAAAAAAGTCAGGTCTGGCATCGAAATGTGGTTCAACAAAAGTCATAAAAAAGACAGTAAAATATCAAGGGGAGCCTCAGATACATTATGAAGTTTCCCTTGGCAAAGCAAATCTGCGCAGCACCAAAAGGCAGCCAGGCTACCATTCAGCTGTTATGATGCTGGACAAGACAAGTAAGAAAAAAAAAAAATTTGAATAAATAACCTGCTTGATTAATGCATTCAAAAGAAATGACCTGACGTTAAAGCACCTTATAATTTCCGTCTGCAGGATTTCAGATTTTAATGTTATTTTGATGTAAAATTTTATCTTGACCTGTTGCTTTATGGTTATTTTCTTAAAATTTTAGGTGTGCAGCTGACAGACACATTCCTCTGAACCTCGTCAGTTCATTCGTGGTTGTTTATTATATTTGTATTCTATTTACATAACACTATAGAGATACCGGTGTGTGCATTTGTGCATATAGAGGGGTCACAACAACATCTCATTTATGTAATGGCTCCACATTTATTGCATCCTGACATGACTGACAGGTGGAAATGACATCACAAACATTTACATTGCTGTCCTTCTGTGTTCAGAGTAACACATCCCAAGTGATGCATGTTCCACCAACAACAAGCCGTTCCACCCTCATCTACTACATCTTTACTTCCCTTTATCAAAAACATCCATTTTAGTCTGCCTCTGCCTCTCCCTCTCTGTAGCTGTTTCGTTTTACTGTCCCCTACAACCTCAGTGTCATGGTGTTACCCCATTGGCATAATTGAGCCGGGTCACATGATAAAGAGACCTATAACAATCAATGCAGGTGAAATAAAAAACATCTTCCGGTTATTACTTTTGTCCTTTTCCTACGTCAATCAAACCCCCTGCCTTAGACACAGACACACCACTTCACAGACCAAGTGTTTATTTGACCAAAAAAAAAAAAAAAAAAAGGTTTGGCATCACAGAGAAAGAAGTAAAGAGACACAAGGAGGTGAAGGCAGAAGAAGAGGAGGCGGCTCGGCAGTATCAGAGCTGAGATAGATGAGATGTGACAGGCTGCCACTCTGCTCAACACCTCCTCATCAGCATGACACAGCTGTCACAGCCCTATTTCAGGAAAATTAAACAGCCTTACGGTAAACTGGCCTGCCTGTGGGGGGAGGGGCTGCAGGAGGAGGAGGCACCAAGTATGTGTGTGTGTGTGTGTGTGTGTGTGTGTGTGTGTGTGTGTGTGTGTGTGTGCGTGCGTGTGTGTGTGTGTGTGTGTGTGTGTGTGAAAATGAATAGGGTTGTAGTATGCAGATGGGATTTGTGCTTCTCCTCCCCCAGTCGGCTCCCCCTCCTCAAGCACCATCCTCTCCTTTTGACATGGTAATGGCTCCAAATTGATGAAGACACTTCACTCATTCAGTGACAACTCTCCTGGCAAGTGACATAAACACTTCCTCTAAGCCTCCTCATCATAACTCACCAGGCCCCTCCCTTCTGCGTGCACGCCACTGGCTGGGCGGGGACTTGTTTAATCAGTTAATTAGCTCTTCTTTGGCCGCTGTTAATGACTGTGCCACCTCTGGATTATCTTGTCATCCCATCCTCTTAATCAGTGCTGATGAACTGCTCATCAAACTATTAGCCTCTTTTTGCCTTTGCCGCTCTTGGCAAAGGTTAAAGTCCTGCTGTTAAAACTAATCTGCTGGGTCACATTTCTCGCTTTAATTGGGAAACATGAGCAAGTTCAGCAGCTCTTATAGTGCAAGAGAAAAGAGGGCAATAAAGGAAATCTGTGAGAGCGTTTCTAACATTCAAGAAACTTTCTTTAATTAAAAAAAAAATAATTTTCCTTTTATATTACCACCAAAAAGTTTGAGATTTGACTTCTTATTTATTTGAAGGTATTTCTAATTTTGAGAATCAAAGGTGTAGAAATTATTGAGGATGTTTATAGTATGCACTGGAACTTAAAAACCAATTATGCACCTAAACCATTTAAAAAATGTCTTTGTCTAACAAGACAACAGAGTTAGAAGAACAACAAAACTTCCAACAAAATGTCTGGTGAATGTATGTGTAAATGTTTAAACACATGTAGTGAGTTTTAATCTGCAAAACTGCAACAGTACTATCTGACATTATGACAATATTAAGCTTGTCGAAATCTCAATTTAATGTAAATTTGCAAAAAGACACATAGGATTATAAGAAATGGAATGACAAGTACAAAATATTTTTCCTGTGTCATGATATTTTTGCATTAAAACAATACAATATTCACATTGGGAAAGCAATGAATATGTGTGTTTTGTTGCTTGAAAATGCATTTTTGGCATAAATTTGGTTATTAAACCCTTAAAGGCCTAAACGTTTTTGTGGCCACTCCTATACTATTTCTTTTCTATCTGTTTAACCGAAGCGATTTTCCACCATTTGTGAAAAATGTCATTCTCTGCATTTTGTATTTTTCAGTGAAAAGCTGGTATTTTCCTATATTTAATTTAATGATGCTGTAGATGTTCCTAAAAATTAATGTTATTAGAAAACAACAGAGAAACCAAAAGCAAAATTGACTTTTTTCTTTTAAATGAACATCAAAACAACACTGTCATCTTTCAAACTACATGGGTTTTATTGGTGAATCAACGTTGCTCAAAATGACAGCGTCTCCACATTCACTACGGAACCTCTGAACATATAAATGTGTCATATCTGATGACAATGAAAAGCTGAAAAACTGCATTTTACCTGAATTATTGCAATTTATTGATAGGATTAATAGTTCCAAAGTTATTACACACTTTAGATCAGAGATGCTTGTGGTTGCTGATGCTGTTTTTTTCTTTTTTGAGAGTGAAAAAAATGGGAGCGTGGATTATGATGCGTTTACTTTTCTTTGCCGAAACTAATAAACATTACAGTCTTTTCATCAAATACTCTTAATGGTAGGATGGTTGGAAAACAAATGCAGTCATCTACAGTATTTACTCTGGTTTGGATTTGGTCAAAACTGGGCCTGGTGCGCCTTTCTTGCTGGTTCAGCATCATCTTGCATCTACACTGTCGGTGAAAGAGAAGTGATGCCTTTAAAAGAATTCATAACATCCAACCTGTACTGACCTTATACAGCAAATAAAAACTATCGATCCTCCCTCCCCAACTCCCACTTTAAAAGACTTATTGTGGAGCTCCATTTCATCTAATCACTTGGCAAAAGAGTACAGGGTCTAAATAAAGAAAGAATAAATAAAAAAGTCTCCGGGCCAACGTGTTGCTCTCACCTTTGCAGATGAAATTACCCGAAAAGCTGTTACAAATCAATATAATCAATGCAATCAGCTAACTGACACAGGCAATCTCCTGCCAGTAAGTAAAATACCCCCGGTGGAGATCTTTCAATCTCTAGTGCCATAATTGCCCCCAAGGGTGACGTTAGGGTGTAGCATTTTGTACACTTAATTAAATTAGCGAGCTCTGTGGACAGGGTGGGTTGCAGATCTCGCAGAGAACGGATAGGTCTGGCCCAGTGCCAGTAATTAAGGCAATACCTTTCCTGATTACGCCAATCCCCCTTAATGAACTCATTATGCATTTTAACCCAAACACTCCCAAGAATTAATGAGCACAAAGAAAGCTCCGGGATGAAAAGAACTCCCCGATCACGAACACAAGTCATAACTCATCTACTCAAGGGGGTAGACGTAATGTCCATATTTCTCCGTCTTTCAACTGCAGCCAAAGCTAATTTGGACTTGAGTGACAGCAAAAGTTCTAGGTCTGCACACATAAAGCTTTAAGGAAATAGGATTCATCGTCTGGCGGGTAACTGTAGGAACTTTACTGGCCATCTTTACAAGGTCTAACTGAGATCACATCTGATTTCACCCTGTCTGAAAAGTTTTCCTGTGGCTATGGTATGCACATACATGCTCACAGCCACATGGAATCCAAACACATGTGTAATGATTTAAAGAGACCTAGGAGCAGTGCAAGGTGGGAGCCGCTCTGTGCTGACCCATAATGCTTTGCTAATTAAATAATTCACTAATTGATTCATCGCCAAATCAATAAAGCTTCCAGATGGTTTATGATTTGAGAGCTAAAGTGTGTTTGTATTTGAGGACTGGGACAGGCTGTGGTGGTGGTGGTGGTGGGGGGGTAGGTTACAAATGAAGTACATACACAGTTATCAAAGCGCCTGTGTGCCTCCTTAACTGAATGACAAGCAAAAGCACAAGATATTGGTGCTAAAATACCAGCGAACATTTGAGTTGACCTTGCGCTTGTGTTGTATGACATCATTTCAGACCCTCAGAAGGAGATGATAGTGAATATAAAAGGTGGGGGCAGAGTGTGAGAGTGTGTACGTGTGGGCACATGTTGAACCCATAAACACAGCCCCCCTCCATCTTGATCCAGATCCCAGGGGAGTCTGGGGTTTGTAGGTGGGCCTGAAGGAGGAAATCTGCTGAGATATATCATTAATTCTAGTGTAATGAATCCTTGGGGTGTTTGTGTATAAAGGGGCATCTTCACTGTAAATATGTGGTGTGTTATGTGTACTTTACGACTGGTCCTGTAAGATAGGAATTACCTTTGAAGGTAATTGGGACAGCGGTGAACAGTAACATCTCTGATCTGAGTGGATGAAAAGGTTGTAAATCCAGCTAGATGAATACATATGTTGCAAACATGTTTACACACATATAGGCGTGAAGAACGGCAACCACAGCTCAGTACTAACAGATCAGACCAAGGTTGTACTTGTCTCCCATGGGACAGTGTTCAGCCACGACTGAGGCGAGATAATTAAAAAGGACAAAGGCATTTAACAAAAAAAACAAAAACAAAACAAGACTGTCAATAATTCATTTACCCCAAAACAAGCCAAAAAGCCTATCATAATTTACTTGAGCCGTAAGTGACATCATCAGTGTCTGTTTTGTCTCAAACCCAATGACACATCACAATCATATAAGATAAACTGGAGAAAATCTTCACATTTTTGAGGCTACAACCAACCCACAAAGATGTGGTAGTTTTAACAAGCCTTTAAAATGATTCAATACTTCACAGAGATAGCAGACAAAACACTGAAAACATAATTTCATATTTTTGCAAGCAAGAAATGTAACTCACTGAAGTGGACCTTGGTCTTGTCTGAGGATCAGTTATGCCATCAATTCACTACATCACTTCAAATCAAGAAGTATGATGATCACTTCTTGCATTCAATCCCTAAACAGCTGTTTGATGAGTTACAACAGCGATATTACACAAATCCTCAACTAGACATTCCCAGAATCTGAGATATGCCACTAGCATCGCAATCTTTTTCAACCTGCTCTCTCGGCCACAACTGTTGACTGATTTATGTCATTTACCACAAAAGTAGAAGATCTGAAACGTGGTGCAGAGTCATGTTCAAGTGCATGACCACCAGGTGTGTTCATCTGAGTACACTGGAAGGCCTGGACTCTGATGCCTGTCAGGGCCTTCAGGCAAGAAAAGGAAAACCCTATGAAATCTTTAATCATCAAAACACCAATTTCTAAGGTGGGTTTAGCTGAGCCCTCAGATACTCTGTTCCATTAATGGGTCAAAAATGACCCGTGTTAAAATCTGTGTGTTTTTATACTGCTTTTGTCATTTTGTCATGTTAAAAATAATCATTTGTGTTATATTTTGGTCCAGAAAAGAGTGATTTTGTTTTAATTTTTAAATGATTTTTTTTAATGTTTTTAAAAAATATTTTGAAAATTTGAAAAGCACAGTATATCCAGTACATAGTTGATCATATCTAGTATATAACAGCAATAGAGCAATGCTAACATCCATATTGTGGGTGACTGAGTGATATGAAATTATATTGAAAATGAATGCAGGTAATTTTTGGCCCACCTACAGTAAGTTGGAGTAGTAATAGACAAACTACTATTATATAAAATGCATAAAAGGTAAATTAAAAATTTGGAAAAATTTAAAAAATGGCATGATGTCAGTAACATGTTTTTTGAGGAATACCCAGAATATGAAATGACTTTTCATTACAAAGATACTGAAAGAAAACACCCTCACCAGGTTATTTTTGATCCATATATGCATCTAAGGGTTGAGATAAAGGACTGGAGGGTTTCATACACAGACACAGATCATGTGCTCAAGGAACAAGTTTAGATTTACATTCAACCAACCTGGGACTATGTTGGTATTTGAGGTAAATTTAAATAATAGAAACATATCCTGTGAGACTGGTTTTTCTGGTGTGTTGCCTCCAAACAGATGGAAGGAATACTTAACTCAAAACATTTGAGGCATGTCTCCATGGAAGTTTCTGATCTGGATCATGTGACTCAACATTCCCGGGCCCATCCATGGTAGGAGGAGATGCAGACAGCACATTCAAATCTGAGCTGGTAAGGCCGGAACCATTTTCATCAGTGGTCACCTTCTAGACCCACAACCAGCATGGAGCGGGAAAACCTCCAGTGTTGATTGACAGGTGACTATGGAGGTTGACTCTGAACTTACTTTATGTGGTAAACTTCCCCCGGAGCTGACGATCAAACAAAAATCAGACGAAATCAGTGATTTGCCTGTATCCAATTATGTCCCATTGAGTATATGTTCCAGAAATAAAGGATACAAATCAGTGGTATGGAACAATTGCTTGGGTTCTGCTGTCAGAGGTCTCAACAATGAGACACACACACACACACAAACATGCACACGCACACTTTCCTGAGTTAAACTGCTATGTGCTTTACATCTTTATATGCTTTGGTTAACTAGATTAGTGCAGTTCTGTGCACCCATCCAACCCATGTAGAGAAGCCTCGGACAGCTCTATATCCCGCTCAGATTTTATGCACAATTACCATCTCTGTCTGTTCACAAAAATTTTTAAGAGCCCATTGGAAAACTCATCGAAAAAACATCAGTCTTTGAATTGGCAAATACTGTTTCAAAATGTGAACTGTTGGATACCAGAGGTTTCTACCTCAAGCAACACTTTTTCAGTAAGTGCACTGGTGTGTTCAGGTTCATATATTGTTCAAAGGGAAAAAAAGACCATGCACTGAAGATTTAATCACATTGATTTGAATCCATTATTTAACAAGTGGTGCCAGGCTCAACAAACCCCACCCCTTGCACAGTTTGCCTATTATAAGTAAATGGGACTTTTTTTTTTTTTTTTTAATCATTAAAAATTTGAACTTTAACCTAACTTTCCCAAAATGTAATGACATCTATAAACCCAATTTCATATAAATTCAACCAATAGTTTTGCTGCTAAAGTGTTAAAGAAACTAACCGAACAAAAAACAATATTCCTTGCATCCCTTTTGGGGGGCCCGGAAAACTTGTTCAACTACTTACAATTTGTGTTTTTTTTTTTAAACTTAGAAAATACAAAAAGCTTAAAGAAAATCTACAAGTTGGTGATTACCATCATCATCATGATTAAAAACTTTGCTAGATAACTTTTTTGTACAATGAATGAATAGGATCTATAGCTTTTGTCTGCTCAACCAAACTGATGATCTGGATCATATGGTGCCGTTTCAAACCTTTGTTTGCCAAAACTTCTGTTTAACGCTTGCTTCTGCAGCTCTTCATTGACAGTATCGTTGCATTGTTTCTACTTTCATTGTTTCTTGTGTTCATTCAGTGAACAGTAAAAACTCCTTATTGGTTCCGACATGGCTGTGATTATCAGCTAAATCCATTTCACCTGCACTTGTTCATGTTTACCTGTTATTGATACACCACTCTCCACTTCTCCAAAGCATAAAAACTCTCTTGTGATATTTCCAATTCTGTTTTCAATGGACTTGAAAAAAAAAAAAAAAATCAGGAGGGAACCGTACCCACTGTGTATGCAAACCACTTACTTCTGACACAGCACTTATTAAAATAATTTAGTGTCCAGGATGCAGTTTATTTCACAGACAATCATTTTGAAAACTGTACAGAGAGCTACACAACTAATGTGTCATTTTAATGTACAGTGAATGATAGATTAAGCATATTTTCAAAAAGAATTTCACATGATTAAATAAGATGCTCTTACAGTTATCTTCAAACTACCAGTATACTTAAAATATGCCTTTGTTAATCTTGTGGGGTGATACCAGTTCTGGTTCACCATTAACAATCGCACAAAACCATGGTCATGTGACATATCCAAATGTCACATTAAAAAACAGAATATATTTCAACATTGAGTCAGTTACCATTCCAACAATTAACTGTACAAATTAACCAAGAACATTTTCAGATCCACTATGGTCCAACATCAACTTATTGAATCAACAAAAGCATCATACTTAACTTAAATGCCCAAAGTATTATTTAATCTAGTAACAGTTTTAAAAAGGTACCAGTTAAGTTTATTAAGAAAGACTGTCAAACCCTCGGAGATGTAGATGAACCCTGAGAGAAAAGAAGTGTGAGCAGATCGACATACACACTGGTAAACCCAGCATTAAATACAAGCTTAGGCGTAATGGAAAAATACTTAGATTAAAACACAACACAGTGAAACATCAAGTTAAAAAGTTAAACTGCAATGGGACATATGACAATGACTTGACTGAGACTTTTTGTTAATACAAACTCACAACTTATTCTGTAAAAGGATAAAAACTTAGTTTACTCTCCAACTGTTCCTGTCCTTGATGTTACTCTTGTGTGAGTAGATACACTCTGTGCTCTACAATGAGCTTGTTCACACATTATCCACCACAGAGACATGGACATGTAAGGACTGGTAATGGTGTAGCACCACTGTGTGTTCAAATGCAGCATTGCAGATGTGAAGTATGAAGCGTTCTCCAAGTTCAGACAAATGTACATACTATGTAGATGTAGGTGCGGAGAAAAGCCGAGACTGAACTTCTAAATCTAAAGCAAAAACTAGACACAAAACATGAAAATTAAGGCTTAAAAATAAGAATAAATGGGTCCATATTCCTTCTGGATAGGGAATATAATCTGATATGTATTGAATTTAGACAGAATCTGTCACCCAATGGAAAGTTTGGCAAAGGTTGTTTTTTTGTTTTTTTTTTAAAATCCCTTTGTATTACATCTAAGCCCCTTCATCATTGAAGCAACTATATCTAGAAGAATAATACTGCTGAGCTGCATTCACTTCTATGGTCTACAGGTATGCATTATGGTCCACAGCATGGAATGAATCAGTCAAACTAAAAGCTGAAACTGTTGCCAACCCCCCAAAGTTTGGTCAAAGCATGTACCTAAAGTTTTGGAAATCACTAAAAAATAGAAATATTTTCAAGCTCAACGGAGGAGATATACATGTGCAAATATAGTATACTGTGCAAGATCACACCATGTTGGTTTGGGTGTTGGGGCTTCGGCTCTGCAGGTCCTGCACCTGGTCCAGGACCCAGTTGATGTTTGGTCTCTCCTGTGGATTTGTTACCATAATGGAGCTCAACAGCATCTGAAGGCCCTCTGAATATCTGAGAGCAAACGAAGAAACATTCATTTAGTGTTACAAGTGTTTCCTTTTAACTTAATAAGTTGTAAAAATGAACTAATTTGTCACAAAATACAGTACAAACACACAAATACATCTGAGAGCAGGTTAACTCAGAGGACTGACCTGCAGGACTGTGGGATGGCCACAGGATTCTGGACCGCAAGAGCGACACTGTCTCCCTTCTGAAAGATCAAGTCAAATGGCCCCTCCAGCATCATCATGCAATAAAGTACACAGCCAAGTGACTAAAGGAGTTATAGGGGGGCAAAAAAGAAAACAAGATTTAGTCAGCAATTGATCCAGTCATTTTACCTTATGCTTTTAGAGAAAATCTGAAGTAAAACTACACACAAGCCAAAAGGAATAAAGAATACAAGGTTTTACCCCAGTGGTTTTCAACCTTAGGGTTGGGACCCCACGTGTGGTCGCCTGAAATTTCTAGTAACTGATAAAAAGAAAAACTTACTAATAAAAAATGTATGGTGACTTGACAGACAAAATCACAATCTATAAAAGACATGACAAACTGTGAGTCTGAAACTGCAGCTCTGTGGTACTGTTTATCTGTCAAATGTTCATTGTGGTCAGTTTCAGATGCTGCAGTTCTTTCATAATTCATAGTTTA
>JAPQRP010000019.1:30583586-30594593 GCA_037367295.1 Apogon hyalosoma | reverse complement strand
TGGTTCAGTGAACAGGTTGGAACCAATACATGGCAGGACTTTGACTTGATGAACCTGGGATTACCCACCTCTGGTTTCCATGGCAACTATGGATCCTCTGAATGTCCAAATGGGTCACATCTGATGACCATGAAAAGATGACAAACTGTATTTACACCAATTATTTGTGTGGATTGTTAAGATTAGTGGATCAACAAACATTAAACATTTTACATTGGTAGAGGGCTTTGGTTTCCTGTGGATGTTTGGGTCTTATGGGTTAACAAAAAAATCAGGTAATATTAATTGAATAAATGCAAAACTAAATACAAGTGGTGTAGTTTGGATGAAAAACAGGATCTGATGTGTTTCCAGTGTCTAAGCCTTTGTATAAACACTACAGAAAGCATTGCTTTAGATCTTTGTGTGTATGGTTTTTGCATTTGTGTCTGCGTTCTGACCTTCATCATGTTTTTCATTTTGCCAGCGTGACCTGTAGATCAGTTGTAGCTCCAGCCATTTCACATGCAAAATGAATCCAAGCCCTGCTACCAGCAGCAAAGACCCAACAGCGTACTCGACCAGTGACTGCCATGTTACTAAAAGAGTCAGAGTTGTTAGGTTTTTATCAAAACCACAGTAACTTATTTCTTATGTCCACCTGGGGAACACAGTGAAGGTAAAGGTCACATATTATCACCCTCTCCTTTGGTTTAGTCTTGAGGCAAATGTTTGTGTAAACTGCCCAGCTGAAATCTGGGTCTTCTTATGCTTACTATTTGGTTTTGAGCAGAAGGTTCAAAACCAACTACTGTGTTAAAGGAATGTAAATCAAGCCTTCAATCACTGATCTTTTTCCTGCGCTGATGTAAACTTTCTGCCATTTAGATGACCAGTATTGACCCAAAAACTGAAGTTTGCAGATTTTATTGTAATACTTGTCATATTCCTCTGGCATTTCACTTTTTTCACAGTGTTAAGACCAACTGAAAGATAAAGACATCACATCAGTAATGGAAATAGTACCTTTGATTTTCTTCTTGAGCTTGATAGTAGTGCTGCAAGATCCAATTTTATTTGTGGCAACGCAGGTGTATGTGTGGTTCAAGTCCAGCAAAGTCACACCTTTTATGACAGCCTTCTGTGTGACCTTCAGCTCACTAAATGTAACTTTTTTCTTTCTAAATCAGATAAATGATTTGAGTGGTATGAGTGTAAATGCCATGAACACATACAAACTGAAAGACAGGAATGAGATTACAGTAACTCACATTGGCTTATGCTGTTTCATGTTCACCATGCTGCCGTTGTAATTAATGTACCATTCGACCCGTGGCTCTGACTGTCTCTCAGTGGGAATATACACCTCACAGGTTAGAGTGTGACTCCTACCTGGAAAAACAAACACAACATCTGATGGAGGATGTATGAACAAGTTAAAGCATACAAAGAAGAGACTATATACTGTATAATAAATTATTTTCTTGTATAATTTCATTTCATTCATTTACTTGTTTTGAGCAGAAGAAAAATTAAGCATTTTTTGGTGTACAAGGAACTAATGGCAGAGCAAATACATTAATAAATAAAGATAATCAAGACGTTATAGCAACTGCCAAGTACACTTGTAATAACAAAATAAATTCAATATGTACTGCTCAAAAAGGAGTGGGGAGAAGAAAACTTATTAAATCCCACCCCCATCTCATATTATACAGCAGAACACATTACTTTTGCTTCCTTAATGGTATAGTAGCATCTGTTTAGAGTCCTAGTAATATAAAGAATAGACAGTAAACAGATTAGGAAAACTGATGTATATTACACATAGTAACTATCTAAATGATAGTCTGCATGACTTATACTACAGTATATTTCAACAATAATCACATACCCTCAATGATAATGGAAGTGACACATACCAACATGGTAAACAATGACAAGCGCAAACCAACAAAGGTAAGAAAGAACCAAGGATGGAATGGACCAGCAATTAACAATATGCCCTGCCCTCCCTGTTCTGTGACCAGACCATATGTTTGTAAAGTGCTTTAAAACTGTGGCTACTTTGGCATTGCTTGTGGTGCAGATCCAGACTGTTCCACAGTTTCACCCCACATACAGACAGACAGACAGACAAAAACTCCTCCTGGTAGTTTGAACCTTGGGAAGTGCACAATTTCCAAAGTCTCTTATGCTAAGTATTCTCTCTAAGTGCAAAAAAACCTTGTTATGCTCATTGGTAGTGATTTGTTAAATACTTTAAATAGAATTAACAGGGTATAACATTTAACAAGGTCATGAATCTTTAATAAATTGGATTGAATAAACAGATTATTAGTATGTGCTAGAAATTCAGCCTTGTGTATGATCCTCACTGCTTGTTTTTATAGTATGAATAATGGATGTATGGAACATTGATAATGGTTTCCCCACACTTCAACACAGTAGGTGAGATAAGGCAGGACTAAGGAACAATATAATGTTCTGAGATCATCATGATCCAGGAATTGCTTTGCTTTGTTCATAATTGAGAGGCTTTTCAAAATTTTAGTTCTCATATGTCTGATGTGGGCATTCCATGACAGTTATTACCCCTAAGAATTTATATTCAGTAACACTTTCTAACTGGACACCGTCTATCTTTATTTGCAATTCTGGGCTACTTTTATGATTACTAAATATCAATACTTTTGCCTTATTTACATTTAGAATGAATTTGTTATGATCCATCCATTTTTTAATTTGATCAAGTTCTCCATTTACTGTACTCACAAGTTTGTTATAATTGTCACTACTGTAGAATATATTTTTGTGTCATCAGCAAACAAAATTAGTTCTAATATTTTAGATACATTGAACAAGTCATTAATGTACGGGTTGAACAGTTGAGGGCCCAACACTGACCCCTGGGAGAAACCACAAGCAACACCAAGTTCCTCAGATGTACACACATTTTTACATACTGAATTTGTCCTGTTAGTTATAATAACAGTATAATATTTGACTTTAAAAGTATGCTTAGGTACAGGAAAAGCTGATAATATACCATTAAAATGAATAGTTGAACAACAGGTAAACATCCAGATTTTTATCCTGTTGTGCACTTTATTCTTCCTTGTACAATCCTCTGGTTATAACTCATACATATCCACTCTTCCCATTCATATTGTATATGACTAACTTTTATTTTATTTTTCATTTTCATAAAAAAAAAAAAATCTCCCTATTTTATGTAGTATTTTGAAAGATTTGCAGTTGACACTAGTTGCTTTTCCACTGACCCTTTAAATTGCATGAATACAACTTGTGTGTGAAAATTTGCTAAATAGAAAAAAAGACAATTTTGCCAAAACTCTCGTTTTTCGATGAAAAGTTTTAGCGCTTGCAAGAAGTGGTTTTTATGGGTATAGCAAAATTGGTATATCACTCAAAACTGCAATGGAAAGACCTTTTTGTGCAACTAGAGTCACATGAATGAAAAAAATGGATGTTGATAGATGTTACAACAAACAAAGAAGAAGAACTTTAAAAATGGCACGTTACACTCCTGATCAAAATTTTAAGACCAGTTGAAAAATTGCAAAAATTTACATATTGACCTGTTGGATCTTAAGAAGGTTCTAAGTAGAGTTTCAAAATGCAGGAAGAAGAAATGGGAAAAAAAATTGAATAAGAAATTTATTCAAAACAACAACTAAACAGAAATAGGCTGTTCATCAAACCCATCAAAAGTTTAAGACCACAGCCTTTAAAAGCCAAAATGTCAAGTAGGTCTAGCACTTGACTTCTTTGTTCCATAACCAGCAGGATGTTTTTAGAAATTCAAAATGACTGCCGTAGTGCGTCTAACCTCAGCAGCACTGTGAGAGGCCTCGCTTATGTAGCTCAACAATCCAACCACGTTCACAGACAGAAAGCTTTTTTTCCCTTTGCCATCAGGAGGTCCTGACAGTGTGAACCTGACAGAAAACTATATTAAATCCACATTTTTGCACAGATTTGGGCTTTTGATCAGCTGATGAACAGTCTATTTCAGTTTAATTGTTGTTGTCAATAAACTGCTTATTCAAATGTATTTTTGTCTCACTCCCATTTATTCTTTTTGAATTTTGAAACTCTACTTAGAACCTTCTTAAGATCCAACAGTACAAAATCTAAATTCTTGCAATTTTTCAATTGGTCTTAAAATTTTGATCTGGAGTGTATGTGTGGACACACGAGGAAACGGAATTATTTTTGAATTTAGAACGGGATAGAGTACAATAGAGTACAGAGTGCTATATATCTGTAAATCAACATGATATTTATGTTTGTCACCATGTTTTTGGAATGACTTCTCTTGTCATCTTGCAATAATAAATAAATAAATCATTGCATTTGTGATTTAATGGTTAAATCAACATTACACACTTCTGGGTTTTTTTTTTTTTCATTTAGTAAATAATGGTAAAGTTTTACGCACATGTCCAAGGGAAAAGTGATAACTGATTTTTTCCCTCAGTGAGAATCTGAAGGTCTGATATGGAGTTGAATTAGAAAAAAAAAAAACCCCACAAAACTAAACATCTAATTGTGTTATTGAGTCTGATGTAGGATATGGTATTGCTTATTTGGATCCACTTACCAAGCTCTACTTCCTCTGTTTTGTTGTCTTGAGGATATGTTATCCTTGGAAGGCCAAAAATTTTTTCTGTTTGGGCAAAAGAAATGAAGCCAAATAATGTTTCAGCTCTCTATGTCTGTTGCATATATACATATCTGGACTGCATAAGTAACACATACTGTATGAGTTCTAGTCTGAGTTTCAGTGTCACCCACAAATGAAAAAAAGCACTGGACAAAGAGGAACATTTTTAAAATATTAAAAATGGCTTTACAATATTGTACAAGTTCTCACAGAAGCTTTAGCTTAGTTGTGTCAAAGACAAGAAGGGCTTGCATGTGAACAGAGCATACGATGAAATAAACACTAAACAACACAGCAGGACTATGGCTGCTCTGTTCTTTATGTGGGAACATTTAGAAAGAAAGACTTATTTGGGCCAAGGCTTGGTCTTCTACCAGCATTATCACTGTGCAGCAGTATTTTTTTCTGTAGAAATGACATTTTTTGTTAAAAGAGAATCAAAAACTCTGAGTACAAGAAATTTCATGAGCTGTGTTTTGATGAGCTTCAATAAGTTTCCTGTCGTGGCCTTTCTACGTTTTGAATAACAGTGATATTGTTCTTCTCTATGTGCAGCAGATGTTCATTTTGCAAAAATATCTCACTTGAAAATCTTATCTCTGTGACTGTCCTATGCATGCAATACTACACGAGACACATAATTTCCAGTAACCAGATAACTGCTAACTTGGAGGAAATATGTGGTTTTTAGGCAGTCAAATCTGAACCAGTTCAACAGGCGAGTGGCTACATGAACACAGGCAGAAACAAGTTTATAAGAGCAGCAATAAAAAACTGGAGGTGGTCTATAACCCATAAAGACCCAAACATCTACTGTCGACCAACACCATCAACTGATGTAAAACATTTAATATCTGTTGTTCCACTAATCCTATCAATCCATGTAAATAATTGGTGTAAAATGCAGTTTATCATCTTTTCATGGTCATCAGATATGACCCATTTGGACATTCAGAGGCTCCGTAGTGAACGTGGAAACACTGTCATCTTCCACAACATTGATTCACCAGTAAAACCCATGGAGTTGGATCAATGACAGTGGATGGAGACATGTTTTTTATGTTCAGTTAATGATATGTTATACAGAACAAGTAACTTATTTCTCCATTTCTTTCTGCTTCTGATATAATAAACTTTGAATTTACTCTGAGCTTCAATGAACATCTACATGATCAGTGAATTAAATATAAGGAAACATGATTTACACAGAAAAATCCAAAATACAGATAACAATACTAATAATACTAATAATACTAATAATAATACTACTACTACTACTAATAATAATAATACATTTTATTCATAAGTGCCTTTAAAGATACCCAAGGACACTGTACTACAAATAAAACACACAATGCATAAAATACAAATAAGTAAACAAATAGAGAAAACAATAATTACAATATATAAAAATGAAGATGTAAAATGGAGCGTAAAACTTATGGTGGGTAGGCTACTCTGAAAAAGGTTAAATATAGAGAAAAATTCATTTTGGAACTGACACAAAAGTAGCACTGGGTCTTTATGGGTTACACAGCCTGCATTGAGAAGTGTATGTGTAACACTGAAATTCACCCTGAATGTGAAGAAAAAACACAAACGTTATCTATTTCAGAACTCTGCAGTAAGAGCAGTCACCACCTAAGCGTTCTGGCCATAGCAACATGATGATAGGCTATTTATTGTATTCCTAAATTACAAATATCTCCACAGAATATTAGTCCTATCAACTTGCTGTTTTCGTTAGTCTCCTCCTTGGTGCCAAACTGCAGCAGTCAGCTCTTTCCAGATTTTGTGTGAATCCCCGGACACGCACACACACACGCACACGCACACACGCACACGCACGCACACACGCACACGCACGCACACACACGCCCACACACAAAGGCCACTTAGCTTCTATAATATAGATTATCAACACATGCACTTACGTATGACTGTGACTTGAACAGACCTTCTGAAAACCCATGTGATTCCTCCCTCAGTTACCTCTCTATCACAGAAAAAAACAGCATTATCATTTTCACGGATTGAATTGAGATACAACTCCCCGTTCCTCTGCCTGGAGTCTCTCTGCATTTCAGACACAGTTTTGTTACCCTGCAAGAAAACACAAGTGTTTTCAGTTTTTTTCTTCGGTAGTGATGCTCTGAATACTTAGGCACTTGTGAAACACAGATGGACAGTTCTATGCATGCAAACACGTCACCTTGTACCAGACGACATTTTTGTTGTTGCTGCAGTTGCGACCAGGGCAGGGGATGTGTCCGCCTTTAGCGATCTCCAGCGTTACACTGTTCTCCTTTGGATCAAAACATCCCAGACTGGTGTTCTTCACAACTTGCAGATGAAAAAATCCACTGGACAGCAGAGACCTGGACATTTAATAGAAGTTCATGCAGTTACAGACAGAACATGTTAAAGTTTCTGGTGACATGAAAAATGTTCTTTGTACATTAAACTCTGTTCATTACTATTTAAGTTCTTCCAAATCTTATAGGATTGGTTGGGAGCAGCTGTGCTTTATAGATTTCTTATAATTAACATTTAGACTTACAATACATGGAAATAATTGGTGTAAAATGTACTTTGTCATCTTTTCACGGTTATCAGATTTGAGCCATTTGGACGTTCAGAGGCTCTGTAGTTACCGTGGAAACACTGTCATCTTCTACAACATTGATTCACCAGAAAAACCCATGGAGTTGGATCAATGACAGTGAATAGACACACTTGTTTTATGTTCATTAATGATAAAATTTTACTGGAAAAAGTTACTTTTTCATCAGTTTTCATCTGAGGTTTTATGACTATTTACATGATCAGTGAATTAAATGTAGGAAAATTCATGATTTTCACTGAAAAATGTAAAATACAAAGGGTAATGTTATACCAAATGGGGAAAGATCACTTTAAAAAGTTAAATATGCAGAAAATATTATATGGGGACTGGCACAACAGTAGCACTGGGTCTTTATGGTTTAAGAAGGAAACGGTTATGCTCATTGATAGTAAGTTCATACCTGTTCATACTTGTATGAATAAGGAGAATAATCACAGTTGCTGAATACATGTGGGCCGGATCAAGCCAAAGTGAACATCAGTGTCATAAATTAAAGTTTCACATATCATTTCTCAAATAGGCTATTTTTTTTAGTTTAAGAACTCTATTTTATGGAACCATTTACAAAACTTCAGTATCACTTGTAGAAAAAAAAAGATATAAAGATATAATCAATATAAAGTGAAGCCTAAAAAGGACTAAAACATGTAAATGCACTATTTACTTTAATAATAATAATAATATTTTTTCCTTGTTTATTTTGTGATAGTTTAAGTCTGTGAATCTTTTGGAACTAATTATTCAACAGTACAAGAATATAGAAAGATTATGTACAATCCAATTATTTGTCAAATATGCTGTGCTATTACCTGTAAATATCGTTTCAGTTGTAATATGTATGTTAAATAAAGGTTTATTAGCATATTTGTAGTGTTTTAGTTCCAGTCAGTTTTTTATTATAACTACTGAACAGTGACAAACCGCTGTCCCCATGTCACAACGTATTTGTGTTCAGAAAAATGTAGAATTTAAAAATGTTTATCCAATATTGATCACAACTGTAGTTTAACATCATGGCTAAAGCCCTGTTTCATTTAGGATCAGTTTCTTATGAGAACAGCATGTTTTGTACATTTCCACAGAGTGAAAAAAAAATGTTCATTTTGAGTCCTTGTGTCACGCAGCAGCGATTTAAATATTTTTTCCCCTGTAAATTGTAACGTGTCATGAAAGTACTTAGACCTGTTCATACATGTAGTAAACATGGAGATAAGTTATTCAGTTTAAACACAGAGCTTATTGAACATAAAATATATCCTTGTGTCACCACTTGATCTGGCCCTTTTGCAATGATTATGGAAAAGGAAATTAATGGAAAAATACTGAGTGTACTGAGTGTTTCACCCATGTACTCCTAATAATTGTGCATTTTGTTGAACAGACGTCTGAAAGCCAGTGGGAATAAATCCACCCTCCCAGTTACACCCAGTAGATATTAGTTTTTGAACTAGGTCACACCAGCCTCAGTTAAGAGTGAACTTGTCTGTTCCTAAAAACAAACCACAGGCTATGTTGCAACACGCTGTTACATGTGTAAAATCACTCTGACTTCCTGATCTGAAATGTGAGATAGGTGATTTCTTCACCCACAGTGAGTTACAACAAATTTACCCAAACTAATTCACTTCATGAAAATAACCATATTGTTCCATGACCCCATTCAGTTTAGTCAAATTATAGTGTTTTATTCAGCTTTCAATAAGATAATAATATAAGAAGGTAAGAAGTGTCATTATTTACCCTGTGATACATGAGTAATTTCCAGAGTGTTTTGTTTCAACCCTCAGGAGCATATGATTGCTGTGTTTGCCAGTTCTCACTTCCTCGCCATCTCCAATCTTGGACTGCACTACAGCCTCGTTCAGATGAACAGAGTTTGTACACGGCATCATAAAGACTTCTCCTTCAACAGCTCTGTAGTGTCGGTGTGTAGCCTTCTGCTGAACACCTACAGACAGTGACAGTCACAATATTTATGTACTGTATTTAAACTGCACTATGGTGGTCATAAGCACAGTCGTACATGTAATTCTTCGGCTGTGCTGTAAAGTTTGTTGTTACCTGAACTCATCTTTGGCTGATGTTTCTCACGACATCCTGCCAAAGAAATGGGAATGATGAAAAAAAGCAGAACGTGTCCAGTGTTCATCCCGTGTCTCTTATCTGTGGACGCCACTCGTTGAGTCTGAACACGTTGATGATGCAGTCAGTCAGTATGTGAAATTCTTGGTATTTTCCTACTCCTCATCTTCGTAAGTAACAGTTTAACAGCTTTTCAGGTGGGGCATTTTACTGCTTGTGTTCTTTGGTTTTCCTGTTTGCTTAATTTTTTTTTTTTTTTCACAAGAACACGCTGTTGTAAGTTGTCAACCACTTCCTCAGGGGAAATAGTGTCGTGTAGAATAAGTGCAAAACATCTTTAAAAACTACAAATTTTGATTTTAATATATTACTACTACTACTACTACTACTAATAATAATAATGCTACTACTACTACTACTACTACTACTACTACTAATAATAATGCTACTACTACTACTACTACTAATAATAATAATAATGCTACTACTACTACTACTACTACTAATAATAATAATGCTACTACTACTACTACTACTACTACTACTAATAATAATAATAATGCTGCTACTACTACTACTACTACTACTACTACTAATAATAATAATAATAATGCTGCTACTACTACTACTACTACTACTACTAATAATAATAATAATAACAACAATACTACTACTACTACTACTACTACTAATAATAATAATAATAATAATAATGCTACTACTACTACTACTAATAATAATAATAATAACAACAATACTACTACTACTGCTGCTGCTGCTACAACTACTACTACTACTATTAATAATAATAATAATAATAATAATAATTGTATTTGTACAGCAAAGGATAAAAACACAATAAATAAAATACAAAGGAAAAAGAAGTGCAAGAAATGTTGTACGGAGTAAGATGTAGGAGTTATTTTGGTGGGTAGTATCAATAAAATAGAGCTGCTAATGAATTAATCATGTGATTATTTTGTAGATTAACTGTTTAGTGAGTTAGATTAGATTAGATAAATGACATTAGATTACATTACATTAGAGACTTAATTGATCCTACAACGGGAAAATTCAGTGGTCAAGGCAGCAACAGAATAAAGTGCAAGAGACAAATTTACATGCAAAAAGATAGTGCAAAAGACAAACAGTATAAAATATTAACAGAAATAAGTAATACAACTCCAAAGACTATATACATATTTACAACGGAATGGAATTGCAACATGTCAGACAGTACAGATGAGCTATAAACAGGACCTGGATTCACTGTTGTGTTGCACAGTCTGACAGTATTTATTAAATACCAAAAATGACCAAAACCATCTTTCAGTTCTCCATAATGTGAGATCCTCAGGCTTTCAAATAACCCAAAGCTCATAAATATCTTTCACTGATTCACTAAAGACCCAGAAGGTGTATTAAAGTTGTGCCTGAGAAGTCAAACCATCAACTGATCGTTACAGTCATAAAGTAAAATATGAAATTTTTAAGAAATACAATATTAGACAAAAATTGGTTATTTGTGGGGCGGCACGGTGGTGCAGTGGGTGGCACTCATGCCTCACAGCAAGAAGGTCCTGGGTTCGATTCCAACACCAGTCGGTGGGACCTTTCTGTGTGGAGTTTG
>JAPQRP010000019.1:30546447-30556856 GCA_037367295.1 Apogon hyalosoma | reverse complement strand
CCAAAAAAACCAAAACAAAAAAAAAAAAAAAAAAAAAAAAAACACAACAAAACCTTCAATCAACCAAATTAAAAAAAAAAAAAAAAAAAAAAAAAGAAAATGATCTTGGTAAGATTTTGATTTTTGCAGTGTGTACATATTTTTACACCCATAACTTCACAGAATAGTCTGACAAATTCAGGCAGACCCTTTAAACCAATACCATTATGAACAGTTATGGTAAAACCCAGCACACACATGTGTAACTGATATCATCAGCAGAGTCTGCATGACACTGAGTTGTATGTTTACCATCTGGCACCGGGCCACATTACCATGTTTAGTCACAGGTTGTTCCTGGGAAACCACTGCCTTCAGTTTAATGAGAATGAATGAGGAGAAGACGCTAACCTCAAAACAGATCATGTAACAGTGCAACACATTCATTTCATAGAGTTAGAGATCAAATAAAAAATGCTGTACTGAGAGCCTCCAGCAGAGGGCAGCACCACATCAGGACAGAACATTTTATGAGTAAGAAAAGACAATGTGTTTAAGGTAAAAATAATATGAATGTTGAAAATGTTTTTAGCTATTACCATAATATTCTACATTAAAAGTATATTTATTCTAACCTGGAGTGTAAGCTGTAACACTCATAAGTACAATAACTTTCATCATCTAACCCATTTTACTGGTTAGATTATTTATTACTTGACTATTTTGACCACGGGTTATATTTTTTGACACATATACACTTTAACACTTAGCCAGTTAATACACAGACAATAACTAGTTGATAAAATAAATAATACAAAATAATTACGATAATCAATAATACCAAATTATTTAAATATTTAGATCATGTTTTGTTCCGATTTTCTGTAATTGCAGTAGGAAAAAAAATCCCACCAGTGATTGAAAATCACTGAAGTCCTTCTTTTAAACATGCTGCTATGTTACTGTGGAGTAGGTTTTATTCAGTGTTCATGTGACAGTAGAGTATCTGTGTATTTTGGTAAACATTTTAAGATCTTATCATCTTAGCTGCTGTTTTTTTTTTTTGCGGTGGAGGGAGGTAATAGCGCAGCTCCTTACAGAAAGAGGATGATGACAGCCTGGAGCTCATGCCCTTCCAGGTGACACATCTTCCAGTCTTGTCCAAACCCTTTAATGACTGACTCCTTTTGGGTCCATTTGCTTCAGTTCTGATGTATATGACGTGACTGTGCTGCTCCACTAATGCTCCGTAGTTGGTCAGCAGACCAGACCCTGGACCAGGATCTGAAGTTGTGGGGATCAGAACTACTGTGCGGCTTTGGTCTATGCACTCTGACACGGCCTCTTCTACAGCTGCAACCAACCAGAATTCCACATTATATTATTCATCCAAACTTACACAAAAATATATCATAAATATTTTACACATCTCTACCCTCATAGCATAATTGCCAAAGTCATATTTTGGCCAAATTGTGATATCTGTGTAATGTTACTCTCTGAACCCTTCATTTTTCATAATTGGTTATGAACTGAAAAAAATATGACTATGACGAGGCTAACGATATTTATTTAAACATTAGAAACAGAGTACGTACGTTCCTCTGGTAAGACGTCACGGTCATGAAAACAGAGTATGTACCCAAACTCCTCCAAAATATTTTCCAGCCACTTTCTGTCGTCTTCATTCAGTGCTCCATCTGTGTCACTTTCATAACACATCAAATAGGCATCATAACTCTTTCCATCTAGAAGACAACAAGAAATGACACCAACTCAAAGACTCTGACAAAGGTGCACTCAGAGAGGAAAAAAAAAAAAAGATTCCTACCTGAGATGCTGCTGTAGCAACCAAGAGTGTTTCGCAGGAAAATAGCTATGTCAGTTTTACACTTCACATACGAAAGCGTTATTAATGCAGCCACCAAGATCATGGCCACAATGCTGAGAGCCACAATGAGGGTTGACGTATGATCTGTAAATACTGAAAGTATTTATCATTAAACATCTGAAATTATCAATAGTATACATCCAGTCACATCCATTAGTATTTAGACAGTATCACTAATGTTATAGGCCCAAACCCAATTCACCCCTTGGCCCTCCCCCTTATCCCTACCCCTCCATTTTGCATGTTCATGTGAAGGGGCAGGGGTGTCCCGATTGTCTATTTAGCCCTCAGAACAGAGATTTTTTATGACCACACAATGGAGGGGTATGAGAAATGTCCCATAATTCTGTTTGAATCGTCGGCAAGATGAAGGTAAACACAGCAAAAAAGTACAGCAGTGTGATGAAAAAAAAAACCAAAAACACACAAATGTACGTATTTTCTTCATATACAACTTAATAATTTGATCGACTGTTTAATGCCATTTCAATGTGTTATAGATCGCATTTCTGCAGTTTGCGGTTGATAGCCGCAAAAAGATGATCAAAGCCCATGCAACAGAGATGGTTACAGCTGCTGACGGCATGGGGAATACTTTTGGAAACAAAGTTGTCGCATCTGTTTATAGCGACATCGATAACTGCCGATGGTGTAACAGGTCTCAAAGGGTTGTCCATTTCGTAGGGGAATGTTTCAACCCCTACCCCTTGCAACTCTGTTTCAAGGGGCAGTGCCAAGTGCAAGGGCCAAGGGGTAGGGCCAAGTGGTGAACTGGGATTGGGCCATAATTTTGCCTCTGCTCACTACCACAGTGGATTAGAAATGAAACAACCAAGATGTGATTAAAGTGTGAACTTATAGCTTTAAAGGTGAGGTATGACATCTTAGAAAAACGGTTCGAGCAAGCTACATTTTGAAAATACACAATTCAAAAGTCCAAACCCTTTTCTTCAGCCACCCCCCTGAAGCCACGCCTCCAGTATACTGGCACGTGTCGCACAATGCTTGCTCCCGAGGGTTCACGAGTGCTGCACAGCAACAGTTCGCCTGGCTCCATACACACCTCATCCAGTCTCCTCCAACACCCCCACTCTTGCAGAACAGCCTCAGTTCATTCCTATCTGGCTAATGTTACATTTCCTAGTGATTTATGTTTGTGACACAACAGTTTTCCGGTGAACTTTACATCCTATAGCTAATATAGCTAGCCAAGCTCTGGCTTCCATTCTTGTACCAGTGCTCCAAGCCTCTGAGAACGCACAATTCATGCACGAAGAGGGGTACGCGTAGAGGGGGGAGGGACAAATGGCAGTTGAGTTTGATTGACATATCACTGTTCAATCATTTCGAGTGGGCGCTCAAAATGATTGGATGGTGTTTTTTCAGTTCTGTCCGTTCCACAGGTGACTACATTTTTTTTTTTTTGTGTTAGAGCATTTAATTAATTGGTTGTAATCAGGGTGTGAAGGGGAGTTTAAGCAATATGGTAAAAAATGCTCCAGGAAAACATCTTGCACCCCACCTTTAATTCAAGGGGTTTAACAAAAATATGTCATGGAACCATGTAGAAGATACAACCAAAAGTAATTAGACAAACTATGATGATTAGAAATATGTGTGTTTTTAATATTTAGATGAAAATTCTTTGCAGTCATTGATGTCCTGGATCCCATGGACATCACCAAACACTGAGTTTGTTTGTTTTTTTCAGCTGAATGACAGCCTCCTTCACATGCATCTGACACCTCTCATATTGAGAATTCCAGTGAACAGCTACCAAATGTAATCCAACATTTGGACTCCATATCTTTTATCTGCCTCATATTTCATAAATGACCAGGGAACAGGACACATCTGGACATGAGTCTGCTTGTCAGTCAGTTTTCCATTTACTTTGGAGCCTCTGAAATTTGAGGCACTGAGTAAAATTCGTGGTAATGCTAAATGCGATATTACTTGTTAAACCTCTTGAATTAAAGCTGAAAGTTCACACCAGTCACATCTTGATTGTCTGATTTTTAATCCATTGTGATAATGTACGAAGGTACAGTTACACCATATATGTATGTCACTGTCCAAATACTTCTGGACCTGACTGTGCCTCTCTACATATTCAACTTACCTTTTTGGGCCAAGGTGACTGTGACAAAGCTTGGAGGCGCTGAGACAGACTCCAGTTTACACGTGTAATATTTGGACAGATCCATCTCTGCCACATTTTTGAAAATTAGGGATGCTGTCATCTTTGTTCCCTCATCATTAATATCCCTGAAGGCAAAGGAAAAGAAGAAATAAAAGTAAATAAATACTAATGTTGGGCATGCCAGTGATTTTAGTGCTTTTAATGCTCCAATTCTTGATTTTTTTTTTCTGTTTGTGCCTATTAAGAATTCTATTCCAGTCAGCGGTGACACCTATGTTTGTCAATCTGGAAGGTCATTTTACAAGTTAAGAAAATTACTCTTTGAGGTAAACCTGTGGAACTAGGAGTCATGGAGGAGAGAACATTGTGAATGTCAGTCTGGAGATTTAATGTTTGTCACATGCAATGACAGACGCAGTCCACTGAGCTGCTTCACACACAACTAGATGCATTTAAACATTTTCATGTGCAAATTATCTCATGTACGTCAGTCTAATTAGGTTTTTATCTATTATTATTATTATTATTGTTATTATTATTTATCATGGTATGGAGTATACTGAGTGTGTGAGGCTGAATGAGATGATGTCACATCATACTAGGAGCATAACTTCAATTTCCTTCTACTACTAACAGTGTAATAATATTAAGAGCACATTGATTTTGATAGTACTTTACTACATTTACCACAAACTATGATTTTCTTGACTTGTAAATGATTTTTTAAATTTACAAATGTGATATGTGTGCCATTCATTTGTTCATTGGTCCCATAGGGCACAATGGAAGGGACTTTCTATTGAGTAAATATCTATAATTATCTTTTAGTGTATTTTAAGTCAAGTGATCTGAGAGGAAATGAGAATTGTATTGGGGGCTTTTTAATTGGGGGCTACATATATGATTGACAGCTTAAACATTCAGTAGGATGTGGCTCTACTGCTCTATTCCATGGCTTGAGACAGAGTTTGAAAGAGAGTCCACAGAGTCACCTCCATCTTTATTTACATTTAGTCTTATGATTTGGACCCAGAGGAGTCAGCTGTATTTTTATAATCTGCCACTTTTTCCCTTAATTTTGGCTCCAGCAGATTTAAAACAATTATAAAATTTGTGGAAATTTGCAAAGTGCTTACTGTGTTTGAGTGTAGAACACTGATGAGCTGTGACTTCTGTCCACAAATGAGTTTTCACTCAACCACAACACCTCATCAAACTCTGAAGACAGAACAGCAGTGCAGTTGATCATCAATGTTGAGCCTAGAAAAAATAATAATAGTAATGACTTACAAAAGTCTGATGTGAAACTGTGAAAATGATTGTGTGTTTCCATATAACTGAAGCTCACCCAAATCTACATAAAACATATCTTTTTCTTTTGGTGAAAGGATTTCTGCGCGTTTCCATTTTTCTGTTCAACAAAATGAGGAAATACAGGTTAATAATACTGGTTTACATTGAAAAACATGTTCATATCCTCAAAGTGTTATTTCCATTTTTACCTCTTGGTTTGACATTCAGTGTTACTGTGAATGTCTTGTTGTATGTTTGACCTTGGTACAGGTACGACCTGGTACAAGTGTAAACTCCAAGGTCTCTCTCATCCACACTCGAGAAGTAGTAAACCTCTTTCGACACTGACTCACCCGCCTTAACAAAACAAAATTAAAAGGAACTGTTAAGCACGAAATGAAAGTAAAACAGTTCAAGTGGTGAAAACAAAACTCCTCCACTATTCATTGGAAAACAAATTACCAAAGAATCTGTGCTCATATCACTTCCTTTGTGCCATACAATACTGCTGCTGATAATATTCTGAGTGTTTTTGTCGGGTACGTTTCTCTCAGGACATGTCAGTGTGCACGCCTCCTGGGCGTAACATGTAATAGGGTACTGAGTCTTCTCCTCCAGATCACTGGACAACGTTGTGTAGACGATCAGCCTGAACCAGGACTGGATGGTGGTATTCCTGCATATCACAAGAGAAACTGGTAATAAGAAGGTTTCACTCACTATCAATATTTAATCTTAGATTTAATTAATGAAAAATCAAGATTGAATCTGGACATCTTCTATCAAAGTAAAAGCAAAAGCGATTTCAGGGATCAATTTGTAAAATTTCACATACTGATCAAAATTATTTTGTAATTATTTGCAACATCTGCAGAGCACAACAGTATGGCCCCAAAGCAACCAAGCAACCAAGCAGCCAACCAAGCAACCAACTAACTAACCAAGCAAGCAAGCAAGCAAGCAAGCAAGCAAGCAAGCAACCAACCAACCAACCAACCAAACAAACAAACAAACCATGAGTTATTTTAACACCTGGTTTCTTTTCTTATTGAAATTACTTTTGTTTACTTCCATTTAGTTTCATTTCATCAACATTGAACATGTACAATAAATCTTGTTCTTGGAGGAAAAATACGTGGTTCACCAGATTTATCTACAACCTACTTTCCATGTGTGGTTCTTGGGCAGGTGAGGACAAATACAAAAAAAAAAAAAAATCCATACATCTATGTAACAGCTACAGTTTGGGAGTTCAAACAAACATGCCTGTCTGACACACCATGCCCTCAAACCCCTAAAACATAGAGTTTTAACATGTTGAACAAACACGTCCCGAACCAACCCAACACCATAAATCAAACGAATAAACCAATGTTGGCAAAGCTGGTGACTCAAAACACAATTTTTAACCTCACGAGAAAACACATGAAAATCTAGCCATGGTTTCAGACTTAATTCAAGATTTTTTTTGTTTAACTCAAGCAAAAAATCTGCCAATGGGACACGTGAAAATTATCTTGGTAGGATTTCTTGAAATAAGATTTTCAAGATGTATTGTCTAAAAATAAGTTCTTCTATCTCACTGAAAAGTGACCCTTTAGGTGATTATGTCTTATTTTAAGTGTGATGAGATATTTTGAATAGAAATGACAAAAATACACTTGGTAAGACAGTGATTTTTCCAGTGTATGTGATTACTGTGTCTTTGTCCTCACCACAGAGAGCATGAGTAATGCCCCTCATATTTTACAGTAGCACTGAGAATAACAAGGCCCCTCTCATAAATTAGAATTCCCATCTGATTCTGCTCCGCTGATGACAGGTTGGACAGATCTGTCTCCTGTGGCGTGTAGCAGGTCCATGTCTGTTTGGTTTCCTTATGACTGTAAGGGCAATGCAGCATCACCATTTCACCTGCTTTGACATATATCTCTCTTGTCTTCATGGGATGAGAACCTGTGAATAGGTGTAAAAAAGTTGATAAATTTGATTATTGGGAAAACTAACATAAGGAATATTTACATGTGTGTATTTAATTAGCATTAATTTTAAATCTAAATTATGCTTCAGTTATTAAAATATAATTGAATGTGAATGAGTATCAGACTGTGTCAGTGTTCTAGAAATAGAATGAGTTTGTGGATATTAGTTTCTTATTATGGCAAATAGTGATTCTGTCTTTGACATCCTGTCATAATTATTACTTAATCAATTATTTGTGATAATTATTATTATATTATCACAATTACTTTTAATAATAATGATAATCATGTTCATTCATTCTATGTAAACAAACAAAAGGAACAGAAATATTTCCATTTATCAATATGTACACATCTTCTTAAGTATCAGTATTTTTATTTATTTATTTTTTGTATAGTTCAGTGTTAGGTAGTTACACATTTATGTCAAATCTGTCCTTGCCAATTTTGTTCATACCTATTTAACTAACATTTTTCTACACTATCTTATATTATATTATATTGTATTATATTATACCTATTGAACTCACAGTTTTATATCCTGTATCAACATTAAAGAGAACTGACGCTCATTCAGCTTATTTGTATATCAAATAATGTTTGATCCACCTTCTTACATTGACTGAATATAACAGAATTTTCTTACCTGGCAAAAGTATTAGGAGAAACAACAGAAGCAGTGGTACTTTCCCCGTCATTGTGAGAACAGCTGACATCCACAATCACACCAGTCCAATGACCAACTTTCATTTTCTAAAACATTATCCTGACCTACACTTTAAGAGGTATGACGTCATCCGAGGCGGTGAGAAGTCACGCATGATCTACACAGTGACAATGGAACGGAAAGCATGCATCAGAAAAGGTGATTACAGTAATATGATAAGCATTTGGTTTCTATGGAAAATAAATGTGCTGACGTGGTCAAAACTCGCACTGTCAGTCTTGTCCTTTCCTCAGAAACCCCCTCTGTGCCTAAAAGCTGCCTTCGCGGAAAATCGGATTTCAGAGATCCGTGTTCAAAACATCAGCAACATGGGTGTCAGGGAAGTGGGTTGTGGTTACTCAGCAGTGTCTTCCTCTTGAAGGTATTAATATGTCCTGTTATTGGTCCATATGCTCGGGGGATCTCCCATTAGACTCTTATCGGACTTCCCGTTAAAAAGCAAAGTGTCTTTATCGATCATCTACTGGTTTAGGCCATGAAACTGTTCCGGGCATGTCTGCAGTAATCATATTAAGTTAATATTAGATTACACCAGGATACAGAATACATTTTCAACCCCTTCTCCTCTGTTAGAACGAGATTTTTTTTGGGTCATAATTGATAAACTGACCTAAAAATAACGACCTCCTTGTATAAACTTGTATTATTGGCTGTGGGTTTATTATTGTTATTATCATTATTATTATTATTATATGACCTGATTTTTGATTACATATTTAGTTCTATATTATATAATATATTTATATAGGCCTATTATCATATTATGCGCTTTTTGATTATACAGTCGCGGAAAAAATTATTGGACCACCCTTGTTTTCTTCGATTTCTTGTTCATTTTAATGCCTGGTACAACTAGAGGTACATTTGTTTGGACAAATATAATGACAAAAACAAAAATAGCTCATAGTAGTTTAATTTCAGAGCTGATATCTATCCATTTTCCATGTTTTCTTGATAATAATCAAAATCACTTCAGTTCTTCCATCACCATCTATGGCATTGTACTGACAAAAACAGTGCTTTGATTCATTCCATGTTTTCTTTTGTCTGTTTCTGTAACATGATACACACAGGAGTTAGTATTTGATTGCATAACCATTGTTTCTGATGACTTTTGACGGTCTAATATTTTTTTTCCGTGACTGTATACTTATATTAGCTATCTTGTGTGGCTATATATTATAATATGCCATCATTTTTGATTCCGTACATGATTTGTTTATCTTATTATAGAATATGATTTTTGATCACAGGTTTATAACGTATTATATGATTTGCATATGATATGATTTTTGATTATAGGTTTATTTAATATGATTTCAGATGCAGTATTTTGAGTAGTTTCAAAGCGTGAATTTCCACATGCATATGAAGACCAAGGTAAAGGTTTGGACTGCGGCTTCAAGTCTGTCTCTGCTCCAATCAGACTGGGGGGGGGGGCAAAGTGCTGTATTGTTGTGGTTTCCTGCGCGGTGACAGCTGGGGGCGTAGGGACGCACCGGCAGGGGTGCATTACCAAGGGCAACCGCGTCTCCGGCTCGACCTGGTCTGTGTCAGCCGAACACGGACACGGACACGGCGGAGTTTACACAGACTGTCCTGGAAAAAAAGTAAAAACATGACTGATATTCTGCGGATGGTGACAGAGGCGGACACACGGACACTGCCGACACTATCACAGCTGTCGACAAACGGTGGGATAAAAACTCTGAACAATGAAAGTGTCATTGAACACAGTCTGAGTCCTGCAGGTCAGAGTTTACATGTACTGTTTTTACAGATATAGAAAGTATCTGGGCTGAGGTATCTGCCTACATTGAACATCAGATGATGTCGCAGAAGGTTTGTATTATCTATCTATCTATCTATCTATCTATCTATCTATCTATCTATCTATCTATCTATCTATCTATCTATCTATCTATCCCTGAGGAAATTGTTGTGTGTTACAGCTGTTCTGTGCAAGTATAACAAAAAGTAGCAGGAAAGAAATGATCAGTATTACAAAAAATACACCTAAATATGTATATTAAAACACAATTACAAATGCAATTTGTACAATATGTACAAGACAAATATTATCAATATGATTAGCAAAAGAAATACACATGCATAGGTGATTTCCTGTGTCGTTTAGTGGTGCATTTAGGTGCAGTCAGTCTCTATGAACATGCTCCTGTGACTGACCGGCACATCATGGAGTGGAAGAGAGCAACTGTCCAGTTTTGTCCTAATCTTGTCCAGTTTTGTCCTAATCTTGTCCAGTTTTGTCCTGATCTTGTCTAGTTTTGTCCTGATCTTGTCTAGTTTTGTCCTGATCTTGTCCAGTTTTGTCCTGATCTTGTCCAGTTTTGTCCTAATCTTGTCTAGTTTTGTCCTGATCTTGTCCAGTTT
>JAPQRP010000019.1:30520155-30531797 GCA_037367295.1 Apogon hyalosoma | reverse complement strand
ACAGTACCACGGTGCTTCAGTTTGAACATTTGACACATAAACAGTACCACGGTGCTTCAGTTTGAACATTTGACACAAACAGTACCACAGTGCTTCAGTTTGAACATTTGACACATAAACAGTACCACGGTGCTTCAGTTTCAGCTTCAGTTTGTCATGTCTTTTATGGATTGGGATTGTTTCTCTTAACTCACCATATATTTTTTATTAGTAAGTTTTTTATTTATTTTTATCAATCACTAGAAATTTCAGGTGACCCCATTTGAATTTCTGGTGACCCCATGTGGGGTCCCGACCCCAAGGTTGAAAAACACTGGTTTAGTCTGAACCATGGTGAACTTATCAAAGATAATAACATCCCATGATAACTTTATACCTTCATAAGCCTTATAATTAAACTCACCCGTGTTGAAGAAATGCTGTGATTTCATCCTCAAACTCCGTTCTTTTCATTTAGAGCTGTGTCCAGTGGTGAAAACAACAGTGTTTCTAGTTTTTTTTCACTTTGTGGTTTCCTAGTGGTTCTCATCCCATCTCCTCAATTTCTGATGTTTAGGTCAAAGGCCCTGAGGCATTAGTTTTCTTCACCATGGGAGACCAGCAGACTGACTCACTACTGCCTCTAGTGGTCACATAATGCCTTTGGTCCATTGCATAAATACACTCACCTCATACATCTACAATCTAGTACACTGGCATCTTTGGCAGAACTTCAGAACTCTTTATTCTAAACACGCAAATTTTATTTTAGATCATGTTTTTTTTTTTTTTTTTTTTTTTTTTATATATTTGAAAGTAGAAATACCATATGTAACCCCTTTAAAGGTGCAGAAATATCATGACCTTTAACACTTGAGCTCATCATAAGTTCTGTTTGTTAGAGGTGTTTAAATATAAACACTGTTCTAATTGGAACAGGTTTATTGAATTCAGTTAAAGTATTTTAAACAAATTGTTGCAGCTATGTGTTGTTTTTCTAATATTTAATAGCTCTTTATTATTTATATTATATTTAGTACATATCAACCATTTATATTTGTTTTATTATCAAGAGTACTTTATTTAGTCTAAATTTTGATTATTTTCATTTGTATAATGGTTAATGGTTTTCTTTTAAAGCCACAGGTGAATTTATAACTGACTGTTAATTTGCACAGAGCTAAAATAAATAGGATTTTAAAAATGATTTCATTTGTAACTTAGTTATTAAAAAAAATCTATATGGAAACTACAGATTACTTATTGATTCATTTGCTGTTTAAGTTAAGACACCATACTCTGTTTAATGGCATCAACGGCATGACTTTCAGCTCTGACTCTACCTTCACAGCCCTTTTTCTTATGACATTGTGATTTCTGTGAATAAGCTTTTCACTAAAATAATCTAACACTTACAGAAGAACTGGCTTAGGTTTTACTGCAAGATAAAGATTCAGGGATCAATACCTTTTTGGCGTCACTGGACAAAAATTCCAACAAATGTTTTTTTCAAGTCTGAGAGAAAACAAGACTTCTAGACGTGATGTAAACGTAGAAAATGTATATTCAGAGTAGATGTTTGTCCTTAGGTATTTTCAGAGAGTTAGTGGGTAAAAGTATGATTACTGATCAATTACTGATCACTGCTCTTCACCACAGAAGCAACATGGCAGCTTCCACAACTGTGAAGTTAGGTTTCACTTTACAATCATGATGTAGCTTAATACCATGTACCTCGTATATTTTATATTTGATTTGGACAGAGAGGAGAGGACTTTGTGTAATTTCACATTCTGGTATTTTCTACAAATGGATAACATCTACCAATGCACAGTTATAAACATAAAAATTACGTCCTCTGTGGTTATACTGAGTAATTCTCTTCATGAAGTGATGTATTATGTCATAAAAGGGGTTTGTTTAATCATCGCTTGTGTTTTGGTCATCTGATTATAACTAAAGTATCTATAGTATCTCTAATCTGTTTGCATGACTGTCTGAACAATCAGTCCAAAATGACACTGAAAATATGTAACAGAAGTAAATATTTGCATATTTGTACAGTTCTCTGACCTGACTTAGTTTTCAAGTCACAGACCCAGTTCGGTGGTGGCTGTTGTTTAGTAGGTAGAGTGGGTCATACACCCAGTTAGTGGTTTGATGCTTGAACCCTGCCCACATGTTTAACTGTCCTTGAGCAAGGCATTTAACCCCAATGTGCTCCCAGTGGATGTTTCACTGGTTTGTGAATGTACAAATATGACACAGTGTAATTCCCTTTGGGTAGTATTAAGGCAGATGGTCACTATATAAGGAACAGTCCATCTACCATTTACTGAGAAGTAAAAATGTATGAAAAGTAGGCTAAAGGGGCTAAATTGTACCTGACAGTGCTTATGAATGTCTTTATTTTTAATATGGATTTGTTTATGCAACAATAAGGAGTTTAACAACACAGTTTTAGGAAATGCAAAAAGTATTTTATCAAAACATACACAACTGAACAGCAGGTTAAAGGTAAATTTTCCCTCCTCATATTAACATTCATATTGAGATACTAATAAACTAAAAGGCTGACCATGGAAGAAGGACCTAAACCAAAGGACTTTCTCAGCTTCTAAAAAAAATAACACCCTCTGAAATCCCATTGTTTGTCATCACCACATGATGACACAGGGAGAGGGTCTGGTCTTTATTCTTGTCCGTGGACCACTGAGAGGTCACTGTCGCCCCTGAATTCTCATTGTCTATGTCAGAGTACAAACCACACAGAGAAGTTCATGATGTAGAGAGATGAAAATATGGCCCCATCAGGGCCCCACACAAAACTGAGAATAAGAAGAAATACATTATTACCCATCAGTGTGGGTCTAATCATTAATCGTGAAGTATTCAGTGAAGCTAAAGGGAATAAAATAAAATATGGATGAAAGAAAGTATGTGGGTTTGATACAGGGGGGTTCATGGAGTGTAGGAGTCATATAGATGATAAATCTGCTGTAGGATCATGACAGTGTTTTTCTGGCTGTAGTCCCAGTTCTCGGTGCAGACACAACTCCCTTAATGAGCTCATGGACTTTGCACTGATCTCTGTACTAAAACAGATGCACAGTTAACTACCCTCCACTCTGCCTGATTAATTTACTTACTGACAGATCATGTGTGTAGACAAAGGACTGTGTGTGTGTGTGTGTGTGTGTGTGTGTGTGTGTGTGTTTGGTTGTATGTGAATTGTTTTTTTATATAATGTGCTATTGCATGGAAACCTATTTCACATATCTCAGGAATGAACTCCATTAAAGCCAGTATAAACTAACCCCTACTCAGATTAAACCAGGTATAGTTGAACCCAGGCCAGAGGATAACCTGGGGGATAAACCATCCTCTGTCAAACTATACCTGGTATAACAGGCCATAGTATACCCCCAGTCTGGACTATACCGGGGGCTAAAGCAGCCAAGGCTAAACATAATATACCCTGGGCTGAATTATACCCCCATGATATCAGTAGTGTTGAGTGATATACACAAGAATTTTTCACCATTTTATTGGGGTTAAGCTTTGTGAGTTAAGTGAAAAAGCTAACTGACTTAAATCTGAAAACATATTTTTAATACAACTAGAAAAACTTCTATCAGTAATGATATTAGACTTCCACAAAGATCAAAGATTAATACCACATTTTTCCACATTAAAATAAAGGCCCATTACAAACCAAACATTACAATGCAACTGTAACATAATGGTCAATTGATTTGACTGATCATAATGTAATAAAAGTCTTAACATCCTGAAACTTCAAGTTCTAAGTCTAGCAAGTCTTCACTACAATATAAATGTCCAAAGTTGAACACTGATAACAACATCAAAGTGATAGTTTTCAAGATTAAGTGCATGTTCTGATGTTCTGTTGTAAATACAATGAAATCCCTGTTACACAAAACGGGTTAATTCTGACCTGGATAGGTACAGTCTGACCTAGGACAGTTTATCCCCAGGTTATATTCTGGCCTGGGCTAAACTATAACAGGGATAAAATCTGGGCAGGGGCTGATTTGTCCTGCTACACCAGAGTTGAGGTGCATTTACTGGGGCAAACACAGATTTTAGTGCTGCCACTTTGTCTAAAATAGCTGCACAGTGGCTATAAACCTCTGGATAAAAACATCGGAATGGTTCATTTCCATCCATAAATTTGGTTCAAACAAATCAGACAAACCATCCGCCTTTGGGCTTATAAGAGGGGGGAGTTTCACCAAAAAAATCACACAGCTGTGATCACTGACATGAAAGTCCTCCACATACATGTTCCCAACATTTAGACCAAGTGAAAAAACAACATCCAGACTCTGGACCAAATGTCAGAACGTGACCATGGGCTGGTTCAGTAAAGTCCATCTGATCTCAGGTCTGTATGAACTCTGAGCTCATGAACACAGACTGAAAATATTGTATTAAAAGATAAACTGATTTATTCTGTAAAAACTTAAGTTTAGTGACAAACCAAATCTTATGTCTGATCTTAATAACTCAGTAAAAATGTCTTCAGACAGAATTTTTTTTTCCAGTTGAGTGTTTCCAGACAGCACCATCTGCTGGTGGGACACATATATTACATGTAAATGTCACCAATGCAACTGAACTGTAAACATTATTGAGTTAAAACACAGTTGTTTATGGCAGAGACTCACAGGTTTATTACTCATCTTACATTGTGGGGCTTTAGTTTATATCTGACATTTGGATACAAGTCATTGTTGGATGTGAATGTTCACGTCTCTAATATTAAAAAAAAAAAAAAAGTTCAGAGTTGGTAAATCTATGATATGAATGCACAGACAAATAAAACATACCAGGTGATGGCAGATGAAAATGACAATGTTATGATCAATATTTCTGGCTTTGGTGAAGAAATTTAATTTATTCTATTTAAAGCTGCATTTAAAAGTAGCTTTTAATCATAAGAGCAACTTCCGAATCAGAGAAAGAACACTGAACAGAAGTAATTGCTTCCAGTGCAGAGGCTGATTTATGGTACAAGACTGTGTTATCTATATAAAGATGCTGTTTTTCATCCAGGTTCAACTGAGGCAACATCATCTGTGTGAAGCAGGGGTGTCCAATCCTGGTCCTCAAGAGCTACTATCCTGCATGTTTTAGATGTTTCCCTCTTCCAGCACACCTGAAGGTCATTATCAGGCTTCTGCAGAGCTGGATGATAGGCTGATCATTTGAATCAGGCGTGTTGGAAGAGGGAAACATCCAAAACATGCAGGATACTGGCCCTCGAGGACCGGATCTGGACCCCCCTGGTGTAAAGCATGAGCCACATGGAGCCTCATTCTGAGGCCAGATCTGCTCACTGTAGGCCATTGGTGACAGGATCACTCAGGACACATTTAGTGCTATCAAGGCAAAGATACAAAAAACATACGCAGCATTGTATTTATCAGATGTAATTAAGATAAGATAGGTTTTATTCATTACGTGCACAGTTACACATAGTATTATGCACAATGAAATGTATTTTCATACCTGCAGTAAATAGCAAAATAGTGTAAGAGTGAAAATTGGAAATTCTAATGATCAGCAAATATTCTGGGGTAAACATAAGCACAGTAATAGTAAAGACATGTTTATGATGATGTTATACAGACATGGTTCTAGCATGTTCTTAAATAATTACTGTATGATTGTTTACATATATAAGTTTACGGTAATGTTAAGTTGATATTCTGTTATCAGGGATTCCGCCTAGTGGGGGGGCACTGTTCGGGGAGACGGAGAGCTGAGTTGGACTGTGCTGTGCGTTGGAGCTCACTAACAGTTATAAGAAAGACCCTGTACCTGTTTTGACTGGTTTATTCCTTCAAACACACCCACATCGCTTACAATAGAAATGACACATGCAGTACAAAAGATAAATCAATATAATGTGAATCTAAAATGATGCTTCTGATGATGAATGTAATTCTTTTGAGGCAGATTTGGACAGAGTTTATTTGCTAAAATAAAACATTAGTTGTGTGTTGGCTCATTATTGATTAGACTCTGTGAGGCGGTGTCCTCTAAGCTGAATAATTGGAGTCCTTTCTGGAGCGATTAGCGGGTGGAGGACGCTGCCTCAGTGGGAGACCAATGACAGCATATGATTTGTCAATGACTGTAAAGTGGAGCGGGTTATGTGAGGCTGAGCAAATCTGGATGATCATGGGACAAATGTGTCCTCAAATATTTGGTTGAAATGTGAAGTTAATTCCTCTGGAGAAATCCTGTGAAATGTGTGAAATTAAAGAAACTTGTGAAACACAGTGAACACCCTCTGTTCCCAGTTTTTTGTTCTCAGCCTCTCTTTTCTTCTGTGCGTGCTTGATCATTTCCCAGGCCAGTAGATCTAATGAATATCCATCCTAGTTTTACTGGCAGCCAGTTAGTGGTTGGCTTTTGAACAGTTAGGTTCAAGCTCCACTTCAGATCCAGATGTTCCCACCCAGCACACACACCGCCCCACAATGACCACAACACCATCCCCCTTGACCGAACACATCGTGAGAGAAGATGGGCTGTGTCAGAGTGAAAATCAGCATATGATCAGTTGTTTACACTGTGAAAAATTATGTGTATGCCCATTGTATCAAAACTTATGAAATATGAGTAACATTTCGACGATATGAGCAATAACAAAGTTGAGCAATCATACACTTTAACTCTGTGTACTGGGTCAGCATGGCAAACTTAAAAAGACAAAACTTGCTTCAGCTCAGTGAAAGCAAATCAAAAGTTCCAGTGAAAAAGGTATAAATATAACAAAACCAACCCATTAGTGTCATTGGTTTTGCAGCTTCTCTGTGTTTTTGTTGTTGGTTCCAAATACATGTGGCTGTTTTAGGTTAAAAACAGTCAAAGTATTGAACACATAAGGTAAATGGACATGAGATGTAACCAATCAGAGAGCGAGTACGGACAGCAGTACTGTGACAAAGGTATTCTGAAAACTCTGTGGGTTTTATTCATGCTGTGCTGTACTTGCTAAACTAAAAAAAAAATAAACCAAAACTTATTTTAACCCTTTATCGGGCAAGTGACTATTTTTGGGAAATTAATTCAAACATTAAATATGGGGCCAATCCCGTGCCTCAGTGAGGTCCAGAAGCATGTTGGTTTTTTATAACATTATACAGTGATTTAGAGAGATTTGATGGACATTTTGAAGCTGTAAATAGTGAATATGAGGGATTTTTGTCAGTTTATGGCCTTATAATAGTTGTTTTATTGCATGTGTTTACTTTTTAGCAAGTGCTGCTTAGATGTTTTAAGGCAAGAGGTAATAGATGACGATGTCTAATAACACACTAAGGTTGAAATTTAGAATTCCAGTTTTTCAATGAATTTCAACAGGATAAGTTCAAACATGCTGTATCAGTCAGCAGTGTTATTGGACAAAAACTGTCCCTGTCCATGACTTGACTTGGCCACTTAATCCTTTGTCAGGCCACTGAAGGCCTGGATGGGACCTCAGCTGACATAAGGCAAAGGCAAGATCCACTGAAGAGGACGCCGTTCACTGTCACTATCACACACACAGTCACTCAGATTTAGAGGAGTGATGGGACTTAACACACCAGAGCTTCAGAGTGTGTGCCGAGGAAACCAGGAAGTATTTTGCGAAGTGCATATCAACGCGTATATTGACAAATGTTATGATGTCTAAAGCCTCATCGGCCAGTGGAACCACATGACTGGTTCAGGAAGTGGTTCAGTATTTGGTATGAAACATGAAATAAATGGATCAGCAAAACAGAATAGAGATCCCTGTCATTTATGTTCAGTGTTTTCAGATTCAATCCAATCCAACTTTATTTATAAAACACTTTAAAACAACCGCAGTGGACCAAAGGGCTGTACAGAAGAATAAATAAAACCAAAATAAAAGAATAAAATACAAGAATAGATTAAAAGACGTAGAACTGTACAAAAAAGAAAACAGATTACTGATTGTGTCTGATTTGTTTGAGCTAATTTTTATTTTGACCCAAGCTGTTGAAAAGTTATTTCTTAATAAAAATGGATACAAGTCTTTTGCTATGTAACACTAGCACATTCGCTGTAGTCACTCACCCCAGTTTTGTTATTTCCATTTTCCCTTATGACCAGTATGACAGTGCATTTATTAAAATAGAAAAATCACATCAAACCATTAAAGTCCCTTTTGCATGTTACATACTTTTTATCCAGCAGATAGTTTAGTAAAGCAAAAGTAATAATTTAGGCATTATTTGAAAGGAGTTAGTTCTAAATTATTCAAGACTTAAATGTGGCAAAAACTTGTTGATTAAAATCCAAGGGGTTTCCTGCCTTTACATGTCTACAGCTCGGACACTGGTGTCTAAATGGTCTGCTTCTGAAATGAGTTGACAAGTATTAAAAAGTGAGAACTGTTGATTAGAGTTATTTCCAGCATGCCTGAACCTAAAAGCCAAAGGTAAAGAAACAAATACATGTGTTCCCTTGACCATTGAAAATGTAAGTGCACACTCATGCAGTATAAACACATCCAGAAGGCATCTGAAGTCCAAATGTCATTTCCTGATTAAAATACACTTGCTCCACATAAACCTCCTCCTATCCTGTTCCTCTTCTTGTCATAACCACACCCTGATGATCTGCTATTTTCATTTCCCTCACCTCACATAATCTTTTCCTGTGTTGTGCACATTTTGCTTTCCTTCCAAGCTATAGGATGAGCATCTGTTTTCCTTTCTCACAGTATCTCTTTTACATTCTTCTTTTCAATCCTCTTGATGTTTTTGACGCTGATTAATTTCACTTTTTCCACCAGGCTTACTTTCATTTCTTCTTCGCCACTTCATGATGTATTTATCAAATCGTCTTCCCATCCATCCACAGTTTCCTTCATCCTTTGTCTTTGCCTATCCTCACTTTATTATGTGAGTTTCCTGTCCATGTTAATACAACACACATGTCTTCAGTTATAACCATAAAGACACAGCTGCCACAGGGAGTTCAGCTTGGCAACAACACAGGGAACTCAGCGTGGATGTGCCAAAGTGTGTGCATGTGTTGTGGTTTGTGGTTTACTGCAATTGCAAATTGTCCAGCACCATTCAGTATGTCACTCAAAAGTATTTTTCAGATTGTGGAGGGAGTGCACGGCAAATTCCATGTAACTCATTGACCTGCGAGTACAAGATTAATAAGTTTTTACATGTTTCCTGGGTTGCAAGACTACTGTGTGCACCAACATTTCATTTAACACAGTGCAGATTCTCCACTGGACTAAAATTAGGGAAAAAAAATGTTTATGGACAAAGTATGCTGACAGAGTCTCAGAGCACATCCAGTGAACATGGTGATTATAAATAACCATAAATAGACAGAAAAAGAGAGGAACAGGAAGAATTCTGCACTGCTGAAACTCCTGATGTCATCTGAGTAATCACATACATGGTTTGAGGAATTTGATATGGGAATAGTGTAGAATGCAAGAATATATAAGATTTACTGTTTTAGGAATATTTATCCTTTTCTTTCTTCTTAAATGTTAAAGTTAGTTCATTTTTACATAGATACAAAGCTGTGTTACTGTAAGAAAGTTTCAAGTTCATTTATATAACACATTTAAAACAACGCAAAGTGCCCGAAGTGCTGTACAAATCTCCAGATTCAAATGCAAGATATATTATAAAAACTAGTAAAATAAAAACAAATACAAGATACACTAAAACTGATAAAACCAGATACACAGTAGTAAGATAAAGAGCATCTAAAAACACAACCAGAAGATAAAACAAATAAGTCACACATGGTTTTAAAAGCCAGGGCAAATAGGTGCATCTTTAAAAGAGATTTAAAGTGCTCTGTTGACTGTGCACATGTAACATGTTGGGACGGAACGTTCCAGAGCCTTAGACCTGCAACAGAAAAGGTTCTGTCATCTTTTGTTTTCAGTCGGGTTCTTGGTATGTTTAAAAACAGCCGATTTGAAGAACATGTTTCTTGGATTTTTTTTTTTTAATACATTTGTAAAGGGGGGCTCCTTTTCAATTATTGTACTTGTCATTTTACATTTTATTTGTACTTTTTTACTGTCCAGCTGGATCGACACACAGTTTTCTTGGGATGCAAAAGGAGACTTGTTGAATTAAATTGTTTAGTGTTTTTTTCGAACTCTACAACTGATGACAAGTGGATTATTTTTGAGAACAACATTAAATGGACAAGCACAGGCTGTGACCAACAGCAGCTGGCACTTTCTGCAGTAACCCAATTTTTGCAAAAACTGTGGTTAAAATCATATTACTTGACAACATATTGCATTACATTACGTTACACCATGATATTAGCTTAACCATTAATGATGTGGCCTCGAAAAAGTCTGTTCATTTACAGAGGTTTGATTTTCCTAACCTGAATCTAATTTTAACATTATAACAAAAACCAAAATGCAAAAAGCTGTATGAGTTCACACACACACACGCATACACACGCACACACACACACACACACACACACACACGCACACACACACACGCACACACACACACGCACACACACACACACACACCAATTTACACAAGAAATACAAACAGATAGAAGACCAGGACGTCCTTCTGACGTTAATCTTATGTGATTTAAACAGTGTCAATAATTCAGCTGATTCATATTTTTTCTCTTTCCTGTTGTGCTGTTGCACAGTTATAGCAAACTTTTTTTTTTTAGTAAATAACTTGTTCGTACAAATGCAGTGTGGAACAACATAACCTTCATTAACCCATAAAGACCCAAATATCCAAAGGGGACCAAACCATCTACTGATCTAAAATGTTTAATAACTTTAAAACCACTGATCCTATCAATATGTTGAAAAATTTGGCATAAAATACAGTTCTTCATCTGTTCATGGTCATCAGATATGACCCATTTGGATGTTCAGAGGCTCCGTAGTTACTGTGGAAACACCGTCATCTTCTCCAACACTGATTCCCCAGTAAAACCCATGGAGTTGGATCAATGACAGTGGATGGACACACTGGGTTTATGTTCAGTTCAGGACAGACTGGACCAAAAAAGACACTTTTTTCTTAGGTTTTCTCTGTTTTTGTTAAAATAACCCTCAAATGTAATCTCATCATGATCATTACAGTACACAATCAGTAAATTTAATATATGAAAATACCTGATTTGCACTGAAAAAATGTAAAATGTAGAGGATAATATTATGATATATGGTGATAAATCACTTAAGAAAAGTTAAACAGAGAGAAAAATTCATTTGGGAACTGCCAGAAAAGTAACACTGGGTCTTTATGTGTTAAATATGCAGTACTTGATTAATAAATAGTCCCTGTTTGGTACTATTTCTTGCATGTACATTGCACATAAGCACAAATCCAGAAAGAACGGGACTACATGTGCTTCTGCAGTATGTTTTCGATCATGATCCATTCGGTCAGTTTTCCATCCTTTGTGTGAAACTGATCAGATGTTTGATTAATGTCTCAAATAAAACAGAGACACTGTTTTTCCAGGAAGACTTTATTCATTGAAATCAGTGTCGCCTCTACAGTCATTTTCCAAACAGCTGATTTTTACATGAGTTGCGTATTTTGCTCATTTTCAGTCCAAACAGTAAAGGGTTAAAC
>JAPQRP010000019.1:30495117-30505443 GCA_037367295.1 Apogon hyalosoma | reverse complement strand
TTTCTTTCTTTCTTTCTTTCTTTCTTTCTTTCTTTCTTTCTTTCTTTCTTTCTTTCTTTCTTTCTTTCTTTTTGGTGTCTACATTCCTATAACACTTACCAACAGCTTAAATATTTTTCAGCGTACATGGAACTCAAGTTTCCACCGTTGGCATGAGGCCCATTGTGCCCACTGCATACTTCTGCACAGCGGCAGTAAAGTGGCTTTAGAAAGTAAATGTCAGGTTTCAGGGCGAATAAACACATCAGTGTGGGGAATATGCCGTCCTCTGTTGTTCCATAAACAGCTTTCTCCTCACTGAATGGTCTGTGGTTAATGCCAAGAGTCACGAGGGTGAATTAACAGTGTGAAAATGTGTACAGATGATACACGGATGTATGGATAATTATTTAATGAATGTAACTGGGCTGTTTTTTGTGTGAGAGAGATGGGGATAGAGAGGGAAATGGGCCATGAAAGCCAGAATAAAAGATAGTGTAGTTGAGGGTCAGTGGATGATGATGAGTGGGTCGGACTTCACACATAATTTCAATTCTTCCCAAATAAACAAACAAACCTTCACACCCCTTTGGATAATTTCCCAGCATTATTAGTGTATTTTACATCCATCTCTTCTCCTTTCCCCTCTTGCTCTGTGCATGACATCTGTTTTGGACGGCAGGACGTCTCTGTCCAGCTGTTGTGTCCTGTCCTGTTGATAAGCTATCAAGTGGCTGCTTTGTAAGTTGTGTGTCTGTAAAGATAATAGGCCTCGCATAGCAGTGTTTTCTGGAATTCTATAGATTGAGCAATTGATCTGTAATTGATTATTCCATGAAGTAGGAACTAAAAAACTATAGCATTAACTGTGCTGTATAGACATGAAAATATAGATACCTGTGCATCAATATTAGTAACACTAATAACATGCAAAATAACACACAATGCTCTGAATTCAAAAAAGTTTGCAAGTATTATCAACAACATGAACAATAGAAGTCATTGTACATTTATACTTTTTTTTTTTTTTTTTTTTTTTAATTATTGGCTGTTTTGGATTCATATTAAAGCTGCATTAAAGTGTATGTTGCATTTTATTGGTTATTTTTTTCCCAGCAAACCAAAAAGGGGTCTTCTAAGAGTTCATTTAGGTTTTTAACAAAAGTAAAAAATTCTTTACCCATAAGAACAATGACATCCTTTTTCAAAATCAACATATTTGGAAATATGTGGTTTTCACTGAACAGTAAGGAGGTGAAAAACTGCAATGTTATAAAAAGGAACCAAAGCAGTCAGACAAATATAATACACAGTGGTGTACACTTATGAAGCTGCATAATATGGAAATGCATGATGTGTCAAATTTTGTACTTAGGTAAAAAAATAAATAATGACATTAATGTCCTGAAACTCAGGAAAGTCAATGTTTTTGCTTTTTTTTTAAATTTTTTTTTTTTAAATGAAATAATTGTCTTGATTGGAAAAAGCATAATGCAACAGTTTTTCAGATAGAACATGTATTATTATATATATTTTTTATGGATTATCCTTTGCAGTCCAGTGCAGGGTTTTTCTAAGTAAAGCTGTGAAACTCTTGTCCCCTACAGAGGACAAAAATGCATTGCTGGGTCTCAGGAGGTTAACTTTCCTCTTGTGTTAGCTTTCTGTCACTATCTCTTATGTTAATGAGTTGGTTTTGACCCCTGTCTTAAAACAGCTGTAAAATACCCAAAAAACAATTATCTATCATCCAGTTTCTTGCTTATCTCTTGGTTACCTCGTTAGGCTTCCTTATCCAAGAAAATATTGGTTTTAATATTTTTGGTGTGAGCCTCTGGGCCTTTTTTTTTTTTTTTTTGTCAGTATATCCCTCGATGTGCACTCTGCAAGTCACCACCTGTATATTCAGTTGACCTCACATGTCTGGACATGCATCTTTGCTTGTTTGGTTTTTGTGCAGGTATACGGGACAACAAAGCAAAATGAGAATCCCCCAAAGCTCACATGATTGGGAGAGGAGCTGTCTGTCTGTGTGTTGGCTGACAGTGCACTTAGGATTTCAGTTTTGGCTCTAATTATTGCTTTATAATCTTATTTTTATAACTGGGTTGAAACCGACCCTAACAACACAAAGGTCATAATTTCAACCAGAGCATTTCATAATTTAGTGGGGAATATATATAATTTTGTTGAAATAGAGGTTCCTGACAAAGCCAAAAGGCCTTGATGCAGTACACAAATTTTATGTGGCTCATTTCTGCATTTAAAACCTAAAATGGGTGCCGACCCTAACACAAGAGGAAGGTTAAATCACTGCAGATATTCATTTTGCCTCTGATTCAGCTGCAAGTCACTTGAAGCATTCAGGCACAAAACTGCGCCATGGAACACGCATTTGGTTTCAGACTTAATCCCATTAAAAAAGTGAAAGAAAACACGAGCCCATTCTTCAGCAGCAGAGATGTGATGCGTCACATGATCGCGGGATGCGCACAGTCCGTAAGTTCTAGACAGCAGATGTGTCACAGTGGGTCCAACAGAGCGCAGACAGAAGCCTCCTCCTCCTCCTCCTCATCATCATCATCATCCTCCTCCTCCTGCAGGAGCGCACCATGATCCATCTCCACCGCTGCCGACCCGGCTGCGCCTGCACGTCTCCAGACTGTCACGGAATAAAAAACTCGTCAGTTCCTGAGTGGGGAAAAGCAGAGCAGGAGACCAGTTTCTTGTTGCAGTAGAGGAGAATACTCAGTGCTGGTTTTGGATCTGATCGCAGGCTCTGTCTGTTCTGCTTTGAGGGGTTTCACCTGCAGGAGTCAAACCATGCGCTCCCGGGCTGCGCACCCCAGGTAAGTGCCCCCCAAACCCAGGTTCAGTCCTGGGATCCAGAGGGCTTTGATGGCTGTGAACAGGCAGAATTAACAAAATACACAGATGTAACAGCTTATCTGAAACGTTTGCCCTTAAGACGTGATTCTAACAATTGCTGAAACTCTATAATGAAATATCTTAGTGTTTGTATAAATGTATGTGTTAATTAAACTCCTAAATCAACATATTGCAAGCCGTTTTTTAAAATATTGAATCTAGTGCCTATATATACTGACAGTGCATTTCCATTTTACAGTATCAAATGCAGTATCAGTGCCTGTTTTTAATCATTTTCAGCTGACACAGAGAAATTTCCCCTTTCAAACATTACAAAAGAAAAGACCACAGTCGATGTTAATGTTACAAAATGTTGTTGAGCCTCTCTTGCAGGATTACAGCCTGTCCCCCAGGCCACTTTAGGAATTTTCCATCAGAGCCTAAGGCCTGATCTTTGCCCTATCTGTCATATGTGCAGTATTAAAACCAGTGGAAGTTTACAGCTGCCAAATTCCAACGCAGATAAAAATTCTTCATGTTGAAAAACTCCCCTATCTTTCAGCTCCCATGCCTGTAATTACAAATATGTGATGCTGGTTTTTAGGAATGAGGATGTTTTTTCTGCAGACAATGTGAGAGGACATCCGTTTAAGTCTAACAGAACCCCAGCTGACGCTGAAAGCTGGGTCTGACCGGGTCACTCTGAATATTAAAGTGTGTGAACTCTTTCCTGAATACTTCATTTGACCTGTCCTATCCATCCACAGGTCCTGGTCCATCCTTCCCCTCTTACTTCTCTTCTGTCTGTCCCCTGTTGTCTCCTCTTCCTCCCGCCCACAGTGGGTCCTCCAGCGTGTCCCTGTGGTCCTCCCACAGCAGACAGAGGTTCGACCAGCTCCACACTTCCTGTCTGAAGCCCGCCTTGATGTCACCTCTCCTTGTGACCCTGAATGCCACATGAAGACCCCTCGCCCCAGCTACTGGGATCTGCGGCGTCTTCTAGCCTACGAAACCCTCCACTCTGACGGTAGACTCACTGAGACTGCCATTGGGATTTATGGCTACAACCCAAATTCTGACACCACTCCGATCTACTCATCTGGAAAGGCTGAACGGTCTCACATCAGACGAAAGCGTCAGATCTTTGGACATGATGGCCGCTTTAGTATTGCAGGTCAGAACTTTCTGCTTAAATATCCATTCTCAGTGGCGGTCAAACTGTCCACTGGATGTTCTGGCACCTTGGTTGGGGACCGTCATGTTCTCACAGCTGCACATTGTGTTCATGATGGTAAAAACTATGTGAAAGGAGCCCAGAGGCTTCGAGTTGGGTTTTTAAAACCCAAGCAACGAGACACACAGTCTTCTTCCCTTTATCTCTTCTCTAACATCACCAACCATGTTGAAGGAGGCCCTGGTCCTCATGCCCCACCAACAAATGACAGAATGAAGTTCCAGTGGATCAGAGCAAAGCGCACCCATGTGCCCAAAGGATGGATTAAAGGCAATGCCAATGACATTGGGATGGACTATGACTATGCTCTGCTGGAACTCAAGAAACCCCACAAACGCCGCCACATGAAGTTAGGAGTCAGTCCTCCAGCTCAAAGGCTGCCTGGTCGACGGGTCCATTTTTCAGGATTTGACAATGACCGACCAGGCCAGCTGGTGTACCGGTTCTGCAGGGCTGGGGAGGAGACGTCAGACCTGCTGTACCAACACTGTGATGCTCAGCCTGGGGCCAGCGGGTCAGGAGTCTACGCTCGGATGTGGGATGGGCGGCACCGGCGCTGGGAGAGAAAAGTAATAGGTGTGTTTTCTGGGCATCAGTGGGTGGAGCGACAGGGGGCGTCTCAGGAATTTAATGTAGCAGTCAGAATCACACCACTGAAATATGCCCAGATCTGCTATTGGATTAAAGGAAACTTTGTTGACTGCCGAGAGGGGTGAGCAAAAAGTGGACATGAGCATAAGGCTGTTGCTTTGAAATTGAGGGCCACTTTAATATTTTTATTTTACTGGAGTATTTTAGACCAGAATCAACACAGACTTCTACACCTAAGCTTCCAGCACTGACATAACATTCAAACAGTTGCTGACTGTCCCCATTCACAGACCAGACAGATCTGAACAGAAATAACCTGATACAACAAAAGTTTGGCATCCTCACATAAAACTTAATAATATACATAAGTCACATGCATACTAACAGGACATTCCAGCATTCAGCTGTGTTTTGCAAACCAGAAGGACTATGCTTTTTAGAGGTATTCCCTCTGGATCATGGACTGATAGAGACCGCCTTAGAAAAGGCCCTCAGATTACAAAGCACAGGACACAAGAGACTGTTTTCTATACATTATAGCCTTTTAATGTGCTAATACTAAAGATTGCACTGTAAAACCTTTAAAACTTTTTCTACTGATTTATGTGGATGAATGTATGTGAGAAACCAAAGGTGTGGATAGATTCTATCATTTCTTCTTTACGTGGACTGCCTGTGTAAAGTCACACTCTGTCCATTACACATGGCTTCTCAGACAGATGTTATACGACTGCAGATCTCATCATGGCTGCAGATTACTTCTCGTGTGAAACGTTTCATACAAGAATGCTTTAATCATTGGCTCCCTCTGGTGGTAAAGACAACACATTGCAGGTGAATGCATTAAACAGTTGTGTTGACTCGATGGAGACCTTGACTAGCAGTGTTTTTCCATCTTCCTCTTGTTCCTTATAGGTATAAATACACACAGACTTGGTTGGTACACGCTTTTTTATTTTCAGATGTCAAAAAACATTGTCAGAAATGCCATGGGGAAACTGAACACTGTAAAAAGCCGAAATATGAGGACCAGCTCCGGTGACAATGGGCTCAATCAGGAGTCCATCCCTGTATCCTGGGATATGGCACATTGAATACATACCCTGCAAGTGATTTTGACAGCTTTTTAAGGGGACACAGTTGAAGATGTCATTACTACACCAATTTAAATGATATTTTACCAATGGTGCCCAACTAAATTCTAATGCAAAAGAAACATGCCAATTCAAGTCAACAGCACCATTCAGTTGCAAAATCTGCTACATTCATAAAAATGACCAAAGTTGCAAATGCAAGCAAACAGTACATAAGCACCAAGAATAAAGCAGAGTAATGGGCACGTGTATGGCATTTGAGTTTAATTAAAACTCCTCACATTTCAGCAGAGGCACTGTGCAGCACTGAGCATCCAGGAACACACTGGTTTATTCTCAAGTGGCTACCAACCTTAATACTGCCGAGTTGAGCACTGAATACAGCTGACTGAGGCATAGTTCAGAGGAAACCACTTAAGAGTAAGATGTTAATCTCGTGTGACTAAACAAAAAGGCAACAACATGCAAGGCAACCTGTTTGTAACACCATTCTGGTAACTGAGAATACATAAAATGGTAATGAGGTGATACAGCTGACACTCTTGAGTTTTCATTCATCCCCTCTAAGCATTACTCCTAAATTTACTTTTCTGCCATCTTTTTTGTAAGGGTGTGTTAGAAAGAATATGTAGCAAGAAAAGGACTGGGTCCTAGACAAAGAACATTGTAATAGACAACTTTGTATTGGATGAAGATGCCAGAACATAGAGATGGACCAAGTGTGGTCTTCTGTACCATTATGGTTTAACCATCCAGGCACCAAAATGACAAAAATAAAAATGACTGGTTGAAGGTTTCTAATATCAAGGACTACTAGTATTCAGTGTGTCAGAAGTATGGTCAGGCACCAGTATAAGTTTATGCAGCAGCAGCCATTCAAACACAACAAACTAAATATCCTCAGCCAGACAGGCTATATGACAGAGGAAAAAATGCACTTTTATGTGATTTGGATGATACTTGATGCTTATGGTACCACAAGGCTTCCTTACAGCCAATCACTTGTCACTCTGACACCCTGGTGTAATTTGGTACTGGTGCGATAACTGCCCCTCCGGATAGCCAATGACGTGAAACAAGCAGCACCTGATAGCAAAGCACAGTAAAACAGTGAATGGGAAAGAATACAGCATTTTCTGAAGTGGCAAAGGACAGGAGTACCAAAGGAGTCTCTCCCTTCAGACTGATCTCAGGTCAGTTTGAAGGAACATTTTAATAGAATGGGATTGAAATCCACACTAAGGGTCCACTTATCCACTCAGGCTCAGCACAATTAGAGCTGCCCAATAAGGGTTCTGGATCTCAGTTACACCGCATGACACCCTCCTGTTCTGATTCACTCATCTGGTTTAGAGAGGCTGTCAGATGCCACATCAGCTCTGTGATTGGCCACCTGCACTTAAAATATCTTTGGTGAAAAGTCACCTCCAGGCATTCCCCGATGTTCCTGTCACCTAGCAACAGTATAACAAAACATGCTAATGTAGTCAGTGTGGAAATGCCCGGCGTAACTCGAAAACAGTATACAAAATAAAAATATTCTTTTAAATAGGTATATATAAACATTGCATTAAAAATAGAACCGTATCAAAACACGATTATGAGTTCACAGACTCTCCCTTAACCTCCAAGTGTGAGCACTAAAGTCTTCCTCTTTACAAGACCTTCACACGTCACCCCTCGGCATCCAGAGTTCATAGGTGATGTGGTCCTGGTGTGCCGGGACGTTACTGTGACTTGATCCCCAGGCTGTTGGAGGACACAGGGTAAGAGTAGGCCTTGCCGAGCACAATGCGGTCTCGGAGCAGTTTAAAAAGGACATAGTAGTTGCAGAAGAGAATAAGGCCCAGTGAGAGTGTATGATTCCAGCGCTCCGAGCGCAGCAGAGAGTATAACTGGTACAGAACCACACTGGACTCAATCCAGATCAGCAAGTTCAAGATCCGCAATGGCTTGTGGAAGAGAAACTGGAAGAAACAAGAGAAGAGATGAGAAAAACTTCAAGAAAAACATTGATATAGAGAGAACATTCTAATTAACTCATATTAAACAGTACAGGGTTATAGATTTACACGACTGTCATCATATACAACAGCTGAGGCATCTTTGGATATTTTCAAGAAGACGCAGAGCCTGATGCTACCAACAGACCACAAAAAGTTAGTCTGATGATCACCAAGTACATTTTAACTTCATATTAAATTAAATTTTGGGGCTGGGGGTGACCTGACAGAGAATGTAACTAACTCCAATGCATGATTTTGAAAACGTATAAACACATATGTTGGAGGGGGATAGGAAATATGTGTTTAAAGGAGTTAATATATTTTTTATTTTATTTGAAGAAGATGTGTATGAACAATTAACTTTGTACTTTATTCAGTGAGTGATGCAGTCTCTGGATACACTATGTTGATATATTGATGGTTTTGGTGGTAGTAAGTGTGTTCTGTATGCAACTCCCCCCTCCTGTTCAGAGTTTGAAATATCAACAGTACATACAACCCTTAAAGCTGTGTATGACTTTCGTCACTGATTTTTCATTAACTCTGTAAAACCCAAGACATAGCCCAAGAATCAAAAATCCGTTAGTCTTTCTGTGATTACACACCTGAATCTCTTCCCTCAAGGTGAACAACTTCAAAATGTACTCCATCACAAGCCGTCTGTTTGTTTACATACCAAACCGAAACCAAACTGTCATTCGGGCCTTTTTGGAATTCCACACAGCCGTAGCAGCAAGAAGCAATGAAGCTGTTTCTGTTTGTTGCTGCTGCGGCCATACTGCGGCTGCGTCGAATTCCCATTCCCACAATGTACTTCACGACAAATTTCCAAAAATGCCCAAGTGACATATCAGTTTGGTCTGTAAACAAATGGACTGCTTGTGATGGAGTACACTTTGAAATTGTTTACCATGAGGGAAGTGATTCAGGTGTGTAATCACAGAAAGACTAATGGATTTGTGATACTTAGGCTATGACTCAGGTTTTACAGATTTGATGAAAAATTGGTGACGAAAGTCATACACAGTTTTAAAGTCATCACTACATTTTGAAATATTCTCACCACTTTCTCCAGCAGTCAGACCTGAAGTCTTCAGAGTCAGACACCACTGACAAAAACTGAATTTTCCTTGCACAACTGCCACTAACGGATTGTTGTATAATTATGTAACTTGGGTGTTTTACCCAATTAGTTAAAATACAATCGCCTTTCCCTTTTAATAAATGAGTACTGTTTCACAGACTTCCACTGAAGGTGTGTCACATCTCAGATTGGAAGGCACCCTTCACTTTGTATATAATCTATAACATCAGCCTTAAAAGGTGCAGGGTGGTGTTCAGAAAGATTTTTTGCATAATTCACCCCTATTCCTTTCATAAATGTATACCCAAGTTTTCCAATTTCTAAAAAAGGAGAATATGATCATTGATGAGTCATATGGCTGTATCACAATAAATAATTAAGTTCAGAGCACAAAAACATTTTGTGCATTACCTATTGGAAGGTGCTGACCATAAACTGCATGGCCCTTGCTTTGTCTGCTGGTCTGTGGATTATTCGTATTCATGAGCTAGATGCAGGATCTCAAATATCATGTTTATTCAGACCTATGGCTTCCAGTGGGAAAAAAAAACAGTTACCTGTACGATAACTATGGCTTCATGTGTTTGGGACCCTTGAACAGATATACTTCAGACTTCCTTCAGCTCATCTGGCAAATCTGCAGTAATGCCACACACTAATGGGATAGAGTACAATCATCTTAAGGCTCTTCCTCACTATGGTCACCGACCCAGATGAATTAAATAAAAATAATTGTAAAAATGTGTGCAACATTTTCCCTACATCTGGTTCTCAGCCAGAGAGAAACAGTATAAACCAATGTTTATACTGTAAGTCAAGGACTTGGGTTCATCATTACCGTTCTATATCCATGCCTGTTTCCTGTGTCCTTTGTCTAAAATCATGGTGGAAAAACTATGCAAATCTTCCATGTGTCACACAAACCCACCACCAGCTGCACTACATCAAAACAATGGCAGCTTTCATAAACACCAGCACAAGGAAGCAACATCATTCATCTTTATATACAATCAATGGTTCAAACTGTAGGAATGTCCGCTCTTAGTGAAGGTGACCTTTATTTCAGGTGGGGTGGGGTGGGGGTTAGAATTGACTGTGTAATGTCTTCATAACTTTCCTCCTTAATGATCTAAATTCACAAAACACTGAGCAAGTCAGGTTACTGTAGTTTTAAATTAGGGCTAATTTTCATGCAAATTATGGTGACATAATGGTCTATTTTGTTAACTATACAACACTGCTGTAGCACAAGTCCAATGTTAGTTTAATTATACATATAGAATACATCTTATGGAGGATAAGAGACACTTGTATAGAATTTTAATACATAAAAATTACATATATTACTGTTTGGCTTTTGTTTAAGGAGTGATATTTTGCTTTTTTTAAATGGAATTATGCATTTTGAAACATTTCCCTGTGGTCTACATAAACTGTAAATGCTATGCTTGGGTCTGAATTCTTCATTAA
>JAPQRP010000019.1:30474008-30484177 GCA_037367295.1 Apogon hyalosoma | reverse complement strand
GTTGTTGATTTCATTAACAACAAAGCAGCTGAAACTGATGAACAACCCCCTCTGCTACTTAACTGACCAGATCAATAGCCCAGAAGTGTGACTGATAGGTTGCTATACTCTGATTAAAAAGTGTATGTATGTATATATATATATATATATATATATATATCATTGCAGATGAGGTCTTTTGAAATGACCCTACAAGCCTGTCAATAAAACAAACATCTATATAAGCATGATACAAAGTTTAGGAACATGTAAAATTTAAGCTTATATTTTCATAGAAATAAGAAGAGACAGTTTTGTTACCTTCACAAAATTCACTTTATTAAAACACAACCCGTATGTTGTGCAACAGTAAAAGAGAATAAAATATTCACAGAAAACATTTGATAGAAAACAATGCATTTCTAGAAAGACCATCAAAACAAAATGGAAAAGCATTTGATTCAATGCACACTATAGAAACAGGCACCATGTTGCTGCACTAACCTTCTCAAATCAGTAACTTATACGACCTTTGTGGCATTATATAATTTTTGGCCCAGTACTACTTTTACTACACAATAACAACTTTAGATCAACTCATTATTTACTCAGTGTTTAGATGTATTCATAAGCACTCTGAGTAAATAGTTCTACTTACTTATACATATATTCCTTCAAAACACTAGTAACACAATGCAAGTCATTTCAAGACATCCAGGAGATATGAGAAATAAAACTATTTACAAAAGTGATAAAAAAAAGATAATATTTCAGAATTGCCACAGTTTACACATTTTTTGGGCTACTGTAACAATAAGAGTTTTAGATACAAAAAGTTAATGGCCCTGAGGAAGACATTTCTTCTGTGCCAAATCATGATGGTTTCATCGCTTTATCAAATAAGACTTGACTGATATATTTCCAAACAGACTCTGAATTAGATCTAAATCTACCTATAATATATCTACATTAAAATATATAGTATTTCCATTTCACGAATAAACTAAAAGAGGTGCTTATTAAATATGTAAAAGAGTGAATGTATCACAGCAGATTGATGTCAAAGTGGTTTTCTTGCTGACATTTCTTGTACCATGTGCATCCTTAAAAGGGAAAGATTATTCCAAATTGCAGAATCTTTCATTAACACATTTCACAAATCTATTTGTAGCAGCTAGAGTTTAACAGTGCCAACTCTGAATTCATTCTTTTACAAAAAAAAACATGGGGACTTTGCAGTTTGCAGCTCCCAGTTATAAGTGATGTGTTCATGCTCTTTCAGAAAGAGATCACAGGGCGTTTCACAACTGGAAGGTTCAGATGACGACGCTGGTGCCACTGCGAGAACTCTTGTCCTGATAGAGAGACACTAACTTTAGATTCAATTCATTAGCAATCAGCATATTTCACATCTGTTTGATGACTGTGCATTTGTTGTAAGTGCAATGGTGTAGATGCAAAACTGTGATTTTAAGGAATGGTTGTTTGGAAATTAAAGCACTGATTGTCTTACAGAGTAGTGTCCATTCCTCCGTGCACCCGGCTTCTGTCCAGGCTCATACTCCGTGTAGCTCGGAGGCTTTTCAGCCCAGCCTCCGCCGCCTCTCCTCCCTCCACCGCCTCCTCTCCGACTGCTGTCCTCATCATCTGAGCTCCAGGACCCCCCTCTCGACCTTCGTGATGCTGGAGGAGAGTAGTTTCCTCTGGATCTGCTGTCAAACAGGTCATCTCTGGAACGGGAGCGAGGTTGGTTCATGCCTCCCCCTCCTCCTCGTGCACCGCCACGTCTCGGCCCATCTAACGACTCCTCACTGTAGCTCCTAGAAATGCCTCTAGAGCGGGTAGGCGAGGGGTAGCGTCTACCTGCTGCTCCTCGATCGTTGCGGCGGTCAAAGCCGCTACGGCCACTCTCGCTGGAACTAGGGGGACGGGTCTTGGGTGCAGGGGGTGGTATTCTGCCCATGTGCTGCTCTCTTATTGGTGGAAGCGTGATGACACGGCGTTCTGCAGGACCATCATCCAGAGCAGAGATCATACTAGGAGGGCCCGGGGAAAAGGGGACAGTGGTGGGCATGAGCTGAGGAGGAGGAGGTATCTGCTGCATGTGGGGTGGAGGAGCTGGATGGGGCTGTTGGGGAAAAAAAGGACATAAAGAAAAGTAAATACACAAAGTCATACAGTGGCTGTGTCGTATTACCAATGTATTGTGGTATTGATGACAAAAAAAAAAAAAAAATCAGACAGATGGCATCAAACCTACAACTAAAACTATATTGTTTATACAATCTTTGAATGTAAATTAAGAAAAATAAACATGTTTTATAAAAGATTTCATACTTTTCAGTTTTGTGCCACTCCCAGTTGAAAGAAATAAACATTTTTCATGTTCAGTTTTGATGGATTACCAACAGGTTAGCAAACAGTACAGTTTTTTGTGAAGTCAAAAAAGTTAAATTTAAGACTTTTGAAGACCCTTTTGAATTCTGTTAAAGATCTGTTACATGTCCCTCTGCACGGGCAGGACATTGGTAATGCTCTCCACTTGATTATATACAATAGTAATGGCAGGTGTCTGTAGGCTTTCTACGGAAACTTTACATTTTTATGACTTCCCATGTGCTTCTATGCCTCAAGTTTGTAATTAAAGATTCTTCTTGCAAAATTCAACTGACTTTAACCAAGACCTGTCAAAGATCATATTTAAGACAGTTTAAGGGGAAAGATTCAGATTGCTGGAATCAGATGTAAAGAAACTATGTTAAAATGTAAAGAAACTACAGTCACGGAGAAAATGATTAGACCACCCTTGTTTTCTTCAATTTCATGACAACTAAAGGTACATTTGTTTGGACAAATTTAATGATAACAACAAAAATAGCTCATAAGAGTTTAACTTAAGAGCTGATATCTAGCCATTTTCCATGTTTTCTTGATAATAACCAATAACAGTGCTTTTATTCTTTCCATGTTTTCTTTTCTGTCTGTTTTAGTCACATGATACACACAGGAGTTAGTACTTGATTGCATAACCATTGTTTTTGATGACTTTTGATGGTCTAATAATTTTTTCTGTGACTGTACGTTACACTCGTTACTTTATTTACTATTATTATTATTATTACTATTTATGTCACTTTAACAATTTTTTAAAAATATTTTTTAATCTTCTCTTTATTTTTCTATTGTATTTGATGCTTAATATCTTGTGCTGCCATGAATTTCCCCCTGAATTTCCCCCTTGGGGGATCAATAATGTATATCTTATTTTAAAACTGTAATAAAATTTCTTTTCAAACAATGCAAGCTTTTGAAAGTCACATGTCCATTAGCCTGTATGCAAATATCAGTAAAACCTTTCCTATAAAATAATCAGGTTTGTAACTGAATGGGAACTCATCAAAAGCCTTAGAGCACTGGTGCTTTTATTGACCTGGAGGCACAGGTGAAATGAGTTTAACAAACTAAAGTGATAAAGAAGTTTACATATAAACTGTTTTGAGTGTCAACAGGGTGACATGCAGGTCAGGTACCTACCTGTAGCAGAGGGCTGGTCATGTCCATCCCCCTCATCTGATTCTCCAGGTAGTCAAGCATCTGATTGGTGTTGGCGGGGGTGTGGGTGCCATGAACACTGGGAGCAGGCATGCTGTAAGCTGAGGACTGGGGAGGGGGGAGGGGCATAGGCTTCATAGGGATGCTTTTTCCTGAGGCAGATCCTGAAGAGAAATAGTCATCAAGAAAAGTTATATTATTATGGAAACATCTGTGGATGAACTCAGGCAGCAAACAGCAACACAGCCCCAGGAGGCTCATTCTCTGACTTTAAAGGAGTGATATTTTGCCGTTTTAAAAAAAATGGAAGTACACATTTTAAAACATCAGCTTGAAGTTTGGACATATTTTCAGTTTTTACTACAACGGCTGCAGCTGATAAACAATTATGGCGTACTCTGAGAAATGTTCAGCGGAAGTCTGGACCATATATGTGCAAATATTGTGATGTAACTAGTTATGAAACATAACAAATTAAGAAGGAATTAAAACAGGTTGTAGAAATCCACTTGATTTTTGCCAGAATGAATATAAAGATAGCTTTGCCACACCTAGAGGGTTCAAATTCAAACTGTATGAACTATTAGGGTCCAAATACACAAATAAATGAACCAAAGACAAATAAAAGTGGGTTTAGCAAAATATGAGCCTTTTAAATGCAATATGGTGTGTGTGTGCACCTACCTGCATAGAGTAGTGGGTTCATCTGAGAGGAGGCGTTACTCATTGGTCCATACGCAGGTTGTCCTGCCATCCATGGAGCCATGGCCCTCTGAGCCTCCTTCATCATTCGATGCTGCATCACCGCTAAAAGACAACAACACAGAAATCTTTCATATTCATCAACACAAAAATCTGTATTTACTTTTTTGTCAGTTTTGCAAAACTTACAGTAAGCTTTTAAACTGATTGTCTCCAAGAACATCTAGAATATACTTGTGAAATTCCGCATTGTCTGAGCTTTAGTTACTTTTCAGATTACAGTTGAATATCTCCTTTCTGTCCAGTAAAAACTGCTTTTCAAAATGTGTTTATTTTGAATGTTGCGGATAGATTCAGTGATTAACTGCTCATATGCTTGAATTTAAAATTATCCTACTTGTTCAACTAATTACACTTTAAAAGCCTGTTTTTCCGAGCTTGTGAAAATCCTGGTTCTCGCAGGACAGTGACACTACAAACATACAATGATCCTATAGAAGACAGTGCATTGCTTTAAGGCATAAAAAGTATTTAAAATGACCTCAGCCTTTAAAAGTAAAACTCAATATGCAGATATAAACAGTGGTTACTTCTGCTTTTCATACATAATCCACATTTTCTGCACAACAACTTAATATTATTACTGAAGTGAGGTTTTGAAAATAGAACTTTGTATTATGACAGTGTGGTTTTTGTGCTTTTACTAAAGTAAAGGATCTGAATGCTTCTTCTCCCACTGACTATCAAACAAGATTAGAAGCGTGGAGATAAAGGTAACAATGCACTCTACATATTTACTTATTATCAACCCAGCACTCACAACAATTTCAACAATCAGTAGTGAAGCTGCCCAACATCTTTCAAAAGCACCAAACAAACAAAATAAAATATGATCTGCTTTGTGATGCTCATATTGCTGTTTCTGAGTTTCCCTGACGGCCTGTGCTCTGTACCTTTTTCAGGACAGCAGCACTGCTGTGGGCAGCAGGGGCAGCGAACATAACAGCAGCATCTCTGAGGACAGCACTGACAGCAGCAGATACAGAAGAGGAGGAGGAGGAGGAGGGCTCCGATGATGATGAACAGGACAGTCAACCAATCTGTGAGAGAGAGCGAGAGAAAGAGAGAGAGAGAGAAAAAGAGAGACAGACAGACAGAAAGAGAGAGAGGGACATCCTCAGTGTGATTTCAGAAATGATCTCTTGTCATTAACAGTGTCCGCTGATGTACACGGAGTCTGTTTACATGACCATAAAAGTCCGATATCTGGGAGTAATCAGATAATTGTTATAATCAGATCTAACACGTTTACATACACTTAAGAAATGCGAAAATCGAATTTTAAAAATCAATGACAGGAGAAATTTCTTTAAAATATGGGGACCCTTTTTGGATGAAGTGTGGAATAGATAACTGAGCGGATCTGACTGCAGGCTTGGATGGTCCTATGATAACTTCAGGGATTTGTATTCTGACACCACAATGTATTGCTGAAAATGTTTGCATGTTTTATTGTCCTGGCCTAGACCTCATCTCACCTGGAAAGATTTATAATGTAACAGCATATCCTGTATAACAAAACTGACAGTACTTAATGTTTTTTTTAAATCTTGTTTGTTTTTTTTAACATTTGATTTTCTTATTTTTATTTATCCATTTTCCTTTACTTTCAGTCTGTTGTATCACTGTAAAATGTTTAAAGTGTGAAAAGAAAGAAAAACAAATAAAAATTGAGTTACAAAAAAGAAATGCGATAAGTGAAAAACCCTGGTTTAGACGCTCCGCTCTGTTATCATATTTCTTTCCGAGTAGGTACGCACACAATGATGGTAGACTTCAACTTCCTGTTGTTGTCCTCCGCTCATGTTTGACTACGCATCTTCCGTTCTCTACGATTTTAATTGTTTACTCATACGCAGATGTAAAAAAATGAAATAAATCAGATTGACCTGTATACATGCAAGAAGACATCAGAGTATTAAGGAGCAATCCAGGTGTGTTCATCTGTTTTCTCATAATCAGATTACTACCGTTATGGGATAAAACAGATCAGATTATACTGTTCACATGGTCACTTGAATAATCGGACAACTCCAGAAATCGGATAATGATTGGAGTATTAGCGTGCATGTAAACAGGCTCAGTGATCAGTTCAGTCTTGTTGATTCTTACGGTAGACGATGAGCTTGACTTCTTTGTCAGAGTCTCCAGAGGTGTCTCCAGCAGCAGTGACGGTGCAAAAGTACACGCCATTATCCCACCACATCACCTCACTGATCACCAGGTCGGCCTCTGTAAACATACTCACATCAGGATAAATGGTTCTCACTGGGAACATTAAATGAAATATTAGTAGGCAGTTAACTGATTGATTGGTTTACTTTGAGAACTCTATGTACAGTGTTGTTTCAATTTCACAGTAAGACAAACATTCACATATTATTTACACATCATTATGTGTACACAATAAACATAAATATATATAATCATTCACACTTAATATACACCACTAGTAGCTTAAAAGGGAGTGACGAAGTAAAACTTATTTACTCCCTCCCCCAGTTTCACTTTCACATTGTACGGTTGCAGTTATACCAAAGAAATAGTTGTGAACATGCACACATAAGAAGATTGAATTTAACTATTATGGGATGGACCAGAATAATATACCCAGCCCAAAACAGGTTTAGAAGATGAAACCCACTGTTTAGAAACATACACTGGAGTAAAAGTCATCAAAGACAGCCAACTTATAAGCGTTAAAATTAGACGATTCCATTCCATTACCGTCACTGCACTATCCCAATACTGACAATTAATTTAACGTAGATGCTCTTAAATCATTACAAAAGGACAATATGAAAGAAAATCTGTCATCCTTCTCAAATATGATTAAATGTATAAATTTAAAAAAAAAAAAAGGGCCAGAGAGAAAAAACCCTGCTCTGGACTGATCGGATAAAACCGTAATAAGTTTAAATTTCCAAGCTACAAATGTGCATGATTTAAATATGTTGTTTAGACATCTCTTGCCTGTTTTCTTCTAAATGCTTTTGTGTTGTGTGCTAAATTATTACCGCACATAATTTGTGAGTCAGCTAAAACCTTGTCATTGACCCTGTTTTCTCCCATTTAAAGCCAAGTCTCCCACTGTTTATCATTTCACTTCATTGTCCCAGGAATCCAACACATATCACCCTGACCAGCCAAAATAAGGGCAAATTTATGAATATTTCTGCAGTTCTACATTACATTTTATGACTTCCAATATCCCTAATGTACAACTTAATATCGAGCACAGACATACATCTTAAATTTGAATTTACAAGATAATAGTATCTCCTAATTTTGGTTGCATTTTACTTAAGAGCATATAAAAATAGACCAGATAAATGCTTCAGTTCCTTTGCATTATTTGTAGGTAGATTAACTTTGCATTTTTTTCTAATCACATTACAATCTGTTCATGAATAACTTCTCCTTTAAGTTTGCTGCAGACCTACACATTTGTCTCAAGAGAAGCCAATGCTTTGCCAAAAATCAATTCTATGCTGAGAAGAAACAGATCAGTGTATTTCATTCTGAAAGCCAACAGTTGAACACTTACCTAAATTTGGGACACAGCAATAATTTACTCACTAAACTCTACATGCATTCATTTCATTTACTCTGAGCAAGTGAGTATGTATTTTACAACACAAATGACCTGCATACAACAGTATCTGAAAATGCAAACACACTGAACAGAATACATGCAAGTTCAATATGTCAAATCATTCATTTACACTCAAAAAGGAGTGGGAAGAAGAAAATGTATTTAATCCCACCCACATTTCTCATGAATAACTTAACATAATGAAGTTTCAAATACTTACTACTGTCTTTAAACTTCAAACCAAGACAGCACAGCTTGTTAAAAAGCTGTCAGACTGTTGTTTTTTTTTTACTTTCTGTCAGACAAGTACTTGTTTGGGTCCACATACTGTAGTATTTACACTCACTGTTTTGAATGGTGATCTTGCGCTCCCTGTATTCTACCCCCAGCGTTGGCTCGTTGCTTCCTCTCTTCTGGATCACAGTGCGTACTGTCCGCTGTCGGTCTGGACAATCATTAGATGGGTCCTGACCCAACTGAAGTGCAGACTGGTAAGCTGAAAAAAAAAAGAGATGTGCTCAGTAAAACCGTAAATGAGTCTTCATCACATGTCAAAAACATCTGGTATTTTCACTTTTATAAATACAGTAAATTGTGGTTGATGGCAAATACACCAGTAAAAGTATTCATTCACCTTAAACTTCTTCACATTTTGTCACATTGCTCTCCATCCAATGTGACTGAACTGGAGCTATTTTTCAGAGCAGAGAAGTAGAGACATACTCCAAAAGACCTGCAGCTGTAACTGCACTATAGGTGGTTCAACAAAGTATCTACTAAGGGGGTGAATACATCTGCACACTACACTTCTCAGGTTTTTATTTACAAAAAAAAAGTAAAGACCACGTATCATTTTATATGTACTTCACATATTTGCGCTACTTCGTGTTGGTCTGTCACATCAAATCCCAAGAAAAAACATTTAAGTTTGTGTTTGTATTATGACAAAATGTGGAAAAGTTTAAAGCGGGTGAATACTTTTGAGAGGCACTTGCATTAGCGTATGGTTTCAGTACATCTTTAACCTACTTTCGGGCCAGATCGAGCGAAAGTGAACTTCAGTGTCAAAATTTAAAGTTTCACCTGTCATTTCTCAAATAGGCTCATTTTTAGTTTAAGAAATCATTTACAAAATTTCAGTATCACTTGTAGAAAAAAAGATATAAAGATAAAACCAATATAAAATTAAACCTAAAAAAAGACTAAAATATGTAAATGCACTATTAACTTTAATAATAATATTTCTTCTTGCTTGTATCAGTGATATTTTAAGTCTGTGAATCTGTAGGAACTAATTATTCAACAGTATAAGAATATAGAAAGGTTTTGTACAATCCAATTATTTGTCAAATATGCTCTGCTATTACCTGTAAATATTACTTCAGTTGTAATATGTATGCAAATAAATGTTTATTAGCATATTTGTAAAGTTTTAGTTCCACCAGTCTTTTATTCCGATACTGAACAAAGGTACAAACTGCTGCCCCCGTGTCACAACATATTTGTGTGCATAGAAACTTATTTAAAAACTTGTATCCAATTGATCACAATTATAGATTAACATCAGAGCTAAAGCCCCGTTTCATTTAGGATCAATTTCTTAGGAAAACAACATGTTTTGTACATTTGCATAAAGTGAAAAAAAAAAAAAGCGAAAAGAAAGTTCATACAGTTCCTGTGTCACACAGCAGTAATTTAAATATTTTTACCCTCAAATTTTATTTCTATAAATTGTAACATGCATCGTGTGAAAGTACTTACTGAGACCTGTTCATACACGTACTAAACATGGAGATAAGTTATTTAGTTTTCAACACAGAGTTTATTGAAAATGAAATGTGTCTCTACTTGATCTGGCCCTTTTTCTTCTGTGTCGAGGCAATAGATAAGATAATGTCAGTCACAATATTTGTGCCTCTTTCTTTCTCCAGCTCAGACTGTGTTACATAGCAAGTTGTTTCTAAGAGTCTGTGTATCCCGTCTTTTAACCCCCCTCCCAGAGGTTTACAGCTTAGACCAGTGGGTCCCACCCTTTTTGGCTCATGACCCCATTTTAACATCACAAATTTCTGGTGACCCCAGATATTAAAAACTGAGACTTTTTTTTTTTTGCTAAAATAATTTTTTTTTGATCATGTAAGAGTTTGCTATATTATGCTGAAAATAAACGTTAATTTTAGATGACATTTAGTCTATATAATATTTATTATTATGGACGGAGGCAGAAAAGCCAGGTGTAGATTACTGCACAAAGGGAGAATTTGATTTTCCTTGGTCAGGA
>JAPQRP010000019.1:30422479-30436584 GCA_037367295.1 Apogon hyalosoma | reverse complement strand
AAATGATGGATGGCCTTCAGAATTTTCCGTCATCTTAAAAAAAAAAAAAAAAAAAAAATCCATCAATGACGTAATATTTTCGGTTGACATGACCTCTGGTATTAAGTGGTATCTGTCTAAATACCTAAAAGACTGGTAGCGTTAACTAGCTAACAATCAACAGTCAGGTGACAAGTCGCACTGGCTGCTAAAAGTGTCTTTTTATAAAATGTAGGTGTACAGTTGCCACTATTTCCCTCATCGTGCCCTGGAACAAATTATTATTTTTACCTCTTCAGTTTCAGTTTTTATGCTCGTTTCTATGTAAGTTGTGCCCTCCTACTTTTGATAGTGAAATCACTCCATACATATTATGCTATGTATGATTGTCCTGATTGTAATGTCTAAATGTATGAATGGGACAGATAGACATACATCCACAGAATATACTGACCCCTTCCTCATCATCAAGAGACCACGTTATAACGACTAATGAAGGTTTTGCCTGAGTGGACAGAAAGCTGCAGGGCAGTGTGATGTTGTCTCCTCTGGCATATTCGTACTTCTCTTGTGGAATGGTCACTTTGAGGCCACCAACACCTGATACAAACACTGTCATGGGTTTTAAAACAGACACTTAAGGTTACATTGGTTACTATGGTGGAACACAGTTGGACATATCACATATACAGTATATGGACAAAAGTATTCGGACACAATTAATTCAAGTGTTTCTTTTCCATATCAATATATACATTTTTCTATACTATATCTTGAATCAGCATCAGAAGCACAACTTATGAGCTGTAGTCATGATGTGTCCCAATATTTGTGTCCATATAGTTTATAAACATCAATATATTAATGGGGGATTTTTCTTCCTAAGTGACATGAGAAGAAAGTGGATGGTTAGTTATGGTAGAAAAATTATTATTTACAGTCAGAGCACAAAAAATATTTAAGAAATTTAGAGGTAGAACATTTAAAACCATAGTCATGGATGAAAAAAAAAATCAATGTGGATAGAAATTAAGTAAAACCATCTCTGAGGCATTTTGGAAGCAACGATAACAATTTAAACAAAACTAATCAATGCAACGCAATGATATTTATCATAATATAAAACTATATTATGACATTTATCATTACTGATTTATATCCCAGACCCCTGTTAGAAAAGAAAGACCTGAATTCAATGTGTCCCAATACTTTTGTCCATATAGTGTATATACAGCAAATACTGATAAACTTAAACATTAAAGTGTAATCTGGAATACAGATTTATGAAACTGTGTTTACTATGAATGAATCAGACAGAACCTGTGATCTGTAGAACCTTTTACCCCACCCTACCACCCACATATCAGACAGGCAAACATCTCACAATATTCTTTAAGCTGTATGACAAGTCAGTAATTATGGGAATAATTTGAGGTTGATTTTAAGCAAGATGACAAAATATAAATGTTCACATTATCAGTTTTCACAAAGTTTCCAACAGAAGATGTTTTTTTTTTCTCAGTTAATAAATTGTGAATTAATCTGTAATAGAAATAATCGCTATTCAGTACCTGTGGTCTCATTTTCCCCACTCACTTAAATACATTTTTTCTTTCTGCGCATTTTTTTGTTTTTTGCTGCTGCACACACTGCAATTTCCCGTCTGTGGGATCAATAAAATCCCATTTTATCTTATTTTATTTTACGCACACAAATTATGGCAGTAATAGATTTTTTCCGTGAATTTTAATATTTTATTTATATCGTTTCCAAAAGAGCTAGTAGGCAGCAGACCTATGAGACAGGCCTTAAACTAGATACTCAGGCGTGTTCGACTGAAAACAGCCGAGAACAGGTGTGGCACAGGTATCAGAGGAGAAAAACAGAAATGTTTCCAACTCACCAAGGCACAGGAGAGACCATGGAAAAACTCCCCTCTCCATATTCACGGCTGTTATTTTCTCGATCAAACCTTTGCTGATTTTTTGTTTTATAGTGCGTTATTAAAATGAAAGAGGGAAACGGATCCGCCCAAACCCAAGCGCATCGAAACCTGAATACTTCCGTCCGTGGCGCACCACAGGGTGCACCCGACGCCTGTGTATGATTGACAGCAGTCTCAACCAATCACAGTGACGACTCAGGTAACATTGTTGTTCACCAAGATGACTTGTTCCAGCCTGTTCTGTCATCTTTCAGTAAATCTGGTGGTTCAGAAACACTGCTTTCCGGAGTGAGAGAATGTTTGACAACATTGATTTACAAGTAGATTCAGTTTTTAGTGGTTTTCAGTGTTTCTGAATTTAACCAAACAGTGTGAATGTTTTCTTGGGCTCCAAATTGTATTAATTTATTTATTTACTTTTATCAAACGCTCATACGATTATAAATAAAAGGTTACAGTAAAGTGTCTGTCTTTTTTCTGCATTAACAAATATCTTTATGTTGCAATAGAAACAGAAATAGGCATTAGTAGTGACTAAACCAAACACCAGTGGGGGTGGTGCAGCTAAAACTGATGTGAGCTGTTGGAACAAGAAGAACGCTTTCCCCGTCAAACTGGTTTGATGTGAATTTATAACCCAGGGCACCCATGCAAATACACACTCACACATGCGCGTGCGGGGACACACACAAACAAACAGAAAGAGACAGACAACAAAGGGGAAAAAAAGATTACACAGTGGAATTTAGGCGTTACACTCCTGTATTAGACACTGAACATAAACGGTCCAACTTTTATCTCAGTTTGTGTTTGACTCAGCCTGGAGTTGTGTTTTTGTAACTGCATAGCGCCCCTCAGCGGATGCATGGGGAATAGCACAGAATAATGTCACTGAAGATGATGATGATGAGGAGGAAGAGGTTCAAAGTCTATAAACCTTGGGAAGGATTATGTTTCTTACTGTATCTCCTAATTGATACAGTGAGAAATAGCAAAATTATTTCTCATATTAAAGTTGTTGTTTTTTTTTTTCAGTTTGGTCTATTTAATTGTCTTGAAATGGAAGTTACCACAGCCCCTTCCTTTACACACGGGCTTAGAGCTGTCCTATATTTTCTCAAACTGGAAAAAAAAAAAAAAAGAGAATGACACTTCATGCCTCTACTGATAAATTCACACAAATCTGGAATCCTATGTTTCAACTACTCAAAAAAAAAAAAAATTTCCCCTTTGTTACAGATTGACGTTTATGTTCATTTTTCCATCTGGTCCTCTTTTCTTTTTTGGCTTTTGTTTATTTACCTTGTGTAACACATAATGCATCATTATGCCAAATGTGATAATGGAGAAGCTTAGTTTACCTGTTCTGGGTTTGTTTGCTTTTGTTGTGTAGGCCTACATGTAAAAAATGTAAATTGTGCAAAAATTCATTTTCAGTTGTTTGTTACATATGATACATTGTTTGTATTACTCAGTTTCTGCAAAACTCCAACTAAACAGAGTTTGAAAAAAAAAAAAAAGAAGTTTGGTCTATTGAGTTAAAATACTGTGCACATTGTCTGAGTCATGGTAAAATATGCAGGCAGGCACAGGTGAATGAGGTTGTCCACAGTCAGAGCCCCAATGGGGATTCAAGGGGGTGAAGCAAAGCAAAATTAACATTAAGTCCTACTCACAAAACTTCAAATCACATAAATGTGTATGTTTTAAATCATCATACACTAATAAAATGAATACAGTTGAAGCTCACTAATGTGACCACTTTTGGAACAAAGCACAGAGTTGGCTTTAGTAAGGTTGGACTCAGTTATGGCACTGAGTTCCACTGTATTCCAAATAATTTACAATTAGAAACAACAGGATACAGTAGATGTATAGGCCTATGTTTGACAACTTTGGTGCGGGAGACAGGGGTTCGAATCATGGCAAGAGCAGCTATATTTTTTCAACAATTAATGTGGGGCAGGGGGTAGGTAAATCCGCCAACAGACCACACTATAATGACTACTGAAGGTTTTGTCTGAGTGGACTGAAAGCTGCAGGGCAGTGTGACGTTGTCTCCACAGGCAAATTCAAACTTCTCTTGTGGAATGGTCACTCTGAGGCAACCAACACCTGATACGAACACAGTCATGGGTTTTAAAACAGAGACTTATGGTCATAGTAATGATAATTATAAACTTTTTGTTGAGCACAAGTTGGAATGACATATAAAATGGAACAAAAGGCAAAAAGAAATTACAAATTTAAACAGAATACTCCAGAATACTGAAGGTAATAAGGTAACCAAAAAAGGGAAAGAAATGTCACACAATGTACAACTATTTCATTGTAGCTCTTTAACAAAACTTTATATCTGAAATGGAATAGGAAGAAGCTGAGCTTATATTGTCCTACTACAATTTTACATGATTTGGCTACTCAGCTAATGTACAGTATATAGTACATATAAAGAAGAACTGGTCAGTTATTAAATTATTGAAAAAAGAGAACAAATTATAACTTTCCATCAATAACTATCTCTGTTGTATTCTGGTTTATTGGTACTATGCCTCTCAAAAATAACATTTTTATACATCTTAAATTTCATGATGTTTTCTGACCGTCTGATAGTTTGTTCCATTGTATTGCACAAAACCACTCCACAACATGAAATGCACATCTTTTTAAGAACACCTGAACACCAAAGGTAGCTCAGAGGAGAAAAACATTAATATTATCAACCACCCAGGCACAGAAGAGACAATGGAAAAATACACCTTTCCATAGTCATGACCTTTATGTTCTTGATCTAACCTTTGCTGGTTTTTGGTTTTGTAGATTTGCGACTAAAATTAAACAGGGAAACAGAGTCGCCCAAACATCTAAGCATCAAAACCCTGTATGGCTGTATCACAGCGATGATGCAGGTAACGTTGTTCCACCAAAATGACTTGTTCCAGCCTGTCCTATCATCTGGTAATATAACCGGTGGTTCAGAGACACTGCTTCCCAGTGAGACAATGTTTGACAACATTGATTTGCAAATAGATGCAGTTTTTAGTGGTTTTCCGTGTTTCTGAATTTAATCAAATAGCTTAAACCTTTTCTTGGCCTCCAAATTTCATTTTTTCATTTACTTCTGTCAAAAGCCCATAGAATGAGAAATTAAAGGTTACATTAAAGTGTCTGTCTTTGTTCAACATTAATAAATATCTTTATGTTGCAATAGACCAGAAAGAAAAGAGGCATTAGTAGTGACTAAACCAAACACCAGCAGCTAAAACTGATGTGAGCTGTTGGAACAAGAAAAGTGCTTTCCCCGCAAACTGGTTTGATGGGAATTTATAACCCAGGGCACCCATGCAAATAAACAAATGAGATTTTATTTATATAGCACAAAATCATAACAAAAGTTATCTCATGACACTTTAGCTGGTCAAGACCACACTCTTTAATTTACAGAAACCCAATCGAATTCTCCAGGAGGAAACACTTGGTGACAGTGGTGCGGAAAAGTAGCTTTTTTGTTTTTTAGCTGTTAACAGTTAACTTAATACTACTACTCCAAGTACTGTCAGAACCAATAATACAAAATCTCTACCATCTATACAACTATATATTAAACACTTTGCAATTATCAACAACAAACTGCAGAAATGCGGTCTTTAGCCTTTCACACTGAAATGGTATTAAACGGTTGATCAAGTGATTATGTTGTTTCTGAAGAAAATACGTACATTTGTGTGTTTCTTTCATCACACTGTTGCACATTTTGTTGTGTTTACCTCCATCTTGCTGATGCAGATTTCAAACAGAATAATGGGAGATTTCTCATACCCCTCCAATTAATGGTTCTCCATTTCGAGGGCCGAACAGCCCTCCCCCTTAGCCTTTCCCCTCTGACTCATCGAGAATCGAAACACCCCTACCCATTCACGTGAACACGCAAAACGAATGGGGAGGGGTAGGGGGAGGGGGGAGGGCAAAGGGTGAATATGGATTGGACCTAAAAGTTGAGCAGGTTACAGCCATCCTTATCAGGCTTCTGCAGAGCTGGATGCTGAGCTGATCATTAATTGAACCAGGTGTGCTGGAAGAGGGAAACATCTAAAACATGCAGGACACCGGCCCTCGAGGACCGGATTTGAATGCCTCATACTGTACTTTAATGGTCAAACTATCAAGCTTGCCAGAATTTTTACTTCCACTTAGGCATTTTCATCTGTGTTTGTTTGTCTCTTAGCATTATTATGCAAAAACTATCATACTGATTTTCATAGTATAAACGTTTTGGCAGATCCACAAAAAAGTGGCAGACCAAGTATTTTTTCCCCTGCTTTTTCTAGTTATATTGATTTAGAAGACTGATTGAGAAAGCATTGGTTGTTGTGGTCATTTTTTAAAAAATCTATTTTTTAACAAGAAAGAGTGTTTTTTTTTATGTCAGTATGACAGAAAGAGACTTCAACTGTAGCCTGACATCCTCCTTATCTGTCTGACACTCATATCAGCCTCATAATCCAAATAAAATATCATGCTTACACATTACTCAGTTAATACATTTAGATGTCAAATCATCAGTCAGCACAGGATGGTGGTCAGACTGATGGACTGACACTGGTGTTTCAGTTTATCTTTTCAGTGTGGCTTCAGATGTGGAAAAACCAGACTAAACACCACCAAGAGACCTAGTTGCAGATCATCCAGGGACAACCAGTCACTGATGTTTTCCCTTCTGTCTAGTATGTCTCCTGGTGGTGGAGCACTGGTAGACATTTTTTTTTTCTGACATCCCCTACTGATACGCCGGTGTATCTGGGGCTTCAATTCCTGAGCCTCCTCCTCAGCTCTTTCAGCGGCCTTTGGTTTTTCTGCCTCTGGTTAACCCACATCGCAGAGCTGTCAAGAGACTGAGGAGCAGATAAAGCCCTGGCCAGGACACATAAGAACATAAAACAGGCCTCCAATTTTTTGGCAACTAGCAACAGGTAATTGTAAATACACAGTAATTATGTAAACATTTCTAACATATATAACTATTAAATATATTATATTATACATATACTATTATATATATTATATCTATAGCAGTTTTGCATGGATAGTTTGTTTTTCATACTCCCTTACTTTGTTCATTGAGAGTGCAGATAAAATAATAGTATTAGCATTTGATCTTACTGTCCCTCACAATTGTAAAGCTAGCTACAGCTATCAATGATTTTTGTAATCAGTTATTCTATAGATTATTTTCTTCCATATGATTGAGTGATTATTTGAAAAGGTAAAAAAAACAAACAAACTGTAAAAATGTGAAAGACATGTCTAAACAGGACAAACAACTTGTCCTTTATTCCAAAACCACCTGAAACAACCACAATATGTATTAATGTATAGATAAAAATATTTATAGATATAAACAACAAACAAGTTAAATGACTTATGCATTGTAGTCTTCAACACATTTGTTTCCAACTTACAAAGAAATTGAGCTGGAACTGACATACAACTTAAAAAAAAAAAAAGAAAAAGAAAAAAAAAGCCAAATATTTTTAATGTGTGTGTGAAAGTTTAAAAGTTTAAAGAAGTAAGTGATGGTTAGAATAAAGAAAAGTGAGCATATAGACATTTTCTGCCTTTTTGTCCTTGTTGTTTGTGTCGATCCTTGCGTCATGTGCATTACAATAAGTGTCTGTGTGAAACACAACAGTGGAATCAATGTTTAACAGCAGTTAAATTAAGGGAATGAAAGTTCGATTCAGGAAAACTGTGATCTATTTTTTAAAATAATCGATTGATTTTTAAAATGTTTTAATCAACTTGAGTCAATTATTGCAGCTCTACTTAAAGCTTTGGCTGAGGAGGACAGCTGCATCAGCTGCAGCGTTGGCAGTTTGATCCCTGGCTCCTCCCATTAATTAAAGTCTGACCCTTTGACAGAATCAAAAGTAGTTTTACCAGTGAGGATTAGAAGTGTAGGGGTACAGTCTATTATCTATGCAGTCCTTTTGTTGCAACAAAACAAACTAATACTTTTGCAATATTTTTTGCAATCTATATGATAACCTGATCACTTCAATAGTAAATTTTGAGATAATATTTTTCCTTGAATTTAACAGGACAGCTTTGTCTGATCGGATAGGATGCATGTTTGTGTAAAAGGACATTTTGACTTTTCACTGTGCACAAAAGCACAGGTATGAAAAGAACTGTGTTGGTAATTAACCCCAGATGCTTCGCTCTCAGGTCCTGGTCCTTGCATAAGCTCTTTGTCCCATTGTTCTTGTGACACTTGACTAAAGCAGATCTATAATTAAGGTTTGTTACTTCATCATGCAGTGCAAGTCAAAATGCCAGCTGAGAAAAAGTCGAATAAAAAGTCTGTTGTAATCAAAATTTTATTTAAAATATAATTCGTACAGTATTAGTCCTGACTCACATTGCCTTTTACTATTTGTATCTGAACTGAGACTGTCCCACTTTTGCTTCTTTTTTTTTTTTTTTGACAATTGCTGTTATTGCTGTCAGAAAACCATGCATCACTTTGCCCAAATAATAAACTGTTATGAAAATTAGGGGTACTGTGCCGCAGCATATGACATCTATTAATCTCGAGAGGTAAATCTAGGTCATACAATGACTCTTTATGTGTTCTGCTTAACTTTGCTTAGACTGTCTTTTGAATAATTCTGTATATTCATGTAACCTGTTTGTATATATAGAGATTAAATAATGACCAAAGCAATGTCACAATTTCCACATCACAATTCAGCACTGTCTGTAGTATCACAAACTTTTTAACTAATTAAATCTACAAGAAAACTGTTAATTATTGTGATTTTACTTATATTGATGATACTCCAGTAGGCCAAAGTTTCCTGAACTCTTTTGCTTAAGACCCAAAACATGCATTTTGTGTCTTCCTATTGACAAATTTATTATGCTCTGCCATAACATTTCCAAACTTTTTTCCCACTGCACATCATAACATTTTTTGTATTTTACTCTTGAATAGGAAAAGTTAAGTATTCTCGTTCCCCTTTTTCATTTATCAATAAATGTATTATATTCATCTTTATTTTCACATAAAAAAATAAATGAACAATAAAAAAAATAATCAGCAGCAAAATTAACAAACATGAACAAAATAACAAAATGTGTGAAAAAGAGAGCAAAATACCAAAGAATGAAAAATATAAGCAGGGAAATTAACAAAATTGAGCAAATTAGTTTTTAAAAAATATGAACAAAAATGTACAAAATAATAAACAAAACAGGCAAAAAGTAAACAAAATAATACAACAGGAGCAAAATAAGCAGGTAAAATGTGTCCCTAAATCTGGAAAAAACAGCAATAGGCTGCAAGCAAACAAAGATTTGTAACACAAAGAGAAACACTATTAATTCCGTAGAGCAGAGGGTTACTCTCAAACAATTTTTTTTTTTTTTTTTTACCTTTTTCTGATATTAATGTTGCATCATTGTATTTCACACAGCCACAATTCATTAGAACCACCAAAAGATGCTCAAGAGTGTATTGTGTGTATTTGGGTTGTTTTTTTAGCACACATGCAAGTCAAAATATTTATCTGTGGACCTATATGTCTGCTTTTAACCTCTACGTTTCCTTTTCTGTCTGACCTCCTTCTCCTCCTCTGCATCGTTACCAGTTTCATCCTTTATTCACTCAGGGGTCTTATCTCATTTCCACATGTTGACTCCAAATCCACAAAGCCTTTTTTTTCTACCTCAGTTCATTTAAGCACACTTAATTGTCTTGCAGCTCTTGACAACCTTGGAGATAAACACGGATTAGGGATGCTCCTTTGTCTGTGCATATTACACTCTGCTGGATTGCTTTTCTGTCATTGTTTCTGTGTTTTCATCTGTCAAAAAAAAAAAAAATCTTTCAGCGCATCACCTGTGAGGGGTCTTTCACAGATAGTGATGCCTTGAGTGCCTGCTGATGGCTTGTTAGCTGTCTTTCAGCTCTGGCACCAGGATACTTGTCAGAGGTAGAATAGCACAATAAGGAGCCATGGAGAGATCAGGTGAATCTGACCAGTCAGACTGTGAATCATAGGATCATCACCCTCTGGTCGAGTGCAACAGAACTGCTTTTAGATGAGATGGGCCATGGTTTCTGATGGTAACTGCCAAATGTGAACTGAGCTCACATAGCACATTATTTAAAAGGTCAAAAGAACAAACTGTGTTGGTAGGGGAAAGTTTATATTTTGGGCAATGTTTGTCAGCCAGTCCAGCCTAACAGCTATTCATCATTTACTTAGTACTTGGGATGTTACCTCCAAAATCTGGTGGTCCTCATTATCATTCTTTGATTGAGATGAACTCTATTTAAGGTACTCAGTAATAAGGTATTAAAAGCAACAGAGGCACTCTATCTTTTACAGTGTGCTTCTGGATAAAAAAAGAAACAAATATCCCTGTTAAACAGTATATTCTTATTGGTAAATATTATTAACTATTAATATTTGACCTTGACTAAAGAGAGTAAGTTGATTCTGGATCTGGAGCCATATCTCCAGCACCCAGAATTTAGAGTTAAGTACTAATGTGAAAAGAAAAAAAAAAAAAAAAAAAAAAGCATCACTGTTCCAGCCTTTCACCAGTGCATTTCACTGTGTATTGACAGTCTGGGGAGGTGCTAAATTTCCTTAAAAATATGAACATAAAGCTCAAATGAAGTATGAAAGTGTTAGAGTCCATCAGCTTGGCTCTAAAAGGTTCCAGAATGTTTCAGACACTGTCTCTTGTTGTTGTGACAGTTTCCTGCAGTAAAACCAACAGTTTCACCACCATGTCTGGGTTGAAGCCTCTTGGTACCTGGCTTCCATCTCAGAAACTTCTGGATGACCCATCACTTACATCCAGAGATGAGGACATGAGTGACTGGAGATTTGACTTGGGTGAACTGGGAGTTCACCCCTTGGCCCTCCCCCTTACCCCTACCTCTCCATTTTGCGCATTCACATGTAGGGGTGTCCCGATGAGTCAGAGGGGAAGGGCTAAGAGGGAGGGAAGGAGGGAGGGAGGGCTGTTTGGCCCTCGAAATGAAGGGGTATGCGCAAGCTCCTATTATTCTGTTTGAATCATCAGCAAGATGGAAGTAAACACAGCACAAAATACAGCAGTGTGACTAAAGAAACACACAAAAGTACGTATTTTCTTCGTAAACATCGTGTCACGGTCTGCTCCGCTCGTCCTGCCGGCTCCTCCTCCATCAGACTCACCTGTTGCGCTGCACAGCTGTGGTTCATCTGATCAGCCTTGGTTATGGTCTGGTCCTGCGGCCGTGCACCACCAGATCATTAGTCGCTTTTCCATTGACCCTCAATATGCGCAAATAGAACTTGCGCATAAAAATTTACCTTATGGAAAAACGTCAATTTCGCCAAAACTCTCGTTTTTCGATTAAAAGTTTTTTGCGCTGGCAAGAGGTGTTTTTTGGGGCGTAGCACAAATGGTATATCACGCAAAACTGCAATGGAAAGACCTTTTTTTCGCAACTAGAGTCAGGTGAATTAAAAAAAAAAAAAAAAACAGATGTTGACGGATGTTACAACAAGCGAAGAAGAAGAGTTTTAAAAGAAACATGGTGCGGAATGTGTGGACACACCAGGAAACCCTATCATTTTTTCAAGTAGTACAGGATGGAGGGCTAATATATAATAATGAATATATCTGTAAATCAACACGATATGTATGTTTGTCGCCATGCTTATGGAATGACTTGTCATGTCATCTCGCAATAATAAACAAATCATCACATTTGTGAGTTAATGGAAAACCCGACATTACGCACTCCTGTTTTTAGTAAATGCCGGTAAAGTTTAGCGCTTATGTTCAGTGGAAAAGCAACTATTGCCTACCTCACCACGCCATAACCTGGACTCTCATCGCCTTTCTACAGACTCCAACTGACTTCAGCAGGTTTATTTGTGTTTTTTACAGCATGTGTTTTGTTAATAAATCCACTTTCCCTTCAGCACAGAGCCAGTGAGTCCATTTACTCACCACCTACATGTCACAGCTTAATCATTTGATCGACCGTTTAATGCCGTTTCAATGTGTTATAGATCCCATTTCTGCGGTTTACAGTTGACAGCCACAAAAAGAGACCAAAGCCCATGGAACAGAGGCATTTACAGCTGCTGATGGCATGGGGAATTCTTTCGGAAACAAAGTTGTCACATCTGTTTAGAGCCACATCGATGACTGCTGATGACGAAACGGGTCTTGAAGGGTTGTCTCATTTCATGGGGGAATTTTTCAACCCCTACCCCTTGCAGCTCCGTCTCAAGGGGCAGTCAAGGGGTGAACTGGACAAGCGGATAGAGACAGAAGGTCAGCCGCGCGCTGATTGGTTGACTGATCCACGTGACTACAGTCCACGCTTCCGTACTGTTTATATACATGTACAGGGCACAGTTGAGTCAGACAGCGAAACTAAATAAAATGGTCCCCACAAACTCTTTTGATTGAAACTAATGCTCCGACTAAATATAGCTTGCTGTTTGTTCGCTTGGTGTCTTGATTTTCTCAACTCAACCAACAACAGTTTTTTTTTTCCCCAATGTGTTTCTCATGTATAGAGGTTGTGGTTAAGAGTTGATACAATATATGGTAGTTCACATGAACATGAATATTAAAATGGACAGCCATGGTCAAACATCCATGCTACGTGGTATTATTGGATAGCTACTATTGTACCTGCATGCACATCTCTCCAATTACACAGCTAACACACAGGTAACACAGTGGTAGAAAACTGTAGTTGTCTATTTCTATCACTGTGGTCAATGTTCAGTTGTTTTGTACCGGAACGGGGTGCGATTACTGCTTTCACATGTGCACAATCAAACTGTGCCAAAGACTTTTTCTGGAACAACGGCTCCAATCGATCCAGTTCTTTGGTACTTTTCTTGTAGTTTAAAAAAAATCAGATTTTGTTTGTCAAACTTCTCATTCAAAGGAAATCTATCGAAGCGTACAGTCACGTGGTGAAGCATATAGTCACGTGGATCAGTCAGCCAATCAGCACGTGTTTCTATCTGCTTGTGTGAATTGGGATTGGGCCTTGGACTCATGGGACTGATGAATTATCTTCATTATGATCTTCTTGTATCCATTTGTATTCCTTCATATAAATGTGACCACAGAAATAACATCAACAATGACAGTGACCTCGCCTGCAGCCGTTGCCTGCAGCCATTATAATTTTCAGCTACAGTAGCTACACTCAAGGAACAAATAAAAGCATTGCCAACTGCAAGTCAAAGATGCATGATCCACCACATCTAATTTTGTCCTGTACCTGAAAACAAACCCAGATACACTGGGAAAAAAAAAAAAAAAAATCTTACCAAGTGTATTTTTCTCATTTCCAGTCTCATCATATCTCATCACATGTAAAATAAAACATAATTTATTTATTTATTTGTTTATTTAGCAGGGACAGTACACATTAATGAACATTTCTCTAAATGTGCCAGTATTACCAAAAAAGCAATTTTTCGCCCGTTGTCCCTGGGCAAGAAGTAAAGTGCCAGTATTCCTAAAATTAGTAACATTTAAAAAAAAAAAAAATAAATAAGGCTACACCTTCACATTACATAACATTAGTTCACATACACATACAGTATATACAGAATTAAATTAAGCATGCTTGAATTAAGAAAAAAAAAATCTTGAATTAAAAAAAAATGCTCATGGAACAAGTAAAAATTATTTTGGTAAGATTTTTTTAAAATAAGATTTTCCAGATCTAGTGTCTAAAAATAAGTTCTTATATCTCACTGAAAAGTTACTCTTTAGGTAATTATGTCTTATTTTAAGTGTAATAAGATATTTTGACTTGAAATGGGAAAAATACACTTGTAAGATTTAGATTTTTTTGCGGTGCAAGGTCTATACATGACCATGGGGTGAGAATAAAGGCATTTTAATGCTTAAAGAGAATGCCTTGGAGTTTTCTGGTTTGTCATCTATCTTCATAAACTGTTATTCACTTATGGTCACTTCACACACAAGCTGGGAGGACAGGCTACATTGAGGTTTAAAAAAACGGACATTATGAGAATAAGGTCATAATATTTTGAGAAAGGCGGCACGGTGGTGCAGTGGATAGCACTCGTGCCTCACAGCAAGAAGGTCCTGGGTTCGATTCCAACACCAGTCG
>JAPQRP010000019.1:30400552-30416796 GCA_037367295.1 Apogon hyalosoma | reverse complement strand
TCACTAGCCTCATGATGTTGTTCTGAGGCAATGCGTTCCACTCCTCCACAAGTGCTACACACAGTTCTGCCAGGTCACGAGGGGGTGGGGTACAAGCATCCAGTCACTGCTTCAGCTGGTCCCAGACGTGCTCTATGGGGTTCAGGTCAGGGGACATTGGTGGTCATACCTTGTGAGGCACTCTGACTTCCTGAAGTTGAGCAGTGACAATTGTGGCACGATGTGGTGGAGCATTATCATCCATGAACAGAAAGTTGGGGGTGTGCTGGCAGAATTGGGGGATGATGATGGGATCTATGATGTCTCTGAGGTAAGAACGTGCAGTGACTGAGCCATCTACAATCACCAAATCTGCTGCACCTCCTCCACCAAAGTGAACCCCAGGGACCATGTTTACCTCGGCGTATCGCTCACCTTGTCTTCTCCAGCAACGCTGATGACAATCATTTCTGTGCAAGGTGACCCGACACTCAGTGAACAGGACGGTAGACCACTGATGCATTGTCCAGGTCACATGGTCTTGTGCCCACTACAAACGGTCACGACAGTGTCTTGGTGTCAGTGGAGTCACCTGCAACAGTAGTCTGGCATTCAAGCCAAAGCGGTGAAGTTGGTTGTTAATGGTTTGTCTGGAAATCCTAGTACCCCTCACTTCTCGTTGCATAATGGTGTCTGAGTGCATAGGTCCGTAGGTACTGGTCATCATTGCAGTCTATCACTCGTGGGGCTCCACTCCTGGGTCTGTCACGAACACTGACAGTAGTTCTGTGTCTTGCTGCAAGTCTGCTGATGACACTTGGAGAGACACCAAGTTCACGAGCAACACCTGACTGCCTGCTACTGACCTGAAGGTGTGCTATGGCCACGTGAAGCTGCTCGTCCATTAAGTGACGTCGTGTGTCCATGGCTGCTTGAATGATGAACTGGGAATGACTTGCTGACAATACCAGCTTTTTATACACCCTGAATGTTGAAATTGATGCCACACTGAAAAGGGTTATCTTTGTGTATTTTTTGGTATTGGCCCCAATATGTAAGGTGCACTGTACACAATGAGACCATTACGTGGAAAACACAAAATGAGGTGTGTCTATCACCCTAATACAATTGCCTCCCTATCCCAAAAATCACTAAAGTGAAGCAAACACCTTATATATGAAATCCACTGAGGACCTCACAATATCCCTAACTTATTGTGAGTAGTGTAGTTTTGAGAATTTCAATTCTGATCTGAAAAATGTATCAAAGTGACTGAAAAAAACAGTAAAATCAAATCATGTTAATCCTCTATACAATACAATATGCCAGAGGTAAGAATTAGACGTGCTACAATTAACTGAGTGGTCAACTATTTCAATGGTCTTTTCTTTTGATATGTGACGACTTGTTTAAGACGTTTTTAAGACAAAAGTGAAAATTCTGAAAAGTGAATATTTTTGGGTTACTTTCCTCCTATGTGTTAAGTTATGTTTTACCTACTGCACATGTGTGGATTGGAGGAGGGATGTGGTATCCTTAGTTACATTACGTTACGCAGATATTGCTATTGAATGAACATGTGTGTCGTTGGGGAGTAAAAGAGAAGTATCACAAGAAAAAAACAAGTGTGGTTATTGACTCAACACTATGTGGTATCAAACTCAATACCCATGATATTTAAGGATGATATGTAGGTTTTGAGAAACACTTTCACATTCTCTGTCATCTCTGACCATTAAAGTCAATAAATAGATTAAATAATAAACAGATTAATCAATGAAAATAAATGTTAGTTGCTTTGCACACAAACATTATACTAGAAATGTCCCTCAAAGAAATACTTTTGACTTGGACACTGAGGACATTTCAGAGTCTGGCATTTCTTTTTTTCTTTTTTACTGCAGTAAACAAGTTCAATCAGTATTTCTACTTTTCCCACAGTCTATTTTGGCATAAGTACCTGCACTTGAGGACTGGAGGAAAATATGTGTGGAGTTCAGATACTTCTTATATGTTTAACTTTATATAAACTTGTGTACAATTTGAGGCTGAGTAAAGACTAGATCCTCCATAAAGAAAACACTACTAAGAGAAAACAAGAATATAATGTGCTGTGCACTTTTAATACCCCTCAGACAAATATAGTGTAAGATTCTGTTGAAAGTTACTGCTTTGTAATTTAGATTAGATTGTCTTTGTGCAAAACTTATTAGATGCATCTTTAAATGTAAAAGTACTCAGATATTATAACTGCACAAGACGATTTGACCTTGAAAAAGTAGGTCAAGGTCACCTATTTTCAATAGGCTTCTGCTCCATGCCAAGATGCACCCACAATATAAATGTGGTGCTGCTATCTCAATGCATTCTTCAGATAATGTGATTATGTCACTGAAAAGACATGTCGCCATTTGACCTTGAAAAAGTAGGTCAAGGTCATCTATTTTCAATAGGCTTCTGCTCCATGCCAAGATGTATCCACAGTCTAAGTTTGGTACAGATATCTCAATGCATTCTTCAGATAATGTGATTATGTTGTTGAATGGACTGACAGACAGACAGATGACAAAACAATTACAATACCCCTCGGCTGAGGTGTATAAACTGTTATCTTGTACCCACTGTCTTAATCTAACTAGTTTTTATTGATCAAATTATATTGTGTATGTTAGAGCCCGACTGATTAATCAGTCGATTACAGCGTATCGATTAATCAACATCAGTCAATATGTAACTGATGTATTGACTTTTTTGCTGTATGGAGATTCTGTTGCTCTGCTCCTGTGTCAGTGCTGCCCAGAAAGTTACAGGAATAGTAAGGCACATTCTGTTTCACTTTCACTTTGTGACTATCACATATCGCTATCCCCCTGCTCCAACAATAACTGACCGCCACACCCCCACGTGCTCTGACAATCACGGACCAATATCCATCCCATCTTACGAACTATTCACCCCCCACCCCCATCCATGCACTTCATGTGTACCTCACAATTTCATTCTGCATGCATGCCTGGGTATTAATACTGTATATTCATTGTTGCTTACATTTTAAAGAATGATTTAGCAAACAATTTTTATGTCACTAATAAAATATGGACTCACATCCCAAAAGTCTGCTCTCCCCAGCATAAAACCACCACATCTACAACCTGTAGTTCCCCACAGGTCACATACTAATCTAAGACAGTGTTTTAAAGTTGTGTAAATTATCTTTGTGAGATAAACAAAGATGCAGCTGTTAATTCACCTGTGTCACATGTGAGTGGCCGTGGCTCAGGAGGTAGAGCCAATAACCAAAGGGTTGGCGGTTCGAATCCCGCTATGTCCTAGTCATGTGCTGTTGTGTCCTTGGGCAAGACACTTCACTCTCCTTGCTTTCAGTGCTGCTACTCACATTGGTGTATGAATGTGTATGAATGTTCGGTAGTGGTCGGAGGGGTTGTAGACGCAGACTGGCAGCCACACTTCCATCAGCCTGCCCCGGGGAAGCTGTGGCTACATATGTAGTTCACCACCACCAGATTGAGAATGTGTGAGGGAATGAATAATGGATCCACTGTATGCGCTTTGAGTATGCGTTCATAGAAAAGCACTATATAAATCTAATCAGTTATTATTATTATCATTATTATTATTATTATGTCCAACTTTATCTAATATAAGACTATTATACAGTGTTTTAAAGTTGTGTAAACTATCTTTGTGAGATAAACAAAGATACAACTGTTAATTCACATGTCCATCATTATCTAAAATAAGACTATTATATCCTGTATGTATCAATGTTCTTATTTCATATATCACCGATATATGGGACATCTGCTTTTTTTTAGCCCCCAATATTGGTATTGGCTCCAAAAATCCCATATCACTTGGGCTCTAGTGTATGTAGATCTCAAATGCGTACCCTAATCCTTTATGTCTACTTTTCTCTGACATTTCATAGCTATCACTACAGACATTTACAGTATTTAATTTTCATCTATTTGGAGTACACATCAACATGGAGTGCATAAAAACAAACAACTTTTCTAGGATCTACAGTGAACATAATTTGCATGGTCTGCAAATTACCTCGGGTGGCTACAAGTCCTATATACATTGCATCAGTTACACATTTTTAAATCTAACAATGGTTTACTTTATTGTCCCTGTCAAATAAAATTTAAATAAATAACTTACGGTGAGGAACCACCAAAATTATTGGTTAATCCGTATTAGTAAGTAGTAACATCTCAGTGTGACAGTAATGTCTAAGTCAAATTCAATTCAAATCAACATGGAGTGCATTAAAACTAACTACTTTTCAAGGATCTATGCTGCACATAATTTGCAAGGAGTGCTTTTAAGCCACAATTGATTAGAACACACTTTTTTTAAAAAAAATTATACTCTATTAATGTAAAAATCTAACATGGGATGTTCTTTGGAAATGCTGTTCTTTGGACGGACTTGGTGTCAGTTACCATCTCAACATGGATACTTGTACTTTTATGTGTGAAGACTCCTGGAATGACAGAGTGCTCAGCTCATCATGAACAGTGGAATACTGCAGCTTCAGTTAAATATTAATGTGTGTTTTTGCCTGAGAATGAGGTCTTTGGCCTTCTCCGATATAGGCACTTCTGGAGGAAAGATGAGCGTCTCCCGCCAGTTCATCACCTTCCTGTATGTCTCCTGAGGTGTCTCCGAGCAGAATGGAGGATAGCCTGGAAACAACAACAACTAATTTGAAGGCGATTTGAGTGAAAGAAAAAAAATATAGTAAAAAATAAATAAAAACTTTATATGACCAAAGTACTGTGACAAGAATGGTCAACAACTCCAGTGGGGCCCAGTGATGTGAAGTTATTACCAATGAGCATCTCATACATGATGACACCCAGGCTCCACCAGTCACAGAGCTTGTTGTATCCATTTTGCATGAAAACTTCAGGAGCAATGTAGTCTGGGGTTCCCACTGTGGAGAAGGCCTAAAGGGGAGAGGGTGGAATCAGAGCATGTCATTTTCTTTGTTTTACTTTAAGTTTCTAAGCCTAGAAATTTACCCAGACTGATTGAAGAGGCTGAGACTGAATTTTGCAATAACAATAACAGATTCTAGATATGATAGATTAGGTTCTCTGAGGCCCCATCACACCTTTTAAAAGGGTTCAGAATAGTTTAGTCCACACCTGTACCAAGTTGAATCACCTGGGTTAGAACAGAGTGATCCAACAGCCAGAGATGTAGGAGGCAGAAGAAAGTAATTTCTTTACCCAAGAAAGGGGAATGAAAGGGAGGTGAGCTCCACAACTTAACAAAGACACAGTTGGAGCTAATGTCAGTAACAGTTGTCTCAGAGTGAAGGCAGCACATTAAGGCTTTATTTTGACAACACAGATGAATTTTCTATCAGCATCAAAGTTGTTCAAAGATTCCTTTTATTGTCATCGTATACACAACAAAATTTTGACACTGAGATGTCATTGACATCACGGTAAAAACAGTAAGTTATTTCAGCCCTTTCCCAGTGATTGGTCATGACATATTTAGTATGAATGGATTTCTTGTAATTTCAGGATTGTGAAGATACCATCCTGCTACCAGAAAAACTGAATGTAACAGACCTCAAAAACTATATTACCACCAAATGATCTACTTTTTTTTTTTCTTAAAGAGGATTAACATTGGTCAAATAAACCAGAGGAGGCAAATATTCCAACTTTAAGGCCATGATGAATGATGAACAATGCAAATTCTAATTATTATATGACCTACTGTTGGTGTATCTGAATCAGATATAATGCCTATTGGATCTTAAAAAAAAAAAAAAAAGGCTGTATCATAATTATTACTTAATTCAATGCATGAACTAGAAAAAAAAAAAAAAAAAAAAAAAAAAAAAAAAAAAAAACATTCCAGGGACTGCCATGCATCAGAAAGGTGCCCATCCTGCATGGGATTATAAAATACAGAGTAGAAAGTTCACAGTAAGACAGAAGGTACAATATAAAACATTAAGGTACAATACAAAACATGGCTCATGTCATGTACCATGTCATGTGCATAGCCTAGCAAATGGTTTATTACAGAATCTCATAAAAGTGAGCACACCCCTCACATTTCTGCAAATATCATCTGAACCAAAGATGATGCACAAGAAAACCAAACAGTTTGCTAAAGACAAGCAGACTAAGGACATCGATTACTGGAACCATGTCCTGTGGTCTAATGAGACCAAAATAAACTTATTTGGTTCAGAGGGTGTCAAGAGTTTGTGGCGGCAACCAGGTAGGAGTAGAAAGACAAGTGTGTCTTGCCTACAGTCAAGCATGGTGGTGGGGGTGTCATGGTCTGGGGCTGCATAAGTACTGCCGGAACAGGGGAGCTACAGTTCACTGAGGGAACCATGAATACCAACACGTACTGTGACACTGCAGCAAAGCATGAGCCTCTCCCTTCATAAACTGGGCCACAGAGCAGTATTCCAACATAATAACAACCTCAAACACACCTCCAAGACCACTGCTTTGCTAAAGAAGCTGAGGGTTAAGGTGATGGAGTGGCCAAGCATGTCTCCAGACCTAAACCCTATTCAGCATCTGTGGGGCATCCTTAAACACAAGGTGGAGGTGCACAAGGTCTCCAACATCCACCAGCTCCATGATGTCATCATGGAGGAGAATTCCAGTGGCAACCTGTGAAGTTCTGGTGAACTCCATGCCCAAGAGGGTTAAGGCAGTGCTGGAAAACAATGGTGGCCACGCAAAATAGTGACACTTTGGACCCAATTTGGACATTTTCACTTCAGGGTGTACTCACTTTTGTTGCCAGCAGTTTAGATATTAATGGCTGTGTGTTGAGTTATTTTGAGGGGACAGTAAATTTACACAGTTATACAAGCTGTAGATCGACTACTTTACATTGTATCAAAGTGTCATTTCTTCAGTGTTGTTCCATGAAAAGATATTATCAAATATTTGCAGAAATGTGAGGGGTGTACTTTCTTTTGTGAGATACTGTATATATTACGTATATATTTAAGTAAAATTATGTGCTTGCAATGCACTAACCCCTTTTTTCCATAATTTTTTACAATGCATGTTGGAACACATTTCTAACAATAGCTAATGTTCTTATTTTCCTGCAAATAAAAATAAAGGTGAGTGAAGTCTGACTGTTCAACTTATAATGCTGCTAATTACACATTTTCTCAATATAGAGGCTAAACAAAGATTACAGATATTATCTTGTCTTATACCATCGGAAAGTAAGCATGAGATACAGTAAGTGAGCATGGGGGCCCACCAAGATGGGTGACCTGTATGTTTTAGATATATCCCTCTTCCAACACACCTGATTCAAATGATAAGCCTATCATCAAGCTCTGCAGAAGCCTGCTAATGACCATCAGGTGTGCTGGAAGAGGGAGACATCTAAAACATGCAGGATACTGGCCCTTGAGGACCAGGATTGGTGACCCCTGCTCTAAGCATATGTGAATTCTTGCTGTTGCATGTGACAAGTGAAAGTCAATGTGCATGCTCAAACATGTCTCAGACCCACCAGTTGCCTCCTGTTCCTCTTCCAGGTCTCTGCTTTCCTTTTGGAGTTCATATTCTGGAAGGCTGTGCACACAGAACCACTGCCTGTTACACAGTAAATCTTAACCAATCCATATCTAGAATTTAGTATGTTTACTAATGTTTGTCATGATATCTGCCATGCTATGACCCACACTGTTCAATCAATCAATCAAATTTTATTTATGTAGTGCCTAGGGATGTAACGATTACTGGTATAATGATAAACCAAGGTAAATTTTCTGATGGTGAGTATTACTGTTTAAATTCTAATTATCATGAAAACCGTGTTTGATTACCGCACTTTGAAAATCACGGTAATACTGCTCATTTCCTGGAAAAGCAGCAGCACTCCAGGTATGCATGTGCAGTTTGCAATGTTTGGCCTCTGAAAACATGGCTGAAGGCACCTGCACGGACAGCGCTCCAGAGACAGCAGGCTCCCATCCGAGCATGCAGACCCAGTCCGTCCAAGAGACAGATAGAGAGACAGAGAGAGTGAGAGAGAGTGCAGAGCTTGGTGGTAGATTTTGGCACTGTTGGAATTGGTCTGTCACACACCAGGAGTGCCACCACTGACCAGTCTGGATCATATCACCCTAACATGTTTTAAAATTCTCATTCTTTCAGAATATTTACATTTGTTCATTAAACAGTTCAGGAAAATATGACTGTGTTTCACTTTCTGTTTGTGTATACAGTAGTGTATATGTGTGATATTGTGAGTGATTTGATATGGAAAATAGTCAAACAAGCTCCACTATGACATGTCCAACTACTTTTTTCCCCACTCAAAAAAACACTCAAGAATTGATAGAAGACTTGATAAGGAATTGGAAAGCATAACTGAAAATGGCATTGATATTGATAAAATCCTATCAATTTCCACCCCTAGTGCAGATATCGCTTATGGCCATAATGTGCCATCTTTAATGCACATTTGTATGCTTAATATTTACATGTTAATATTTTAATGTTTCTGCCAACAGAAAGTATATTGTTATTTGTTATTACATGTTATTTTATTTGTTTTTTTACAAAATACAACTTGGTTAAATTATTTCAGTGTGTGTATAAGTACTTTTCGAACATTTTGAGCACATTTCAACAATACCGTGATAATGATAACCATGATATGAAATTTTTGTATCGTTACATCCCTGTTAGTACCACATTATAACAAAAGTTATTGTTATGTCAAGGAAAACAGATGTAGAACCCAAAAGGTTGCAGGCATGCAAACAATACAGAAAACAAATGGAAGGGGCTGCCTGACTTTGCTTACTGAGGTCACTGGGCAGACTGTGGTTCAGATTCTTGTAAAACTCGGTACGGTGAGCCCTTTTCAGTCCGGTGCACAGCCCAAAGTCAGACAGCTTCACGTGACCCTATAAGTAAACACACATATTGCAAAAACATCTCAAGTGTGGCCTGTGTGTGACTGTGTGAACAACAGGAGCCCACCATACTTACAAGTTGAATTCTGACAACCAGTGGCTTGACAGATATACTTGCAAAAAATTGAAAAATTACATTTTCATTTTCAGGGGGTTAAAACACGTGAGTAATGTGGATGCCAAGTGCACAGCATAAGTAAAATACATTAAAAACACATATTTGTGTGGACACAGCCTGAGAACAATAAGCGAGTCATACTATTTAATTTGCTGTTTTATGTTTTTCCACAAGGTCCAACCAACACTTATGTCTGACTGATTCTGAAACACCACATATTCAGCAGTATGTTGCCTTTACTGATGTATACACAACAGGTCTCTGCTATACTAGCTGGACAGGGCATTTGAGCAAAGTCAGTTCTTGCATGTGTGACTCACCCTGGAGTCCAGCAGCAGGTTGTCTGGTTTGATGTCTCTGTGGATGAAGCCCAACTGGTGGATGGAGTCGATGGCCAGCACCGTCTCGGCTATGTAGAACTGAGTGGCCTCCTCAGTCAGTGTGTCCATCTTCATCAGGAGGGTCATCATGTCTCCTGTGAAGTCAAACAGTAACACTGACAAAGCGAAACAATGCAGCTGGAAGCTAATCGGTTCTGTGTCACCCGAAACACCAACACTAAAGTTAAATAAGCCAATATTTTACAGAATCACAATGTCACACCTCCTGGCAGAAACTCCATGATGAGGTACAGGTTCATCTTATCCTGGAAACTGTAGAACATTTTCACCACCCACAGGCTGTCTGCTTCCACTAGGATGTCTCGTTCAGCACGAATATGACCCACCTAACAAACACACAGGGATTAATGAAATCTGAACTGAATATGCTGAAACAGGTGGAAGATGAGCTGCACTGTGGTGCACTGCTCAACTACAATTAGCACCATACAGTTGTGCGCCTCCATGACCTAGTCAATTTACATTTTACATGTATGTCTAACTTATAATATACAATCTGATGACTTTGAGAATTGAATAAAATGCATTCAGTGTATTTTATTGTCAAATAGAGGTTTTTACTATATTGACACATATCACTCCAGTGAATCATTTCAAGTGAGAAACATGTCTGCATGTAAAGACAAGGCTATCAATCAATCAGTCAATCAAATTTGATTTATATAGTGCAACATCATAACAAAAGTTATCTCATGATACTTTATATTTAGAGCTGGTCTAAACTTGACTCTGCCTCTCTTCAGGGTAAGGAGAGAGGCAGATAAAGTGATGCACCCTCTAGTGCCTACTGTATAAGCCTGTGGGGGCAGTGCTATGTACTGGGGTTGCTACAGTTGGTCAGGTCTAGGTTGTCAAAGCAAATGCATGCAGAAATCAAAGCTAAAGGTGGTCCAACAAAATATTAGAGTGTGTGACCTTTTTTTTTTTTTTTTTGGTGGTGACTTTTATTTGGCCAGACAGTATATATATTCTGTCTGGTTAATTCCTGGCTGGCTATTTATTTATTTATTTATAGCATCACATCACAACAAAAGTTATCCCATGACACTTTACATTTAGAACTGTCTAAACCTGACTCTTGAGCCACTTTACAGAAACACAACAGAATCCTCCAGCAGCAAACATTTGGTGACAGTGGTGAGGAAAAACTTCCTTTTAACAGGAAGAAACCTCAAGCAGACCCTGGCTCTTGGAGGATGGTCATCTGCCTTGACCAGATGGGGTTAAAGAGAAAGGGTTAAAGGAAGAGAACGAGAGAGAGATTGAGGGAAGGGGGGAAATAGCGACATATGGATGTACAGCAAACTGAATTGCAACTGTTAAAAACTAGAACTGCTGTTGCCAAATGCCCATAACTGTTAGCAGTACTACTCAAAATACAAGTACAAACCAGTGGATGTACTACTACTGCAAATGTTAGTACTAATAACAGAATCCTCTGCCATCTATATAACTATACACTAAACACTACCACAACTATATGAATAAATGAATGATGATAATGGAGGTAGGAGAGAAGCAGGACCAGAGCAGCAGGTCCAGAGATGATCCAGAATCACAATACTGAAATTTGAGTTAATGATTGTCATACAAAGGATTGTGATTATTGTCTATTCTGTTAACAAAGTGCACACATACACCTTACCAAGAAAAACAGACACGAACAAGTGGAAAAAGTAAGAATTTACCAATACCCCCACCCCACTGTACAACAATTTGCCCTTCCTGCTCACCTATACCCTGCCTAGTCAGGGATTCATTTTGAATTTTAAATTAAAGATAACTGTAAACTACATTAAACTAAATTACACTCCTTTATGAGTCTTTCAGTCAAACCAAGACATACATTATTTGGCACAAGTCTTAACTTTCAATCTGATTGTACTTTGCTGAATTGGGTGAATAGCCCTTGAGAAATTGTTTGGACAAAGATTTTAAGTAAAAATTTTCAAAAACGTGAAAAAAAAATTGAAATTCAGCCATTAAACTGTGCACTAAGGTTATAATAGTTTTGGATTTTTTCCATTCTAGTTTAGCTTTATTTAGTTTTGACTTTTTTTTCTCTAATTCAGTTAGTTTTAATTAGTTTTTAGAGCAGGTTTGCTAATCACCCCACCCCCCTGAAGGGGAAGTGAGGGTATTGTTTTCAGTTCGTTTTTTTTGTTTGTTTGTTTGACTGTCAACAACTTTATGCAAAAACTACAGGACTAATTTCTATAACATTTTCAGGAAAGGTGTGAGGTGGTCCAGAATAGATCCCATTAAATTTTGGTGAACATAGGTCAAAGGTCAAGGTCAAGGTCACCAAAAATGTGTTTTTGCAATGATAAGAGATACGGCAAATCGGGAATTTCCTTTTCATTCCTGTATACTCAGTTTTGCATATAGCTTCTTTTTGCTATCACTGTTGATGTGCATTGACATCAGAACCTTGAAGGCCAAATTTGAAGACTCTAGGTCAAAGGTCAAGGTCACAATAAAGGTCAAAATCAAATTTTGGATATAACTTTGGAATTATTCATCTTAGAGACTTTCAATCAGCACCAAAATGCTTGTCTTTCAATTCTGCATCTTGTGTGTATAGATTTTGACCTATTGTTGATCGAAGAGGTCAGGGGTCACTCGGTCAATACCTAAAAAACTAAAATGGATTATAACGGAAAAACGAGTGGAGATAGAACTTAGTTACTATTACTGACAGATAGGAAACCTGGCATGGTCACATGCCATGGAACGTTGCTGAGCTTCTTGAATTTCTCTGCCAGGCACTGCATAAAGTCATCCAACAGCAACGGTGGAGAGCCAAGACATGTGAAAGCTGTCATTGAAAACCAGGGTTATTTCACCAGATATTGATGTCTGAACTTTTCTCAAGTTACAACATTAGTATGGTGTTGTTTAGAAATGAATTTTGAACTGGTTTTTCTTTGCATTATTTGAGGTCTGAAAACACCTGCATTTTTTTGTTATTCTGACCATGGTGTCGTGTTCTGCAAATACATGCTGTAAATAACATTATTTTGATTTGGAATGTGGGAGAAATGTTGTTGGTAGTTTAGAGAATAAAATAAAAACATTCATTTTTCTCATACACATACCTATAAATGGTAATATCAGAGAGCGTGATCATTTTGTAGTGGTCTTATTTTTTTTCCAGAGCTGTATGTTGATAGATTTCTTGTTTTCCAATCATACCAGATCATTTCTATCTTCGCCTGACACTGTTTCCTCTTTGTCTATAAAACACATGTGCATGAGCCATAAAAGCAGCTCATCTTTGTAAAACATTTTCCCAGGTACAGGGCTATCGTGAAGCCGCTGGACATCCAGACATCCAGCACTACTACTAGCATTGTCCTGCGGGCGGCGCTCATCTGGCTCTTCTCCCTGGTCCTGGCCATCCCTGAGGCCGTCTTCTCTGACCTCCATACGTTCAACATCACCTCCACCAATGAGAGCTTCATCACCTGTGCCCCTTATCCCCATGCTGGCGAAATGCACCCCAAGATTCACTCCATGGCCTCCTTCCTCATTTTCTATGTGATCCCCCTGATGATCATATCTGTATACTACATCTACATCGCCCGTAGCCTGATGAGCAGTGCCTCAGACCTTCCTATGGAGGGGAACGTCCATGCCAGACGACAGGTCAGTGTTTCAGCCATCATCAGATGTTACAGTGACACAGTTTATTGATTTAATTTCTGTGCACCAGCATAGTGGATTAAAAATGAAACAATCAAAATGTGGTGGAAGCATGAACTTTCAGCTGTAATTCAAAGTTTAATCAAAATATTGCATTAATAATTAGGAATTACAACCATTTTGAATATAGTCTCTCTATTTTTAGATTCTCAAAAGTAATTGGACAACTTCATGTTCAGATGTGTCCTGTTTTCTATAACAAATAAATGAATCAGATAAAAGGTCTGGAGTTGATTCCAAATGTTGAATTTGCATTTTGGTAGCTGTTCAATATGAGAAGTGCATGTGAAGGAGGCTCATTCAACTGGAAAAACAAAATAAATATATTAGAGAGATATTGATAACTTCAGGAAAGGCAAAATCAACAATTTGGTACATTATCAAACAGAGAGAAACCATTAGTGAGCTCAGCAACAATTATTTGTCTAAAACCCTTGGATTAAATCTACAAAACAGAGGTGACATTATAACATTTGTGTTACTGTCCAAATATTTATGGACCTGAATTTTATACAGTCTGATGGATCCATGATTAAATTATGAGTCCATCCAAAATATCATACTAATTACATCATGCACCAAATCTATACTATAATTCATAAGACTTTTGTGTAAATGAATCGTACAGAGTGTGTTCAGGTGTGAATAAGTTTCCATACCAGTTGAAGGCATGTTGCCTTGGTAATCAGCCCTGTCAGTGTCCATTGTTTCTACAACCACATTGCATTGTGGGTTATTTATGTTGGCGAAGTGTCCAGAGCTTGCACACAATAATATTAATCTGTAAATAGAATGAAGTTCAAATACTATTTATTTCATAACTCTGGTTCTGGGTATGGTTAAAAAATTAAATCTTGCTTCTGTTTTAGCCTGATAATTAACATGCTGGAATGGAATTCTGGACACTGCCTATATTTATATGACCTTTATGAATAACATTCTCCATTCTATGCCTTTTCTCTTTCAGATTGAATCCAGAAAGCGCTTGGCCAAGACAGTTCTGGTGTTTGTTGGTCTGTTTGCTGTGTGTTGGCTGCCCAATCACGTCATCTACTTATACCGTTCATATCATTACTCACAGGTAAATAAAAGGAAAAAAAGAACAATGGTTTGCACCCCCCCCCACACACACACAATGCATACATTCACTATACATGACTTTCCCTAAACAATGATGAATTAAATACATGTTTTTTGTCTTGTTAGATATATTTTAGGTCATTTTTCAGATTTCTTTCTTGCTGTATCAATGTCACCTTTTCATCATCTTTTGCCTTTTTTTCCCTTATTACATATTTTACATCTTTTCATCTTGTTGCATCTTTACAATTCAGGCCTCTCTGTTTTTGATATGGCTTTGGTGGACTCAAGTGGTATAAAATAGTTTAGAGAATAAGAAAATTAGAAAAAATAATTCACACATTATAATACGGTACTGTATTTGTACTTTACTCTGAAAACTGGCAACCCACTAAATACAACTTGACGAGTCTAAGACTATGTTCAGACAGCAGGCAAATGTGGCCCAAATCTGATTTTTTTGCTCATGTGTGACAAGGGATGGGAATTGATAAGAATTTAACGACTCCAATTCCCTTATTGATTTTGCTTATCGATCCTTAATTATTCCTTAAGACCTGCTGTCTGAACATAGCCTAAATTGAGAGGTTTTTCTAGAAGATATTCCTTTATTTGTTGCTGTTGAACACATTGGTCGTAGGTGTCACACAGGGTTTAGATGCACTGACTTTGAAGGCCTGAACATATAATTCACACGTAGATCAACCATCTTCCATCAATACATCTTTACTAGTCTTTGTCTTATAATAGTATATGCACTACAACTCAACAAAGCACATTCGGGCACATAACACAAACTAAATCAATTATCTAGAAAAAAAGAAATGCTAATGTTGATTTCTTTAAAACCTCACTAAAGCATTTTTTGTAGTGCCGCAGTCTCTCACTTTATATCAGAGACATTTATTCCCCATGAATTTCCATCAATTATTCTTGCTTCTTGCTCTGCTCCAACTTTTTTTTTTTTTGTTAAAACATAACGTTTTGTTGCCACACACGAAACATTAAGGAGCACAAATTGACACACAGCAGAGCAGAGAACATATATGGTGAAGTAACAGACAGGACCTGCAAACATGGCAGCAGGTGTAACATCCAGCATGGTCCAGCAGCATGAAAGCAGATGAGACTGAGCTGACATTATGTGTTTACTCTGGGAAAGCAACAACAACCTTATTATCATAATGATGTTGTTGTGAGACTCGTCATTAGACCATTCACTTATCTTTACCTGCTTCACACAGATCAGAGACTGTGTAATTGTTGTCATCATTTCTGCTATCGGATAACAAATCTTTCAATTACATTTGCATAGATTTCCCTGAAGTAAAAATAGCTCATCCATATAAATCTTACATAAGATTACCTGTCTGTCACATTGGGTATTGGAGGAAATTGAGGAAAGGGCTGTGATTTTCTGTTTTTTATTTTTATTTTTTTTAGATTTTCCTCTATATCCTGGACTGTAGATATTAAACGGAATTTCAAAACTCCCAGAGTTTTGAAATTCAAATTACAGAGTTTTTCCTGTTGTAAGAAAACAACATTCATCTGCAAAGTCAACCCTTTCAGACTTAAACAGCCACTGGGACCAAAAGCGTCTACTGATCTGAAATGTTGCAACATAAAATGCAACACATAGGATAATATCATAATAAATGATGATAAATCACATAATAAAGGTTAGATGCAGTTCTAGGTCTTTAAGGGTTAGCAATTCTTCTTAAAGGATAATTAGTTACATAATCAATGTAATTTGGAAAAACAGACCGATTGTTTCGCAAAAGTTAGTGCATTTGGATACTGTGTCAAACAAAAATGTACACTTTTCTTCAGTACAAGTAGGAGCTTTTATCACAAGTGAAATAAAAAAAAAACTTATTACGAACCTTTTTCCTAATTTCATTGTACACACAATGACATTCTCTTCTCTTCTCTTCTCTTCTCTTCTCTTCTCTTCTCTTCTCTTCTCTTCTCTTCTCTTCTCTTCTCTTCT
>JAPQRP010000019.1:30389304-30400452 GCA_037367295.1 Apogon hyalosoma | reverse complement strand
TCTTCTCTTCTCTTCTCTTCTCTTCTCTTCTCTTCTCTTCTCTTCTCTTCATTTAGTTTGCATAACAGAAACAGAAAACAACATGAGAATGAATTGACTGAAGTCATTCAAAATGCGAATGTTACAACAAAGAACCTGTGTGATCTGTCTGGTTTCTGGAGTTGGAAGGATTAGTGGACAATATATAACAGTTCTCCTTTAACATATCTAAACTCATATGCTGCCGGCTTGTGTTTTTATCATTGGCTTAAATTAAATCCCCAGCAGAAGAAAGGACACTGTGTGTGTTCAGTGTGAGTATAGTTTAAAGCAAACATTAATACTGGTCTCATGTGTCATGTGTCACTCACACAACTACATCACAACTATTTGCTTGGCTGTGTTTTCTTTTTTGTCATTTTTTTAATTTAGTTATATTTTCTAGAGTGTTCTTATGATTCATTTTCTGTACTACTGTCTCATGTTGCACTTTTTGTTAACTGTAGTGTCTATATCTTTACTGTTCAACATCAATACTGTGATTTAATGTAAATCAGAATGAAGTGGAAGGAATAATTCAAAGATCACTGAGATTTCAATGATATAGCAGGATATTAACTGGTTTAGTAATATGGTACCATCTCTCTCTTACTTTTTTCTATGTGAAGAACTTATTTCCAGTGCCCCAGCTGAGTGAGTGGTTTTGGTCATTACTTGGTATTGGTTTATTAGAATGGTTTTATCACCTCTGCCAAAGGGGGGCGAGGCGGGGGTACTGGGGTGTACAGAGGTCTGTGTTCTCCGAGTGCTTTTCTAATTTAACTTTAAAGTTACACCAATGCATTTCAGCTTGTGGCCTCCATCCAGGACTGACTGAAGCTAGATCAACCAAGATGTGTCGGTCTAACTTTAGAGTTCAATAAAGTAGTCCTGTATGACAAGTGCAGCTGGAGTTCTTGACCTGTTGCAAGTTTTTGTCCTCGGTGCACCCTGGAAGATGGTGAAGTTGTGCCAAGACCTTTTACTTTGATTGATTTAATCTCAGGACTCAGCCTTTTCAATCTAAAGAGCCATGTTTAATCTATGGTTTGGAGTCACAAAAATGATTTAACTCCCTTTACATTTCACCACAAGCTGTTTTCTCTGTGGTAAGTTATGTATTAATATGTGGCACAATGATGCATTTTTGGCACTTCAATAAAATCCTACAATTACAATAAAGGAAATAGCTGAGACTTTTATTTTTTTGTCATTCGGGGGGTGTTAGGTGCTTACTTGCAAAGCACAAAACTGATTGATGTTGTGAAGGAGGAAGAAATCCACTGGCCTGTGTGGGCTTACTTTGAGACAGGCCAAATACGAACAAATGCAAAAGCACCAAGTCGTGATGTAGCACAGAACACACCTTTTCACAGGTGGAATATGAAAACATGCTTTTATTCTGTGGATTGACCATCCATTTTTACAGTTGGTCAATGTAAGAATGGCTTTAAGTCTACAACAATGATAACAAGAGGCTAAAATGGTCAGTAAGTCTCATTTTAATAAAGTCCTTATGTTTTTCTGACACAGTCACAGGGAACCAGAGGCTAAAGACAAACATGTTCTGCAGACCCTGGTTTAAATGGTCTTGACTACAGTACCATCAACTACAGCCTATCTTGTCATAAATATAGTATTTAATACACAGCATTTTCTGTTGTGATTTTTCTACTCAGCTGATTTCATGTTGTATTTTCTGTAGGTGGACATCTCACTGGTTCACTTTGTGTGCAGCATCGTAGCTCGGATCTTGGCCTTCACCAACTCCTGCCTCAACCCGTTTGCCCTTTACCTGCTGAGCAAGACTTTTCAGAAGCAGTTCAACCAACAGCTGTGTTGCTGCTGTCGTGTGATCCTTAAACGTTCCTCACAAAGCCCGACGCATTATAATACTCGCGTGACCTCAGTCCGCAGTACACATCATTCCATGGCAAGTCTCACCATGATCAACGGGAAACACATGTGCCAGGAGGACTGTGTGTAAAGTAAAACTAAAGTAATACATTCAGTCCATCCATCTTTTGGTGAAACTTGTGTTTAAAAAAGTTAGTAGTTACATTTGTGAAATATTGTAAGTTTAAATGTGAAATCACCAGGAACATTTAATGCATTGGTTTTGCCTGTTATGCATTGCAATGTGTTCGCATGCTATTGTAAAAAATATACACCTTTATTTATATATGATTTAAGTGAACTTGTACATTTTTATTTTCAGTAGTTTTTCTCAAATCAAACTTAGTCACACATACCTGACACTGGACCACAAACTCTGTAGCTATTCTGATGCATGACATACAGGGGCAGTTGGTGCTAAGTAACATTAAAGGATGCAAGAGAATATGAACGCAGCAAAATATGAGTGCAGACTAAACTCTCTGATGTGTCAGCCAGTGATGATGGATCATAATCCTCTGATGAGTGTGACTGAAAACTGAAAATAACTTGTTTAGACATGAAAAATCCATGGGGGGCATGCCAGTTTTCTCAGGTGTAAATGCAGGACTGAATTCATTCACCCACATAAGTGTTTTGTGCATGTGCTTTGGTTCAATATTTGAGTAGTTGTGTGGTTACTTGCATCATATTCTGTTCACAACACAGCCTCATATTTGACGCAGGTTAACAGTCTGCTTTATGTTCAATTTGATGTCATCAAAAGGTAACCCAGTGAAAACTATCCAATCACAAGAGGACAAAAAGTAAAAACAACTCCCCTGTACTCTTAATGAAAGTGTTTGTGGAGCTTCCAATGACAGCGCAGCCTCAGGTCACCTAATAACCCAAAGTGTAACACAGGAACTCAGACAGGAAGTGAACATAGTCTTTGTACAGCACTGCGGTCAACTCTGCTGTTCTTAATATGCTTTGTAAATAAATTGGATTGAATTAGATAAGAGAAATTAAGCAAATAAATGTTAAATACATGTTTACATGAGACATTTTTATGATAATTAATGTTTAACATTAATGTTAAGTAGCCTTTCTTCTCTGAGTAATTTTAAATGAAGTTGTGGTTATTTGCTTATCTAATGTCTTTTCAGATTTGTTTTTCCACAACTATGTGGTTTTCCTGCATTTGTGGCTTTACTGTTGTTACTATATTGCAAAAGATAAAGTGTATATTGACATTTTGCTTTATTCCATTAGAGCTTCTGCTACACACTTGCGCATGTTATTCAGCCTGTACCTAATCGCTGTATATGCATTATTTGTATTTATTAAAATCAAATGTTGTAACTAGATGTAAACATGCGGAAATGTGTTTTATCTGGTTGTAGATGGTGCATTGAGCCATGTTTCAGTTTTGTACAGGGTCAAAAAATAAACATTAAGTGTACATGCATGTATTATTGGATTGGATTGAATTGCATTATGTAATATGTGTTTATAAGGCAATTGCACTGATGCATCTTTACATGCAGCTCTTAAGGAAATTAAATCGTCAGCTGGTTAAACCTGTACTTCTCAGCTTAAATAAATTGGTCCTAGCATTTTTTACATAAGGGAGAAAACTCACTTAAAAAGAGTAATAATGTGTACTATCCTGCTGTCTACACGACAAACTGTGTAGTGAAAACAGAGTTTGCAGACTTGTGATGGACGAACACTTTACTAAGATGCTTTATGTTGTTTCTTCTTTTCTTTAATTCGTCACCTGTGTCTGGTTTATAGTGTGCACCACTGCTTTCACTGCACATGGTTGTTCTGCGCTGTCACATGCTAGATTTACAGTCACCGTATTACACCGCAATGCCCTAATTTGGAGTTTCACAGTGGGAGAGTATCATGCCTTGCCTGTGATGAGTGTCTGTATAATTCAGTCTGGGTAGTGTTTGTGTAATTGTAGTGGGCGCACCGTGCCAAATTTCTGTCCTGCACGGTGTCAACCTTCTACTTAACCTGTCATCTTTATGGCCTGGTAAGAGCTGTGTGTAAATTTTAGAATGTAAATAAGGATCAGTTTCAATCTTTTCAACTTGAGGAATGAAGAAAACGTCAATAAAAGTAATAGTTTTAACCAATTAAAGCTCAATAAAAACTTAAGGTTAACGTTTGTTTGAAACCATGACAGTGTTTTATGAAACGTGGAACATGGCAGTGTGGCTTTTCTCTCTGTCTTGCGTTGCTATACCACTTCAACCTACAGGAGTATAAACAACAGGATGATATCAAATAAGATAGATACATTCAGATGTATACCTATGGGTTCACAAGTAAAAGACGTACACTATTCTTGGAGATATTGGCAACAGGCACTTGCAGATTAAAACATACACTGATTTTAAAAGGCATACTATACACACAGGGACATTACCATTATTCACAAGAGGCACGATAAGATAAACAGGAATCAATTTGTGAATCCATATAAAGTAATAGCACAATATAATCTGATCTGAATCTAATCTGATCAACTAGGGTCGATCAACAACAGTGATGAAGCACCGTACAGGGAGGAGGTCCAGGCACTGGGGGCCTGGTGCAGTGTTAACCACCTCAACCTCAACACCAGGAAGACTAAAGCGGTCATCACTGACTTCTGGAAGTTGAGGAACTCACTGCACTCAGGCCTGAACATCAACGGGGAAGAAGTGGAGCGGGTCACAAGCTTCAAATTCCTCAGACTCCACATCTCAGAGGACCTGGGTTGGACTGTGAACACCACTCACATCATTAAAAAGGCCCAGCAGTGTCTCTTCTTTCTGAGAACGCTGAGGAGGAACAAACTCCCCCCACCTCTGCTGAAAACCTTTTACCATTACACGACAGAGAGCGTTCTGACCTATGGATGTACAGTGTGGTATAGGAGCTGCACTGCATTCGAAAAAAAACAAAAAAACAACAGCAGACAGCTCAGTGCATCATCGGCTCCCCACTCCCACACCGGGAGGAGATCTACACCAGCCGTCTTCTTTGACGAGCCACAAAGATCCGGGACCACCCCACCCACCCAGGACACTCTACTCTCCAGCCTCCCCTCTGGCAGACACAGTGTCATGAGAGCCCACACCAACAGGATGAAGAACACTGCTGCAGGAATCATGATCCCCCATGACTGCACTTTATTATTATTTATTTATTACTAATATTTATGTAAATTTTAATACATATTACGACTGTGACATACCTGCTATGAGAGATGCTGCCAAACAAAACTTCATTGTGCTCTTGTGTATAATGACAATAAAGCTTCTTATCTTATCTTATCTTATCTTATCTTATCTTATCTCATCTTATCTTATCTTATCTAAAATACAGATAAACTGAAGACCCTGGTGCTGAAAGTCACAAAAAAAGTCTGTTAAAAATATTTATAGGGTGGACTTAACTAAACAAATACCGCATGTTTATATGCTCGACTTGAATTGTCCAAAAATGTGACTTCAGTACTTTAAGCCCCAGGGTCGTCATACTTCTTTAAAAGCATCCAGTAATCCTGATAAACTGATAAAACAGCACATCAAGACACAAGACATCTCTGCTGTTGTCCATTACATGCTCCAGTCCTGTAAGCAGAAATATCACACATAATGTCATGAAAAAAACAAAAAACAGAGTGATAGATAGATAGATACTTATATACATACATACATACATACATACTTATATACATACATACATACATACAAACAGACTTTATTGATCTCAGTTAACTGGGAAATTGCAGAATATTTATTACGAAATAAAATACTACAGAATATAGATGAAAACAAGTAAAAGAAAACTAGCCTTTTATTGACTGTCAAAGGGGTTTAATTAAAATCTCAGTATAATGTCACGACAGTGTTGAAACCTGTAGAATTTAATGAGAACTATAATGCATCACTGAATCTCCAGCAAAGTCATTTTCTTAACTACAGTTCTCCTACACCTCAGTGGAAGCAATGTCTTTTTCTTGCAATTCTAAAAATACTGATGATATTTTTAGGTACACTGTCAGAGTCTTGACAGCTGCCCAGTCCTTCATTTGTTGTCTTTCCTTCACCCCCTTAGTGTATGAACAGCACTGTGAAAATACTGAAGCGTCTCAGCAGGGTGAAAGACCCCGAACGCAACAAGTGGCCCTGTTCTCCTGCAACTTCAAACAGTCTCGCTAAAGGTCAGCGCTCATTGCAGGTGTTGTACCTGTTCCGTCAGCGGTGTATTGATCCATGTGCACTCTTGTCATATTAATGTGCTAAAAAAAGAGGCAATCAAATGAGACTGTGAAGCTATCAACTGATGTCTGAGGAATAAAATGTCAAGAATTTGTCACTGTCAGAACATTGCTTTTCGTTTTTACATAAATGTCTTTTCATTACCTGTAAATGTCTTGTAGAGCAGTATCACAAGAATAGCGCCTGACTCTCAGAAGCTTTGTTTAAAATATGACTCCTTTACATGACATTAGGTTTAGATTACTCACTATGAAATTTAAAGTGTTCCAGATTCAGTCACAATGCAAAGATGATAAGTACCGGAAACAAGCCAACTTAAATGTCATTGAATTTATGTTGTCTTTGTACGAATGTGAAAAAACTGCTGTTTTTCAGTCTTGAAATATTTTTAATGAATAACTGCTGTTGGTTTTAATGAACATAAGTGTATTACTTGCTCTTAGTCGTTTGTTCTTCTCACCGTTTTTATAAATATACATATTCACAGTGATGTTATAACGAAGTGTGAGCCATAATTTTCATCATTCATGTGTCAGTTTCTTTTCTTCCATGACGCTCAACTGAGGTAGAAATTCTGAGAAGTTCATTTGGTTTGATGGCTTGTGGTTACAGCTGATATGTGGAGGAAACCTGATTATGCACAATATCTGTGTCTGATGCCTCTAACTCAGTGTAGTGAGTAATCCTCCATTTTTCCATCATAACTCCGTAGCCTGTACACAAAATTACACATATCCGATTTAACTCTCCTCTCCAAGCTTTGTATTCTAGTCACCTTCTGAGATGAAGTGCTGACAGATGGAGGACAGGGCTCACACCAAATGTCAGCACCCAATATATCATCCCAGCCACTGTTGATCAAAAAAATCTACTGATCTAAAATGTTTAATACATGATCCACTAATCCTATCAATGCGTGTAAATAATTGGTGTAAAATGCAGTTTGTCATCTTTTCATGGTCATCAGATATAACCTATTTGGATGTTCAGAGGCTCCGTAGTGAACGTGGAAACACCATCATCTTCTACAACATTGATTCACCAGTAAAACCCATGGAATTGGATCAATGACAGTGGATGGACACACTTGGTTTATGTTGAGTTAATGATATATTTTACTGGAAAAAGTCATGCTTTCTTAATTTTTGTCCATTTCTGATATGATGAACTGATCAACTTTAATGTGAGCTTTTATAAACATCTACATAATCAGTAAATTAAATTTGAGAAAACACTTGATTTTCATTGAAAAGGTTTAAAATGCAGAGGATAATATTATATTAAACAGTGATAATTCACTTCAGAGAAAAAATAATTTGGGAACTTCCACAAAAGTAACACTGGGTCTTTATGGGTCAAAACAGAAATAACATCTACATCTAAAACAGTAAAAAAAAAAAAAAAAGAAAAAAAAAATCTCCTATCTACTATTCTTAACCACTTTTCTTAACGTTGATGATAACGTTGACACTGATGGGGTCAAAGAAAGAGACTTCAAGGAGACTAAAAAGGATTTAGGAAAGGACTTAGTGTGTTGAGAACATCTTCTGCCTTTACAGTAGATGGGGGTTATGTGGGCCCATTAAGGTGAAACTACATTAGTCTGAAGATGGACTACAAAAAGTGCATGTTGGATCCTCCCCCCTGTGTGTTCTTGTGTAGTTTAATGTCTGCTATACACAACGACACTCCAGGAGGATCCAGTTTACGGTTCACAATTCAATAACAAGGATGATGCAATGATGTTACATGTGAAATGAATGATTAAAGAAAAGGCTCTGAAGGATGGAGAACAAATGGATGAAAGGATGAATGGAGGATCGATGATGTGGACTTCTGGGGCCTTCTTCCCACACCCCAAATGAGAAAACAGGAAGATCTTCACAGTCTCTCTGTTCCCTGATTTGTTTTTGAAGTAACCAAGTAACCATCCTTGTGCACTTACTCATCTCCTCCTGAGTATTTCCACCTTCCTGGACACTCCATCACTCACCTCCAGTTTTACCCCATCTGTCTGTCATGTTTTGTACATTTTCCCAAAGAAGTAAGTGCACATAAAAGAAATGGTGTGTGTGTGTGTGTGTGTGTGTGTGTGTGTGTGTGTGCGTGTGCGTGGGTGTTTGTGTGTGTGTGTGCGTGCGTGTGCGTGTGTGTGTGTGGGGTTCAGTTGTTTGTTTCGTCTACAGAGAAAATCAGATAAAACATATTTGGTACAACACATATTGTAAGTGTGTTGGCTGAATTGTTCCTCAGTCTAATCTGTGAAAAAAGACATCTCAGCCATTTTAGATGAAAAACAACAGAATAGTTTACGTCCCTCACTCTGTTTATTAGAGTCACATGTAACATAGCCTACACAACATACACACAACCTTCATTATTCACTGTAATGCACATGGTAAGTACTGTATGTTATCCAGCTGCTACCATTCATTCTGAGCCTGCTTTATCCTCACTAGGGTCACGGGGGTCGCTGGAGCCTATCCCAGCTACTTATGGGTGAAGGTGGGGTACACCTTGGACATGTCACCAGTTCATCGCAGGGCTGACATATAGAGACAAACAATCACTGTCCTATTCACACCTTACCTATCAGTCTTTGGATGGTGGGACGAAGCCGGAGAACCTGGAGAGAACCCACGCAGACACGGGGAGAACATGCAGACTCCACACAGAAGGGTCCCACCCCCTGGACTGGTGTTGGAATCGAACCCAGGACCTTCTTGCTGTGGTGTACACCACTGCACCACCGTGTCACCTCATTGCTATCATTAATAGACAATTTTCTCCATAACACAACAAATGTTCTAAGGGCTATTGCCAGTTGCTAATGCTAAAGCTAAGGTGCTGTGCACAAGGATGAATTTATTATTTATTTTTTATTATTTATTTTAATTTAACTTTTGTTTAACCAGATTAGATCCCATTGAGATCAAAATCTCTTTTACAAGGACGACCTGGCAAAGATGTCAAGCCACACACACCATACCATAATGAAAAACAGGTTAAAAGATCAGCGCTAAAAAAAAACAACAAAAAAAACAAAACAAAACAAGAAAACAAAAAAAACAGGCAATAGTTTAGTAATTACACAAAATAATAACAAGAGTTTCTCAAAAATTTTAAAGTGCAGTGTAGTTTAGGTCACCAGCAATTTTTAAAGTGCAAGATCTGGTCAAAGTCAACAAACAATTTAAAACTACAGACACTGTCCAAAGGATTCTCCCTGTCTAGTCATTAAAACGGTATGAAAAGCTTGTGGTGAGATCAGTTCTGGTATTTTCAGATCTGATTGAAGAGTATTCCAGGCAGAGGGGGCGGCAAAACTGAAGGCTCGCTTCCCCGTTTCAGTTCAAACCCTGTGAACATTCAAATGATAAATATCACAGGTCTGTAGGGCAGATTGGCTGTTGGTTCCCAGAAGAAGAGAAGATATATACGACGAAACCTACCCAAGAAGAGCCTAATAGATCAGAGACAACCAATGGGTGAACCTTCAGGAGCTCAATGAAGGCCACTCAGCTTAAGTCACAGTGGTGAGTGAGGTGACTACAACCGGTGGTAAATCATAAAGCACTATGATAAACAGTATTTAAAGATTGTAGACATTTGTTTGTGGTACTCACATACAGAACATCAACATAATCAAGCATTGGTACAAAAAAAATAGTTGCTGACACAAGATGTTCTGAGCTCTGGGGGAGATTTTAAAAAAATGCTGCTTTTACCTCAAGAGTAAGATAATCATTTTTTGAAAAACGTGGAAAAAAAGTGGAAATTGCAGAAATAATTTTTTAGTATCACATTTTTTAGGGCAGTGGATAGCACTCATGCCCCACAGCAAGAAGGTCCTGGGTTCGATTCCAACACCAGTCGATGGGGGTGGGACCTTTCTGTGTGGAGTTTGCATGTTCTCCCCGTGTCTGTGTGGGTTCTCTCCAGGTACTCCGGCTTCCTCCCACCATCCAAACACATGCACTGATAGGCTAATTGGTTAATCTAAATTGCCCATAGGTGTGAATGTGAGTGTAATTGTTTGTCTCTATATATCAGCCCTGCGATGAACTGGCGACATTTCCAAGGTGTACCCTGCCTTCACCCATAAGTAGCTAGGATAGGCTCCAAGCGACTCCTGCAACCCTAGTGAGGATAAAGGGGGCTCAGAAAATGAATGGATATCACATTTTTGCACCCAGTCCTTAATTATGAAATTTGTTTTTGATGAAGTTCTACAAGAAAGGCCACATGTCATGTAATCTCATTTATTGGTTGGTGGAACACCTTGTGTGTAGGGATGGTATGGTAAGAGATGGTACAAGCAAACTCCCAACTGGTAAGGGATTTACTAACAGAAAATTGAGGGAATCCAAAAGAATGGCCCAACTTAAGGAATCCAAAAAAACTGGGGTCCAAAAACACAGAAGGGCTGAGATTTGAGCTAAAACTGGAGATGAGTGATGGACTGGCCAGAAAGATGGAAAATACTCAGGGGGGAGATGAGCAGGTGCACAAGGATGGCTTCTTCAAAAATTAATCAGGGAACAGCAGACTATGAAGATCCTACTCTTCTGTTTTCTCATTTGGGGGGTGAGGAGAAGGTCCCAGAAGTCCTCCTCCACATCATCAATCCGCCATTCATCCTTTCATCCATTACTTCTCCATCCTTCAGAGCCTGTTATTTAATCATTCATTTCATGTAACACCATTGCATCATCCCTGTTAATGAACTTGATTTAGAGTCATGCAGAAAAAGAATATGGTATCAGAACCTTTGTAAACATTAATTAAAAGAAAACTGCATCTAATAAACAGCAGTACACAAACAGTGCAGCAAGGGGGAGACAAAAGCCTTTTAGCATTTTTCATCATGACACAGTCGTGGAAAAAAAATTATTACACCATCAAAAGTCATCAAAAACAATGGTTATGCAATCCAGTACTAACTCCTGTGTGTATCATGTGACTAAAA
>JAPQRP010000019.1:30376289-30386945 GCA_037367295.1 Apogon hyalosoma | reverse complement strand
CAAACAAACAAACAAACAAACAAACAAACAAACAAACAAACAAACAAACAAACAAACAAACAAACAAACAAACAAAGTCCTGCCCCTTCTGTTGTGCCACATGGGAAATAATGAATGAAGGTTCATGGTGAGACAAATAATTTGATGTCATTTGAATTTTGTCACTATTTACACATACATTTGTCATTTCAAAAGAGTAAGAGTAAGTCAAGTAAGTCAGAGTTTATCATAAAAATAATAAAGAAACATCTAGTATTGTGTGAATTGTTCAGTGGACTGCATGTTTCACCAACACCAGTGCCTTTACCTCATTCTTCAAGAGCAAGGTGAAAATGTATTAACAGGAGAAAGTTATTGAAGTGTACCTGTACTGGTCATGCTTACGACATTAATTATTGTTTATTACTTATAAGCAAGAGAGGTGCAAATTCAGTAAGAAATCACCATAAATGCACCACAGTGAACCTTTTCATTATGAGAATTACACGCAGGGGCAGAACCTATGGGGAGCATCCATCACCAAAAGTGACATACCTGTCATTGTTTCCAGGTGATGAGTGTGAGTAAACAAGCAGCAGTCAGTGACCCAGATTGAGTGGAAATCATGTGTTCGTGCTTGTTTGTGAGCTTTGCACTCCACCATTGTCCTAGAGACTTGACCCAGCACTGGCTGATAATGTGTCATCTAAGACTGGTGTCTGCTGCACAGGGTCAGTAACCAGTCCATCACAGCCCAGGTAATTGCATAGTACAACGAGTCTGTGTCACTACCAGTTCTGGAACAGCCCATGAAGGAGGAAACATGTCTCTGACCATGACTGACTGATGGAGCTGTGACTCAGCACTCGCCCCTACTTGACAACAGGCTATAATGTAAGTTACCTGACGGAACCACTCTTTTGAAATAGCTAGCCATGAAAATTCACTACAGGTACCCTTTAAATCAAATCAAGTCTGGTTATGTTGAATCTGCAGAGACATCTTTAGTGACTCTGAGCAGTGACAGTTATGATGACGTCACCTCTGTGACTTTCTGGTGTTTAGTTTTTACATAATGTATTTTCAAAGTCTGGAAAACCATTAAACTGGTTGTTATTTATCAAACTGTTGGTGGTGGTGCAGTGGCGCACCAGTTTGCACTTCCTCCTCACAGCTAGAAGATGTTGGGTTGGATTTCAGGCCTTTATGTCTTGAGTTACCTGTTCTCTCCACACTGTACAGGTTCTCTCGTGTCCTCTGCCATAAAAAACCAAAAAAACAAACAAAAAAAAAAAAAAAACAAGACCAGGGTGCTGATGAAGATCTGGAGCTGGTCCTGATGCTAATCAAAGGCCAATGCTGGTGCCGAGTGTTTTGGGATGGGTAAAATTCAGACACTGAATTTCTCTACTGACATAATAAAGAGAGTTAACCTTTAAGCTTTTGTAGTTTAACAGTTTTACCACAAACTGTAACATTTTTGGTTTGTCATCTTTCAAATTGACAAACATGATATTTTCAAATGATGGCACAATTAAAAAGGGATGAAAAGATTACTCTTTCAGTACTGTCGATAAGTTATCTTGGTATAGGAGGAGAAGGAAACAATTATAGGAAAATACACAAGAAGTTGAAATTATAAAAAATAATCTTTTTATATAAACTACATATTCAGTGCACAAAGAACATGTAAAATCATAATCTTTACAATTTGATTTAAACATAAGGTAAGCATGTTAATACAATCAATTAACATGGTCACATGAGTTAATATCTTAATTAGTTAAATTGGTTGGCATAAATAGAGCTGTAAATAAATTATGAGCCTTTGTTCTCTGCCTCCAGTTGAGCAGGTTGTCATATTCTACTCCCAGTGGACTTCTACTCTGGCCCTTTGCATCTGTGAATAAAAGAGGAAACGTTTAGAGAATCGAAAAATTCATGTATGTATATTCACTGCAGATTTATGAAAGTTTAGCAATGAATTGGAAGCTAGTATTTTCTGCTATTGTACAACTTAAAACTTCTTTTAAGCATTGGAATCTTTTAGTTTAAATCCTCTCCTTGCTCCTAATACCCTGCATCTAGTAAATAACATGAAGTGCAATAAAAACATTTCATCTCAATTCGGGTTTTTTTGATAATTATATGAAAATCTAAAGGGCATGAATAAGGACAATGGCGTATTAGGGCCACATAAGAAAATAAAACACTTGTCACTACGAGAATAAAGTTGTAAAATATCGAGATATGAGAATAAAGTCGAAAACAAAAAGAGTCATAATTTTACAAGAATAAAGTCGTAATATTATGAGAATAATTTCATCATATTTCGAGAGTAAAGCCATAGTATTACGAGAATAACATTGTAATTTAAAAACAGGCGGGAAAAACATAATAATTTACGAGAATAAAGTCATACCCATTTATTGCATAATGGAGAACTTGGAATATTTTGTGAGGTTATACTTTCATTTGGGGTGTACGCACAGCGAAATGTTGAGCCTATTAGCCCCACCCACCATCAACACAAACCCTCTCTGTATAGCACTCCACCGATAGTCCTGCAGCTGAAAACTTCCAGCCAGTTCTTCCTTCACAAAAGAGGCAATTTGCTCCAAATCCATTTGGTTGTTACGACAAAGCAAACCCGAATGTGTGCAAATTCGCTTCAAAGTTCTTAGACTAATGCTAATGAGATGCTGGAGGGCTAATAGGCTCAGTATTTCACCAAGCGTAAACCCCAGATGAAAGTTATACCTCACAACATATTCCAAGTTCTTCATTATGGGACAAGTGGGTACGACTTTACTCTTGTAAATTATGATATTTTTCCCGTCTGTTTTTAAATTATGATGTTATTCTTGTAATATTATGGCTTTATTCTCAAAATATGATGGCATTATTCTCATAATATTACAACTTCATTCTCGTAAAATTATGACTCTTTGTATTTCTCATAAAATTCCAGGTTTTATCTCGATATTTTACAACTTTATTCTCATAGTGACAAGTGTTTTTCTTTTCTTATGTGACCCTAATACGTCATTGTAGATAAGGATTTCAGCAGATGACTACATTTTCTTTTTAGTTTAATGTCACAGGTTGACTATAAATGAGAAAATGTAGTGTCATTTGGAAAAACATATAATTATATTATTATAGCATAATAAAGTGTCTCACCTGCAGGAGGTTGGATCAAAACGTTGGTGTTTTTGGGTACAGATGGAGGAGTTGAGCTGACAGCGATGGATCGGCCTCGGTTGGGAAGTCGGTTCAGGTCTAGGAAGGCAGTCGCAACGTTCCACATCTATCTCACAGTCAGGCAACCACGAATTGATTGGAAACTCTGAGATGGAGACAATAATGGTGTACACAACAAATGACATACACAACTTTGGGGAAAAATGAAGATGCAGCGGGCAAGAATATTTTTTGGGTATTTTGTTGCTGTTGTTTTTTTAAAAACTACTGACAATATTTTTTCCAACAAACCCCCCCCCCCAAAAAAAAAAAAAAAAAAAGACCTTTTGGAGCAGGGGTGTCATACGCATTTTATTCCAATGTGATCTCAAGTGGGCCGGACCAGTAAAATAATAACCTATAAATAATACTTTCTAATTCTAATTTATTATTTATCAAATTCCAACAATTTATGATGTGTTATGTATTAGAATCATAATTAAAAATAACACATTTTCCTCCTTCCTTTTTTGTGTTAAAGTTAACTTACATTCTAAAAATGTGAATACCATGCACACCATGAAATATCTTAAATAAAATAAGTGCAATTTCAGTATTATCTCTCGGCTTATTATTAACACAGTTTGCAGATCACAGTGGATCTACAAATGCAGAAAACATTTATTAACAGTATTATATTGTTAAAATTGCACATAGTCTTAACACATTTCATCTGGTCCATATTTGCTCAGGTTATTCACATTTTATTGTGACACCATAGTTTGTAAATGTAAATAATTTCATAAAGTAATGTAATTTTTTTTTTCACATTCAAACAGGGAGAAAATTTGGTGTTGTCATTATTTATAGGTTATTATCCTATTATTTTACTTTATATCACATTGAGTTGTATGTGGCTCCTGAACACCATTGACTGTTAATATTTTCAGTAGAATTTTTGTACTTTCCAAATTCAACCCATGGTCCGAGGTGGAGTGGCCAGTTTTGACCCCCAGGCCTTATGTTTGACACCCCTGGTTTAGAGCATTTATTTGGATAAAATGTACTGTATAGACTGTGAATCCATGCACATCTGTAACCCAGAAATTGCGTTTTTTTTTTTTTTTTTTAAGTATCCCTTCTTTGTGTTTGCATATGTCCAACTCCATATCCTAATGTCAGTAACTCACATAAGACTTTACCCTGGTTTTGAGAAGCCTGGATACTCAAGGAGTGGATTACTATTCAGGTACTAAACTGCATAACAGAAACATGGCAGCAGCAACGAAAGCATCTCACTATTGGAGTGATGAAGACTCACTGTTTTGGCTGTGAAAAATATAACACCTGACTTTGTTGTGCAGCAGGAGATAATACCTGTAATACCTAATATCACCACAATCTTCAAATTTAGAATTACATTTAAAAAAAAAATAACAAACTGAAATAAAAGACATTGATTTAAATACTCATTTATCATTTTCCAAAGCCACAGGGAGCCGCAGCAGAGGGATGAAAGACCCACATGCAGCTCTGGAGCCATCCGGTAGGTTATATAAAAATGGGGTTGACAGGAGGGTCCATCATTACTCCTCAAGACATGGTGAGCAGAGAGATGGATGATCCAGCAGCAGAATACCTACTAGCTGTCGAGTACCTACTAGCTGTCCGCCAACAGTTTTAATTTTATTGGCTACGACGTGGACAACACGCTGTGCTTTTGTTGGTATAGGATATCTCTAAGTATCAAACAGGGTTCCTACAGGTTTCTTCAAGTTAAATTTAAGACTTTTTAAGACCTTTTTAAGACTACTTAGAACAGAATTTAACGCCCATTTCAAAAAACATTCTGAGTCAGCTTTCTTGGGTAATGTGTGCGTGACTAACAGCTACACATGTTGGGCTGAATGTTCTGTGATCATTTCTCACTGGGGGCTGCAAAGTGATCAAAAACTGGTTCCTAATTTCATAAAAATAAATTGTTGGGTTGGAACAGGTGGAAGTGAGTCGACTAACGTTACTTTCTTTGCAGATTGGACATTTCCCAGACACATTTAAACACAATACAGCAAGCAAGTTTATGGCAACATAAAGACCTATCATATCAAATGTAATACCTTTTAAATATATTTTTTAAGGTATTAAATGCACATTTGTAAATCCAAGACTTTTAAGAATTTTTAAGACCCCGCAGGACCCTGATTGAAACATTTTATGTAAGCTATGTATACGCCCAAATACAATAAAAAAACCAAAACAAAAACATTGATAGTTCAGCTTATTCCAATATTTTAGAGAAATTTTGATACGTCAACATATGCTGCCTAAATCGTAGAGGCGTGACAGCGCCTTTAGGACCCAATAGTTGGAAAAAATAAATATGACAAAATAACTGCACAAAAATACAAAACACGAGCAGAACACAACAGAGATGCTTCCACGGTGAGCTAACCACATGAAGTGAATGAGTGAGATGCAGGATGCTGGCGGATGTTGAATCCATGTAGCGATGGTGTATCTGAAGCTCGCTTGTAACTTGGCTTTTGGCTCGCAACTTGAAGCAATAAATCAACGATGGCTCATAACTGGAAGACCATGAAAGTAGGTGCACTCATAAGTCAAGGTATCACTGTACTTGACAGATTGGTGGAAAAAGCATCAGACAGTATCAAAGCACTGATGTCAGGTTACCCAACATAAACAGTGCAACTCCACAAACATAACAATGTGAATTAATATTATAACGCAGTCACTGAATAGCATGGTGATAATGTCTAACATCAGTCCTTGAAGCATATCTTAGACCTTGAGGACATGTTTATTTGTTGATCTCATCTCTCATTGCTGGCTGTAAATGAATTGCAGTAAGACAAAAATCCAAGACAAGATGTTTGTGGTACACCGTCAGTTATGATAGTTTTATTTGTGTTCCTAGTTAGGTTAGTTCATGTTGCTATCCACTTCCTGTTTTATTTTGGTGAAGGGGTTTGTCTTCCTGTTGTGTTTGCACTCTGTCTGACTTGTCTGTGTCTTCCCTAATTCCTTCATTGCCTGCACCTGGTGTCCTCCTGTTTATAATCCACACCTGATTGTCATCCGCTTGTCCTATATATATATATTCTCCTCTCCCCTTTCGTCTGTTGTCAGTGTGTCATTCATGTCCAGTCCTTGTCTTCATGTTGTTTTGTAAGTCTTCAGGTCAAGCCTAGTGATGGAGAAACCGAAGCTTTCTGAATGAGTGAATCAATCTGAAGCAATTGTGTTGAAATGGTTCAGTGTTTCGAAGCGTTTGATACAATTAAATGTGGTGACATCTGCTGGATAAAATTATACGTTGCATTCACATTAAACAAAGGGCAAAGGGTTGTGAAACAGTAAGGCACTGTTGTGTTTGTTTAACAATAAAGGATCTACAGTAAGCACATCTTGAAATGCTTGATTTTTTTTCTTTTATAGAAATAATAATATGCTTGTGTGATTGTTCCATCATATAATGCTATATGTTTTAGATATATGGTTTTGTAAGAGAGATAAAAATTAAAAAATACATTTACAAAATAAAAAAAAAAGTGAAATGCTTGCGCAACTAGGATCTGTGATGACAGTATGTGAATGCAGGTATATAAATCAGTGTATGGTATGTGAATGTCTATGTGCCAATGCAAGTTAATCTAACGTTCTACTAATCTTACCTTAAACCTCACTCTCCCTTGTTCTAAATCAATGAAACTATGTAATGCAAACAGAACTCTCCTCCTCTCAAAAACCCACAAACTTTTGAGGGATTATGTCCATTTATAAGCATTTTGAGTTTGACAGCCCCTCCCTTCATTCAAAGCTGGAGTGACACATCGCTGGTGATGAGCGATACGAGTGTGATGAAGTGAAGCTTCATTTGGGGAGTCACGTGACTTTTTGCCTGATGAAGCGAGGCGTCGAAACATCTTGTCACGATACTTCTGCTGTGTGAAACCTCAACACGGAGTCAAGCATCTGCTTCGAGAGTAACATCACTAGTCAAGCCAAGCTTAGAGTTTTTTGTTAAAGTCTTTGTTAATTAAGTTTTATTAGTTAAGGAGGGCCGTGGAGCTCCCTTTTTGTTTTGCCTCTGAAAACTTTTATTAAATAAAGAACTTCCAAACTCATCAAGGCTGGTCTCGACCTCCTGCATTTGGAGCCGTGCCTAGTGTGTCGCGTAACAATGTTGGCATTTTGAGCTAAGTCTATCACCAAAGTGGCTCCAATTCCTGTACTCCTAGTAACATTAATGTTAGGCAGCATCTACTGAAATGTCAGAACCAGGATAAACCTCATAATCGAGATACTAGTGTGCATGTAAACACAGAAAGAGTCCAGAAATCAAGCTGTCATGCACGCGTCTTTTACAGCATGTAACATGTACCTGGTATGGTGGAGGGGTAGTGTATGCATCTGTCTGCTGAACAATCCCAAATCAACCCACTGGCACAAAGTCTCCTGGAATCTTGTACCTCTGACAGCTGGCCCATTGGAGAGCAGCTGCAAATATAGAAGATGGATTAGACCAGAATTGAAAAATATAACTGCCAAATCCAGCTGAGAAATAAGGTTGACTGACTCACCTACTGCTCCTATGAGGCTGAGCATTACGTCGTATTATAGCCGGCTCCATGCACCTGCACTCAGTGTGATTTGCTATTTTTATTAGCACAGGTTCAGGCACAAAGTTGAATGGAATCACACTAAGAACCTGAAATGCAAAAACAAAACAAACAAACAAACAAAAAAATCAGATACAAATAGTCAAAATGGTATCGACCTCATATAATCGGAGGGACGGTGACACTCACAGTTTTATTGACATAAACAGTAGTTGTGTTTCGACAGGTGACTCCCTCTTGGTTACAGCAGCCACTGCACCTGTCGACCAAGGCAAAGCAACAGGTGAGATACGAACTGATCCTCAAAGTCAAGGATCCTTCTGTATTAGACAATCCTTCGTCCACCAGACTAGAGTCCATCCTACTGGTTAATACCCTTTAGCCTGTCTAGTGAGGCTCCACCCTGACTCAGTGGATCACACACATACACACATGGACAGTTGTATTTAGTGGAAAAGTAATGAAAGTGTACCTGTACTGGTCATACTTATGACATTAATTGTGCTTTGTGTATTATAAGCAAGAGAGGTGCAAATTCAGAAAAAAAAAATTGCCATAAATGCACCACACTGGACCTATTTATTATGTGAATTACGCATGGGGCAGAACCTATTGGGAGCAGCCATTGCCAGCTGTAAGTGACATTGTTGATGTCCCAATGTTGATTCCAGGTGATCCAGTGTGAGTAAACAAGTAGCAGTCAGTGAGCCAGATTGAATGCAAAGCACATGTTTGTGCAGCCGTAAGCTTTGCACTCCGCCATTGTCCAACAGACGTGACCTAACACTGTCTGATAATGTGTCATCTTAGACTGGTATCTGCTGCACGGGGTCAGTGACCAGTCCATCACAGCTCAGGTAATCAGAAAAATCAATGAGTCTGCGTCACTACTGCTGCTGGAACAGCCCATGAAGGAGAAAACATGTTGCTGACCATGACTGACTGACAGCGCAGTAAGTTACCAAATGAAACCACTATACATGATGTTTTGAAATAGCTCACAATGAAAATTCACCATAGGTACCCTTTAGTACCTTTACAAAGCAAACCATAAATGTGAAGCAATGTTTTTCTGTTCTGCTGCAACATGGAACAAACTCATATTCACCCAAATGCAGATAGTTTTACTGCATATTTAATTCAAAACATTTGTTTGTTCTTCTGTTTGTGTCTCATGTCTTGTTGCTCTGTAGGATTGATCAGTTCTGGATTTTTGTGCTGCTTTGAATTATTTAAAGAAGTCTTTCATTTAGTTACTCTTACTTATTATATGTATGATTTCAAGCAGTGTGCTTTCTCTTCTCAAAATGTTTGTCTTATATGATTTTATTTTCCTCTTGATGTCCCATGAATTTATGTATAAGCAAAATAGACATGCATGAAATGTACTGTACAATGTACATGAATACATTTTACCTAATAAGATCACCTACATCATATTTAAATATATTTCACACCAGGGAAGTGATCAGCTTTTTATTCTTCTTCATTTAGGTTTCATTTACAACTATGGTCAGCTCTTTGTCATCAAGATCATTTTGAGGAACACTTTCTCAAAGAATTGTGAAAGCTTAAACAGTGCAGAAGATCATTAAGAATCCACAGGAGCATCCTTCCCTGACTTTGAAAAATGAGGGATCCATTTGTTTCACTGTTTCCGCACATGCTCGATCAATGTGGGGGTAATATTTGGTCAAATGATGAGTTTCCTGGGGGAACAGAAACATGGCAGGAGAAAAGATCTACTGCTCTATGGCTAATGCAGCTTTTTAGTCAGAGACTTTAAAAGAATTAAGGACTGCTGAATATTTTGATATCATAAAGGTTAATAATAATGCTGTTGAAAAGATGGAAAAGAACATGTTCTTGTTATATACTTTAAAAGCTTCACTCTGTTTAAATGTCAACATGTAAACACACATTTTATCAGTTCAGCATCAGTGTGTAAAGCCTTAAGGTTTTTTATAAATTTTTTTCAGTCAGAATGAAGAAATACTGCTAATGTAACTACAACTACTACTAAGGAGGTGAGCTAATTAGTTGCATTAACTACAAGAAAGTACAAGCAACACACTGTATTTATAGTCGGGGGAATTAATGTCCAAAAATTGTTGCATGGTGGATACAAGCACCAAAATTGGTATAGATATTATTTAGGATGTATCTCATCATTTCAGAAGGGGTGCCCGAAATTTTCAGTCAATTAAAGTAATTTTTAAAGGAAAAATCCAATATGACTGCCAAAAATGACCCAAGAATAAATTTTGTAATCAAAAATGAGACATGCTGATCAATACTTTTGGATGTATTGGGTCATACAACATGTGTATAATGGTACTCAGCAGGTACAATAACCATGTTGTGAATAAACCCCCTCTTGATGCCTTAAGAGACGTGCTAGCTCCCATAGAATTTACCGTCATTGCTAATAAGCCTGCTACAAATGAATAGGTTCGAGGACTGTAACAGTAAGCAACTTGCAGGTTTACATTATTTATTGCTGGATAATTTATATTATCAGTCAGTTTATTCAACACAGCAGTCTGACTTACATTAAAGGTAGGGCTGGGCAATTAATTGAAAAATAATCGTAACCTACATTCGTGTCTGTTAATCAACGATCTTGCACATGACTATTATATTATTATATTTAGCCAAGGGTTAGATTCCTAACCCTAACTCTAGGGTTAGATTCAGCCTTGTCCAGTCAATTAAACGTGATATTGATTTGGGATTTTATCATCCAGCCCTAAGTAAAACCAATTTCCACCTAGATCGATCGATCATCTATCTATCTATCTATCTATCTATCTATCTATCTATCTATCTATCTATCTATCTATCTATCTATCTA
>JAPQRP010000019.1:30309631-30327656 GCA_037367295.1 Apogon hyalosoma | reverse complement strand
CTTATCTTATCTTATCTTATCTTATCTTATCTTATCTTATCTTATCTTATCTTATCTTATCTTATCTTATCTAATTTATCTTATCTTATGTATGTTGTAAGATTGTTTTACCATAGGGACACAGTCTGTCAAAATGTAAATGTTCATGACTACCGACTCAAGTCAATAAATTATTCTAAAGCATGCTAATACTAAAATGTGCTGTTTCAGATTTATGAAAAGGAGAAACTGCAGAAGATCTCCAAAAGTGACGAGGGCACCCTTTCGTTTGTCTTCTACATGAAGGGTGATCGGACAGACGACCGGACGTTTGAGTCGGCGCTGCACCTCGGTTGGTTCATCCAAATTGTCAACACAGACTCTGTGACAATGACAGACACAAAAGGACCTGAAGATGATAGTTATTTCCATGTGATCATTCAGAAGAATTAATGGAGCTAAATAGAGACTAAATTGAGCCACCTGGTTCAATGATACAGAAGCTTTTTCACTCTGCCAAATTCTGCTATTGCAGAAGTGTGTTGATATGTATCATATAACTAATGTTTTTGCATATGTGTGAACAACAGATAAGTGAAGTCATTTCTGGTAATTTTGTTTTTTCAAGTAAACTTTTAAAGCTACTTGCATTTTTATCCCATATGTCCTTGAGTAATTTAGTGTAAAAAGTCAATTTTATGAAATTCTTTTTTGCATATTATAATAAAACTGTGACTATTTGTAAACATGAGTCCAATCAATGCACAGTCAGTAATGTTTTTTGTTTGTTTGTTTGTTTGTTTGTTTGTTTTTTATATCCTGTAACATAAAAATGTTTAAAACTGTCTTAGGTTTCACATCATCCCTAGCGGACATTGTATCACACAACCTGAGAATATGCTAAATACTGTGCAAAAGTCTTAGGTCACCTTTAGCTTTGTTGTTTTTGTGAGGTTCAAATGAGCATGTATATCTATTTCTCACTCTCTTTTCTTCACATATATTATGAAAATATGCACAGTCTTAAAAGAGACACAGAAAACTAAACTAAATTGGTTGTAAAGGTTAAAGTCACTATTTTGTGTGACCTTTGACCCCGTGACAAGAAGCAGTACAAACAGAAACATCTGACGTGTGTTGAACGAAACCTGATATGAAAAAAAAAAATCAGAAAATGAATGCAACTAATCTCATATTGTCTGAATAAAATGGTGAAAGATAAGTTAAATGCAAAGGGATTTTATTGAATCAGTTTTTTCCCTGAAACTTTTGTTTTTAATTCTGTACATACGTCACATATATTAGATGGGATCTTAATACAGAGACTGAAAAATGTGTTTGTGTCATTAGAACTTTAGTAAACCGACAAACCTAATGTTAGACTAAAACTTTTGCACAGTACTGTACATCAATAAATTAGTCTTACATAGAAATACCGTGATTTAATATTACCGTTGGGCACCAAGAATGTACAAATATATGTAGTTAATTATGATAAAATTACCAGCATTAGTACATTTGCAGTTTTTGTATTTGTTTTGCTGCTCAGTCTGCTGTAGATCTCAATCAAGCAGGAAATTTCAATAAAATCACATTACTGAAACTTGGTACTTCCTTTAGTATAATTTCATTTTTCTGCAACCCAAAATAAGAAAGAACTGGAACAGTGCAGAGAATGAAAATTATGAAAGAATACAGCAGCTTTAAAATGTCATTGCAGGCCACATGAACACAACATGTTTCATGTGTTTCATTAGTTAAAATATACATCCATTCCTCAAATTCAAAGACAACAATATATTTAAGGAAAACTTGGAACAACAAAGTATCTACATCTCTGTAATGTTACTAGTTATTTTCCAAACATTTTAAAGATGTTCACTGACTGAAGACACCAAGTGATGAAGTGTTTCAGGTGTCATTTTCTCACTTTGTCCCATTTTAGTCTTGGGTGAAACATTAAGGAGTCACTGTTACTGTGGTCCACTAGAGGGCCTCAGAGAGCTACCAAGACGGCCTTCAGATCAGTGTTTGTCAACCTTAGGGTCACAACCCCATGTGGGGGCGCCTGCAATTTCTAGTAATTGATTTAAAAAAAAAAAAAAAAACTAATAAAAAATATGTTTTCATGATTTAATATATATTTAATTAGAATTAAAACACCACATACTTTTCCTAATAAAAATTGAGTTCAAATAAAATGAAAGATATAATATCTGAGAGGGCATATCTTGATTGACTCGATCATGTGATCATGTGCGTTACTATGCTTCAACCTGCCCGAACACAGTCACAGTCAGAAAACCAGACTGAACAGAGAATGGAAAGATGTCTTCGCCTGCCTGGCCCTGCTAAGGCATCTGTAAGAGAAAGTGAGAAGCAGACACCGAAAAGGTGCATTCTATACTTTATATAGCCTAAATGTCATCTAAAATTAACACTTATTTGCAGCATAGTATAGCAAACTATTACATGATCAAAAACAAATTAATTTTAGCAAAAAAAAAGTCACAGTTTTGAATGTCTGGGGTCACCAGAAAGGTGTGATATTAAAATGGGGTAATGAGTCAAAAAAGGTTGGGAACCACTGGTTTAGAGGGTAGTGAAAATACAAAAACACACTCCAATGACACAGTAATGACAACAATAACAACTATCTAACTAAAAGATATAGTTGATCTTACAGTGCTTCATTTGTATAAAATAACTGCTTGACCCAATTATAACAAATAAATAAACTGATCAAAATGGGCAGTACGCTGGCCTTATACACTGAGTTAAATTTAAAAAAAAAACCAATAAAAATAAAAATACGCGTGTGTGCATCTACATTAGTGTTACTACATTATAACACTCCTTTGTGATTATGCATGTTGACAGACAGACTCAGCTCGACTCAGCCACAGAGACGGGTCAGGATTACTTATAAAACGTCAACTTCCAGTGCCAGTTTCACGGTAGAGGGCCCTGGTCTAATATTTGCCTGAGGCTGGCTTTTCAGCCATGACGGCCCTGAAAACTAAATACAGGACCACGTTGAACCAGTAGGATGACGTGTTTGGCACTGACAAAGCTCTCTCCATGTAGTTTACCCAAATCTGTAGTTTTATCAAACTTTAGCACTTTATCATTTGCAATTAAATATTTTTTTTATTATGAATATTTTGGAAATTGTATGATATTTGTTTTATGTAAGCACTTAAATGTTAGTTTCAAAGAAAGCACGTTTGTCATCATTGTAACAAAAGAAACAGAAAGAAAACTCTTTGTCAAAAGAGAGTCCTGGAATGTTTTCTTGGACACAGAAAGCAGAATTTTCAGAACCACTGGTCTAGTGGAAGGGGTAAGGTTAGCCTGACCCTCATCTGAAGGTCTGACCCTGATACATTCTTATAAATACTATAAAATAAAACTGAAGAAACATGAACTATATTGTATTCGGTCTCTCCAAGATGAATACATGTCAAAGTACAGTTTAATATATCGCGGTGCTCTTTCTAAATTTGTATTTTCCGTAGGTACGTAACTATTTTTTGGTTTAGGTCATGTCACATACTGGATGGTATCTAGATTTGCATTAAATACACATGTAACAAAAAAAAAAAAAAAAAAAAGTATAGAGCCAAATGAACCTGTTTGAACATCCAAGTCTTTCAAAGAAATTTGTAAAATGATATGATATTGTTTTAATCATCTTTCAGAAATTAGAGCCATGCAACAGGGAATGTTTCTGGATGACAGCGACAACAACATACACATATTGAGTCATGAAAATGTAATATTTGTTTCAAATCACCAAACACAATGTGGAAGGAACATGAAAAATACTGTACCCTCTAAAAGAACCATTTTGAAAAGAAAAAAAAACCCTCCCCAAATCACATTTACATGTTTACCCTATGTAAAAGTATACATTTTAAGATTACAAATTGTAAAGATTTCTGTTCTTAAACTATTTTTAAGGATATGTATGTATATATTGATATATATTTAGAGCTTGTACATGGTAAAAATACCACCATTACAACAAAAAATACACTTAAATACTCTACATCACAAACCAGTACACTAGAATCAAGTGAACTTCAGCATAGTTGGTTAATTTCTAAGGTGTGGCTTAAATTAGACGACTTGAAGTATTTAACCATGGGTCAACATGTATAGTAAGTATACTACAATTAAATATGATTAAGCATGTTTTTACAAGGCCATTCACTGTACAATAACCACATATAATAAAAGTCAGCTGTTCAAAGAGGCGACGCAGAGCTGGTGAAAGAGCAGTAGGTTTGTTCTTGTTCTAGATAATATCAGCCCTGAGGACATTTTTCCTCTTGATCGTCAATATCAGTGGATTCAGAATCCAGTTTGTTCGTCTTCACTGTGCTCAAAGGCTTTGTTAGTGTGTCCGTCAATGGCGATATCATAGGGGTTTTCCACGACTACCTCTTTTGTCTCTTTAGACTTCCTACAAACACACAATAAAAACAGGGAAATGGGAAACGTCTCATTAAACGTGTAGATGGTTTAACATTTAGATGTGGACAAGAGCAGAGGGTGTCCATGTCCAGGTTAGTCATGAACAAACTCACTTCTTGCGCTGTCTGAAGCCAGAAAAGACGAGGTAGATGCCCGTCAGCGTAACGACCCCCATGACCACGCCAAACACCACCAGCCACACCTCCACTGGCTGCTCGACAGGAGGGCTCAGCGTAGGGAGGATACCCACAAACTCCAGCGTCTTATCATCCAACTGGAAGGCATTGTTGATTCTTTCTCTATATAGTCTAAAACCAGCAATAAAATAGGAACACACACCAGTGAAACAATCCCCTGAGAAATTCAATTTCATTACAATGAAAACAGCAAAAAGCACACACAGTAATATTTCAATTCTTAAGACAAAGGTACTTTAAGCCTTAAAGACCTTGAACATTTTTGTGGTGATTTCCAATTTTTTTTTCTCTACATTTAACCTTTTCTCAATGATTTTGCATTTGTATTTTGCATTTTTCAGTGAAAATCAGGTATTTTATTACATTTAATTTACTACATAAAGTTCAAGAGCAAAGTCAAAATGAGTGTTTCAATAAAACATATCATTAACTGAGCATAAAAGCACAGGTTTCACTGGTGAATCAGTGTTTTTTTTCCATATGTTTCGTTCACTCTGGAGCCTCTGAATGTGTCCAAATGGGTCATATCTGATCCTGATGCAAAGCTGAGAAAATGCATTTTACTGGAATTATCATAAAGATTATTAGGATTAGTAGTTGAAAAGTTTCAGAAAAGTAGATTCTGTTTAGGTCTTTGAGGGTCAAAGGTCAAAGAGGTCTGTTCAAGGTTTGTCATTGTCTTTATAATAAAAGCAAAATGTACTTGACACTGACTCTGTGACTGTTATGTTGTCTTTTTTCAGCTGATAGCATTGGTATCAGATGACACAAGTGTATTTTATTCTCATAAGGATACAAACATTCTTATAAATGTGGTTAACAAAGAACTTGAAAAATTACCTACTTGATTCAAGTTGAACAAATTATCACTAAACATTAAGAAAACAAGCTCTAAATATTTTGGTACACAACCTAAAAGTTTTAGCCCTTCAATGAAAATTCAAGTTGCTAATATCCCCATAAGGAATGCTAGGTCAGCTCATTTCCTGGGTGTTTTGGTGGATGAATCACTAACCTGGAAACCTCACCTTAGTTTCATAAGTACAAAAATTGCCAAAGCAGTGGGTATATTGGTAAAATCCCTGCATCTGATTAATACAAATGCAGCAATTATGTTGTATTATGCAATGATATATCCTTATATTATTTACTATAATATTGCTTGGCTAGCATCCATAAAACTAAACTTGAACCTATTCTTCATCTTCAAAAGCGAGTTTTGACAATAATATTCTGTGTAGATCGTGGACACCCCTCTCAGCTCCTGTTTGTTAAAGCGGGTGTGCTTAGTGTTTCCCAAATTAATCATTTCCAAATTGGGCAATTTGTTTATGGCTCTATTAAAAGCTACTGCCTCAACATTTCAATAATATTTTTTTCCTTTAACATTGAAATCCACAAGTATTCAACTGGTAGTATCTGTCTTTTTAGAGCACCCTCTGCTTGCACCAGTCAGACTCCATTCAGTGTTCTATACAGAGGACCCAAAATACGGAATAATCTGCCAACTCTCCTTATGGAGCTTCCTCAAATTCAGTTTAAAAAAGCTGTGAAAACTGCTCCTGAGTGACTGTAATTTTCCACATGGGACACATTTCTAAGCTTGAAATTTTATTTGTAGAAAATGTAATTTTAAGCAGCTTGCATTTATTTTTCCAAATTTTTAATTGCAGTAATAAATAATCTTTGAAACCTGGAGGTTGCCACTTGTTAAGCCCTTTGAGGGTTTTTGGTAACCATCCATCACAATTTTTAACCAGCATGTATTCATGTGTATATTTTTTATTACGTGAAAATAAAAAAATAACTTAAAAAAAATTGGTATTTAGATCTGGCCGCTATTATATTACATTTTGAACTAGTCACAATCCTAAAATGTAGAAAAGAATCTAAAGCAAGATATCACACATGGAACACACTTGCTGAAGTAAATACAAAGGTCACTGGAGTCAGCCGTTACTTTTATTATTTAAGCCTGACTCCTTCCCAGATAGACAGCTGGATATCTGGATTTAAAGACGGCCAAGAGAATGAACGCTTTTGACATTTTATTTTGAATCTCTCACCTTATGGCAGCCTCCACATCCTCTTTTGAGATATATTCAGGTGGACTTTCTGGGTTCTTTACCACCATGTAGAAAGAGATTCTGAGAGTCTCATCATAGGTGTAGATGTTCTCTGCTCTGTAGGTGTGAATTAAAAAAGAATTTTGCTCATCCAGGCACAGTCAAAAGTCCAGAAATCTGTATTAGTCCTTACACAAAGCAAAGTAAATACTGACGTGAAGGCAAGAGTCTTGTTCTTTTGGCTGAAGTACTGCCTCAACACATAAGCAATGTTGGCCTTGAACAGGTACAGCTCGTTGGCGTTCCAGGAATACTAAAACACATTTAGTCCATATTTCACATGATTTTAAAAAAGCTGCTGTTATATCAGCAACAGTAGTGGAAAAATTTATTCAGACACCCTTAACACTACATCAGACAGACAAAAACAATTATAATTTATTTTTTAATTGTTGCTTACAAGAAAAAAAACATTTGATTCTTGGCTGTTTCAACATGTCTGGATGTGTTTCACGGAGGATTATCTTGCTGAAACATCAGCTTTGACCTCAACAGAAGAGTGCACGTGCAGTTCAGTGACTTAAGAGTGATTCTTAATGCAATATATCACAAATGCAGGGGATGTCTAAAAACTTTTTCCCACCACTGTATAATAAGAAACTTCACATAGCGATAATAATAATAATAATAATAATAATAATAATAACACTTACAGCGTCATCGCCCAGAGCAGCCTTCAGACTTATTCTCACTTTAATGGCATGTTGTGAGTCTGTAAAAGAAAAAAAATCGAATCATCCATACAGCTGATCGTACCTCTGTGGTTTATCATGAACTCACTAATGTATCCACACTTTGTTTTTGGTTAGTTTACTTTATAAACTGATAAAATGTTCACATAATTATCTACTGATTTTTGTGTACTGGCGTGACTGGTCCAATACTGTTAAATCTAATGTGGTAAAGCATCATGGCCGTACACATTTATACACTCAGTCCTGATAAATTTACTGTGCAGGAAAACAAAGCAGGGCATGAAGAAGAATACTGATCCTTCACAGCAGAACGAGTGTCTTTTATACTCACATGGATCTATTTTTGGATCCCAGCCTACCATCCTGTTGTGCTTCCTGTTTTCCTCCTTCAACCATTCATAAAGTTTGTGGAAATAGTCCAACAGGGGCTGGGCATTCATCTTCACATCCCCTGATATCGTTTGTAACGCTCTGGTCCAGGACTGGGACCGTCCCAGCTCTAACATATTCCTTCAGAAACATTGACAATTAAAATATTTGTTACAATACTGTTGCTGTATATGTAATACAACACAATAATGAAGTGTAACAACATGTAATATGGAACCATGAAATTACACTATTTTTAAATTTAAACTAATTGGACTGCCATGATGTAAAGTGGGTGAATCTGTCTCATGTCTTCAGAGACGATGGAGGTCCTTCTTACCTCAGTTTTTTTCCTGCTTCAGTTGAGTTGGTGATGTCGCATGTGGACAAGTCGCCTGTATGACCAGCTGCGTCACAGAGCGCTTTTTGGAATTGAAACTGGTAGATGGTTCTTGTGAAGTACCTGCGTTCGCAAAAACATTGACAGACACGCTGGTTCCTCAAAAGTTCTAGGCACAGTGACAACTTTGATTTTTGATTTTCATGTCAAAATTAACAGAATCACTGCACAGATATAGCGGGATAAATGTTCTATGAAGAAGATACACCACATTCTTCAAAATACGCAAATTATTGTCCAGATGACTTGAAAAGCACAAATTGAAAAAAAAAAAAAAATCCATGTGTTTCTGAGGTTTCAAAGACTTATATTGACAAATAAATCACATTTATAATAACACAAAAATCATTTTGTGTTATTCCCAGAACTTATGGCCACAACTGTAAAGTATCATTTCTCACACAGCTTCAGTGTTAAAGTAATGGATCTGCACCATGAACTAATGATTTGTTTCTTGGTGAACACATCTGTACAGAGGGAGTGTTACCTGATGAAGGAGTAGTCTCCAGACACATGAAACAGAGCCGGAGGGTCACAGTAGGTCTCATCTCTGGGCACTGGCTCCACCACTCCAACCAGATCCCTCCTGTTATGAAAACACAGAGTCAACACTGTTTCTGCAGACTGACAACAGCTGATCTGAGGTCAGACAGAACAACACAGAGGCCACAGTATCTGCAGGACCTCAGATCTTTGCTGTAAGAGATGTTTTAATTATTCCTTCCAGGTTATTTATTTTTATTTACAGTATCTGTATTGTTTACAGATGCAAACCCTCTGCTTACTTCATCTCCCACCAGCGTTTCATCCACTCGTCCTTTGTGATGTTCCCTGCAAAGACCTGCCACCTCCATTCCTCCAGCATGTAGGTGAAGGGTAGTGTGGCCACAATGGTGAGAGCCTGCTTCAGCAGGAAGTTAATCTCAGTTTCTGCAAGCAACAGTAACACAGTTTATGTTGTAAATACTAAAAACGTCACAAAACTGATTCTTGTTGTAATGTTATTTGAGAAATTAAACTGCACTGAAGGTACATTATCACTACTGGAGACTGTACAATTCCTGTTTTGGACATTTTAAAGACTGGTTTAGGCACTGAAAATAAACAATAGCATCATCAATAGCTACAGAGGAAGCTTCGTTCATTCCTTAATGTTTATTAAGTAGTAACATTCATCCTTGAGCGGAATGAGAAACTCCCCACATTCTGTCATAAAACATCTCAAGAATAACATAACTGGGTGCTTCTATGAAACTGGGTTCATTTTGGTATCTGTCACTTTTCCAGCTTTTTAGACCCAATAATAAAAGAGAAATGTAGAAATATTTCTTCCCAGGATGTACCTAATTATGACCTCAGATAAATACAAAAAAAATTATACTCTTGCTTTGAGCCATCCCAAAATTAATGACTTTTTAATCAAATATTGGGGCCAAAAATAGGACCAAAATGTAGATGTGAAAAGCTACCTAGGTGTCAGTGCATTTGATCTGGAAAACATGGCTGTAAATGGTCTTATATACCGCTATAAATAAAGACACTGTGTTAAATTTGACAATCCTTGTGGTTTTTCTAATCCAGACATAAAGGTTTTTCATTAATCAGCAGTCTCATTCCAGGTTTCACGTGTAACCCATTGTGTCCACTGGTGGTATGGAACCTGCCCATTTAAACACATATAAATGTCAAATGATTTTGCAACAGTGGTCATTTTTGTGAAACACTCTGTCTTGCATAATTACTTCAATTCCCAAAATGTACCTGTGAGAGAATAAAGAGATAGTCAAAAAAATAGGAGCGTGTAATTTTCATGTCCTTTTGATCGTGTTACATGTGGATTTTTGTAAAAAAAATAATATACAAATTTGTTTTATCTGAAAAGCAGTTTCTCTTGTATCTTAGTAATTATTTATTTTCAAAACAGATCTAAAGTGCTTCCAAACTTGCTTCATAAAATGAGTCTACATGTGGTTTGAATTTTTAGCCCCATGTCCTGTTTTTAGGACCAGTTTCATAGAAGCACCCAAATAAAACTAAAGTAAAAGCATTTTTGTCCTGTGTAGGGGACAATAGTTTCACAGCTTCCCTTAAAAAAAAAAAAAAATCACTGACCACTGCAAAAGACATTCAATAAAAAAAAATAATAAAAAAATGCATGTGAAAAAACTGTTGAATTTTGCTATTTCTAATCAAAACAATTATTTAATGTAAAAAAAAAAAAAAAAAGCCAAAACTTTTTCTTTCCTGGATCTTAGGAGGATATGTAAAACACAAATAAATGCAATATCTTTAGCATTAGGAAAAAAAAGGAATTAAAGGTGTATACTCTTTTAAACCACTAGAGAGGCAGTAGAAACAAGTTAATAATAAGTGGCATACAGAGTTAACTTTACAGAAGACTAGGACACAGACATACTTATTCACTTGTCCAGGAGCCATTCAGTACATAAGTGGTCATTTTTGGTCAATTTACACATTCTTGAGAGAAAAATATCTGATTTGAACTCAGCTAAGGCTCATCTGTTTTTTTCTGCTTTCTCTGCGTCAGCCTTTTCCTTTATTCATATAATTGATCATATTATCCAAACCTAATAGCCGTGTTCTTGATACCACGGGTAGTAAACTAAAACAGAAAAGTGAATAGGCTGTAGACCAAAACAGATGGACGTTAAAAGTCTCCACAGGGCTGACGAGAACTCAGTGAACTCCTGTGCTCTGCTTTTTTTTTTTTTTTTTTTCTGTTCTCAGTGTCTGGTTTAGTAAATTTTTTTCGATCAAAATTACCCTGGTCATAAACAAAGTCAGCTGGCAGGAGTTCCAGGCTCTGCAGGTGTTTGGGTGTCGCAGCAGAGAGAGACATGATTTCTCCAACTGCTTCGTGGAAACCCTCGTTGGCGCCGTCCCTCAGGAGATAGGATAGGTTACGGTAAGCCATCTGGTACTGGTTGTGACCCATCTCGTGGTGCACTGTCAGGAAGTCATCCATATTGACCTTGGTGCACATTTTTATTCTGAAAATATCACAAGGGAAACTTTGAAGTCAGCAGAAAATAAAGGCACGGCATGATACCATATCAGATACCCTGTACCAATAAAACAGCTGGTGCAATACTGTGTTTCTAATATGTCTGATCTAACACACACACTGAAGCCCAAGTCCAATAAAAAAAAATAATAATAATCTCAGGACGAACATGGAGTAAAACAACTTCATAAATATTTGTGTTAAACCCAGATTAATACTAACTGACGAAAACTTTAATAACAGTTATATCTTACATTTGGAGTCAGCACTGGAGCAACTTTATGTGGATTAATATTTGACAGAAAAGACTTTTGCTGTCTTTATCAGCTGGGAAGAATGACTCATATTAAGGATCATTGTTTGCCAGTGTTCAAACCATATTTATGATTCTGATAAACTGATCCACAGTCAGACTAGATCACAGCATAAAACATTTATCACCACTTATGAGAAACGTGAGCACTGCACTGTTGACACTTAAACAATAATAATGCAACAACAAAAAAAAAGGTTTACCTAAAGTCCAGTCTGTTTCCCATGTCCCAGGCTGTGGGGTGACAGACGACCTTGCGACCGTCGTTGGGTTTCACAAACATGGACTCATTCCAGAAGTTATCAAACATCTCATACAGACCAACAGACATGAAGAACTTCTCTGCTTCTTCAAAAAAGCGACGCTCAGTCCATCCCTGAAATTCAAGGTGGCATTAACCATTAAACATTAAATTATTCTTGTGGTGACTTGATTTTTTTCTTGCTAGGGTAATTATTCACCATTTATTATAACATTATGATCTGCTGTCCCACATTTTCAGGGAAAATCATATAATTTCCTATACTTAATTTAGTGACTCTGTAAAAAACCTCAGATTAAATTCAAAGTTTCTAATATGAAGAGAGAAAAACTAAGAAAAAGTAACCTTATCTGTCATTTATTAAACTCTGTGGGTTTTACTGGTGAATCAGTTTTGCAAAACATGACAGTGTTTCCACATTCACTATAGAGTTTCTGAACGTCCAAATCTGATGAAGATGAAAAGATGAGAAACTGCATTTTACTTGAATTATTTCAATATATTGATATGATTAGTGGTTCAAAATTTACAAAGCATTTTAGATGAGTACGTGCTTTAAGGTCAGGTCTTTGAGGGTTAAGCAGACTTATTATTATTAGTTTCAGTCAAAATAACAGAAATGACTGTACCTTTTTCACCATGGTTTCACTGACATCAATAGGAGGTTTGTTAAGGTATGGGATTGACAAAGGGTAGAGGTTGGTCCAGAATCTTCCCCACATGTCACCTGAACAATCAATACAAAAGGTGCAACGCTCTTCACTTTGGACTTCACATAATATAGTATTTTCAAACACAGCAACATGCATTAGAGTGTTGTTTCATGATCTGAGAGTGGGAACAGTGTTTAGACGGTGGGGTGTTCTTCTGGCACCTCTGATACTTTACATTCAAGTAAAAGACACGATGTCAGCTGCACTTCATATGATGATGATGATGATGATGAGGATGAGGATGAGGATGATGATGATTATTATTATTATTAATAATAATAATAATAATAATAGTAGTGTATTTGTACATTTATATCTTCTGTCACTTTGGGTGACCAGATCCCAACAAATGTTTGTCATGTTGCAGAGGCTGACAGATGTATAAATATAAAGTTTTTAAATAATGTCTCTGTAATTTAACAAAAGGAACAGGTCATAGGATCTATATGTTACAGGTGATGGTTTTAACATGTGGAGGACATAACAAACAGCCTGCATTTATGAATAGTCTTGTCCTCCGCTAAAAATCATTTTAATTAAAAAGAAAAATGTTGCAAGAAAATTGAGACTGTGCTTATTTTCTTCATGTTAAATAAATAAACTAAGCAATGAAATGAACAAATCTGCACAAAAGTTGAATAAATTGATCAAATTAACAAAAAAATCAATGAAATGAACACAAATGTGCATAAAATAATCACAGAAATTAACAAAAAGCAAAAAGTGAACAAGAAAAGAACAAAACTGAACAAGATCATCAACAAAAAGTACACAAATTAACAAATCATAAATAAATTAATAAATAAAATGATCAAAAAAATTAATAAAGTAGGGATTGAAAATAAACAAAATGATTGACAAAAGAAAACAAAATATGAACAAAATAAGTAATAAAATGCCAAAAGTAAAATAATCTCCTAGTCTGAATCTTTTGGAAGATCTTTGTTTCATATTTTATCCTCATTTTACTCTGAAATAACTTGAAGCAGAGCAGAAATATGGTCAAACATCCATTTGTATGTAAACATGATGTTACTCAGGTTGAATTCACTCATTTCCTTCAAAATCTAAACATGGGACATCGTCTGAGGCTACGTTTAGATGGGAACGGTCTGAACCGAAAATACAAAAGTGGCGTTGCATTCTCACTTTTAATTCCGTATTTGGATGTGCATTTTGGGGGGGAAATCTGCACGCAAATGAACGAGCAAAAGTGTGTGAAATTTCTTATTTATCGATGTAGTATGCACGCCAGGTGACTCGGGGGGCATCAACACCACCAAGACCAAGCGCCTGCGTAGAACCTTCGTAATTCGCTTCCTGTTGTTGTTTTGCTGTACTTTTGATATAAACTGCACGAGACGAGAAACCCTTTAGACGGTGACGCAAGAGTGGAGTGTTTTTAAGATTTCCACTCTGGAAGGTGGTTTCACTTTTTTGCGTTTTCAACTCCCAAAAAACACTGTTGCCGTCTAGACAAAAAGGCACATCGGATAAAATATTTAGTCGTTTTCACCCCAGAGCATTGTTGTGTAAACTGGGCCTCAATGGGTGGGACGTACAGACAAGGGATAAAAATGCTGTGCCATCTTGGACATTTTTACTTTACAAAGTAGTTTTTCTCACCTCGTTCTAATTTCTTCTCCTTTAATTCACTTAAGAACGCCTTCAGTTCAGTAAATACTTCATCTTGTTTCTGTATGTGAATCTAGACTAATATTAAAACTCATTACAACTCAAACACATGAAAAGAGTCTAAAAATGGAATAATAACAATAAGATCAGAAACTCTGAGAACTGCAGACCTGATGACCTCCATGGTTAACATACCGAGCAGGTGGGCGGGCAGGGGTCCTTGTGGGTCAATGTGTCCGCCGTAGACCTTGATGAGCTGGGCCCTGACATAGGCATGCAGCTCCTTGTATAGAGGCAGGATCTGCAAAAAAACCATAGATTACTAATGTGAACAGTTGTACACAGTCTGTCATAAAAGCCTCTACACCTTGGATATTAGACGAACCTGTTTGTATATTGAACGGACGTCTGTCATTAACTCTTCTCTGGTGTAATTGTACGGACTCGTTTCCTCAATGGTCTCGTAGTTATATCTCCAGTACGCTCCATAGTCCTCAAATCCTGCATGTGACAGCAGAGGAACTGTCATTTTAGTTCTTTAGTTTTCTCTACTTTTAACAGGAAAAATGTCCACTTGATCACATCATTAGTTGTATTAGATTACATGATATGTGCGTTGTGTCATTTATATTTAATGAGTGGAACTAGAGGATGATTTTTCCATCAGTTGCTTCTCTATGATTCTGCAGTGCAGTGGTGACTGGTCCATAGGACTACAGAGGACCCACGACACTAAATAAATAGCTGTTTTTCCCTACTTTAACCCTTTAACCCCTGATGTGTCTGTGGTGACCGTTCTGTATGTATGAATTATTTTTAAATATTCACAAAAATTCAACCATTTGCTCAATAGTTAAAATTTCAAAACATGCAGATTGAATACGCTTTGTTCTTTGAGCATGCTCAGTGCGCCCCCTGCTGCCTGTGGAATGAGGGGTAAAACACAAAGCAGTGAGTGAGACCGTCTTGCTATAAAAATAGACATTTTAGGCTTTTTTTCCTTGTCATGTTTAGTTTTTACTGTTGTCTGCAGTGTCGTGGTGATTTTCTTTCTTTTTTTTTTTGTTTTTTAACTGTGTTTTTACCAGGTTTTGACCATACAACTGCTTTTTGGAGTTCAACCAGGTGCCAAAAAGCAGCTAAACTGATTTAGAAAAAAAGAGCCCCAAAACAAAAACTACTGGGCCAAAATTCTAATACTTGTTGCTATTCAGTTAACTGTAAATATTATAAATAATACATTTAATTTTTTTACAAGCAAAAATGCATCTGAAATAAAGGCATGTTTTATGATATAATACTTGTCCTCTGTCCTGTGGTCCATGAAGTTGATTCTAACTGAATTTACTTTACTTTATTTCTACGAAATGTTTATTTCCTGTTCACTGGGCAGACTGTATAGAATTATTGGAAGGAGAAGTTATGACATCACTCATTGGTGTCTGAACTGCTGTTTTGAAACTAGTTTTTCACCTTCACTTTTTTGGAACAGGAAGTGACCATATTTGGACAAAAGAGGCAGAATAATGATACCGTTTTGGGTCAGAGGGGAAATAATTCTGGCACTAACATAAAGACTCAGTAAAATGGCATATTTTGTCTAGTTTGTTTGTGGAATCTGTAATGGAGCTGTTTGTCAGGAAAAAAAAGGTCTTAAAATAGGTAAACAAAGGGTCTGAATGTCAGACTCATGGGAGAAAATGGAGAAATAAATTTAAAGTTGGAGCACCAAGTCACTTATTAGAGGATCCAGATGAAACAGAAAAGATCAGATGTTCTAGAAAACAACATTACTGACTTTTTAGAGCGGAGGCCAATGTAAGTGTGTGGCAGCCAGGGACTTTTGGAGCCCCTTCTAGTGGATGTTAGTGGTATTACAACTTTATATCCATAAGGTACTCAGGTCTTTCCCCTTTGGTGTATCCTGAAGTGTTTGTTGAGCAGGTGAATTAAAGCTGTGCTCTTTATTGGAAGATTAAAAAACCACCAGGGGTCACTAATCTCTGCACCCAGTAGCCAAATAAAATGCTTTTATTTTATTTTATTTTATTTATGTGGTTGGATGATTTTGCTCATTTTCCAAGTTACTGTAAGTAAGATATAAATGCTTTTAGTAGTAAACAAACTTTTATCCTGTTCATCTTTGGATTTCACATTACTTATTACCAGCCACCACTGCTTCTGTCTGACTATTATTAAACAGTAACCTTTTCTACAGTAAACTTCCACAACATTTTCTGCAGCCCACACTAAGAGGGAGTTTTTTTTTTTTCTTATTCAGTCTGGTCCCACATTTCAGCAGTATTCCCAGTCTTACAAATGGAGGTTAAATGGCAAAAAAAAAAAAAAAAAAAAGCTACTTTATAGTTTATGACCTTTTATTGTTGGTTCTACTGTTACCTCTTTAAATAACTCAATCTAGAGTGAACTTTTAGCTCCAATTCCATAAAAGCCAGTGGAAAGATTAGACCATGAACTCTGAACACAGTGTGCAACCTGAACAGCTACTATACATGCTCCACTACTTCCACATTGTGTTGTAGATAATCACAGATGCAAGAAAACAGACTGTACATAATCAAAGAACAAACAGAGGTTTAGGGCACATGAAACACTGAGAGGGTTTAACATTGCTGACAAGGTTAAAAAATGACCACATCATATAAAAAAGAAAGTTCTTCCAATGTACACACTGGTTTCCACAAAATTTAAAGATTAACAACAAAATGCATTAAAATAAGTAAGTTTCTCAAATTACAAAAGTATTTTAGTTTACTGTATATTTCTATATATTTCTCTAAAATCTATTTTGGTTCCCTGAGCCATGTTTTTGAATGAAAATCTAGATTTAATGAAATAATTTTAGTCTGTATTATTCATTCATTCATTCATTCATTCATTTTCTGAGCCCCCTTTATCCTCACTAGGGTTACAGGGGTCGCTGGAGCCTTTCCCAGCTTCTTATGGGCAAAGTCTTTATTATACTGTGCTTAATTCATGAAATAATCACAACAACTTTCTAGCTATTAAAGTGTCATAAAATTAAAAATGTCAAGTTTAGTTTAATAAAAATATTATGAAGAACTGCAAAATTAATAAAAAATGAAAAACTTTACAATGAGTCAAATCAAAATATTTCCACACTAAACTCTACACATTTTTTGCTACTTAAATTGATGCAAACATTATTCATAATAATATGATTTCAACTGGTTTCTGGTGACAGAACAATATAAAGTCTACAAAAGTAATACATGAATATGGATTTCTTAAAAATGTTCATTCTCTGGGTACAGTAATTGAAGATATAAGCATCACGCTTCATCTTGTACACTTCATCGGGTTTCTGTCTTCTGTTTATTTATTGCTGTTGTTTGTTTGTATGATGTTTATATTATTTTACTTTTATTTTTTGAATGAACCTGCATCCTGTAATTTGTTTGAAATTAGTTTATGTGAATTTTGTACATGAAGTGCAACATTTTTATGATATTTGTAAAGCAAATTAATCATTATATAATGTGCATGTATTTTTTATTTTTTATTTTTTTGTTCAGTAATCACCATTCAGTTTGGAAGCCTCATTCTTCAGGTCCACGTAGTCTTCATACAGAGGCCTCATCCTCTTGCCCACCTCTTTCCTCCAGCCTTCCCACACATGTAGACGCTCTGAGTAGTCTCTGCTGTTGGCCATTACATGCTCCAGTCCTGTAAGCACAAATACCACACATAATATCATGAAAAAAACCCAAAACAAACAAAAACAGAGTAAAAGACAGACGGACGGACGGACGGACGGACGGACGGACGGACGGACGGACAGACAGACAGA